>OX459031.1:79710590-80310590 GCA_949775025.1 Tricholauxania praeusta
ATGTAATATTGATCAATAAATTTTTTGGATTGACCGCGAGCTAAAATAATGGGTTCCTTAAATGAATACACTGTTTCATTTGTATTTATGTCAACTGCAAAGATTATAAATTTGTCAATAGTTTGAGTGAAATTCCGTTTAAATTTTTCACGTGTTCCGGGTGGAGAAGGCAACAGTTTTAGCAATGATAAGAACGTTTGCACTTCATCATTCCAATCTGAAATTAAATATGCGTATATGTTACCTGCCAAACTAGTTTCAGGTCAAACGATATGCAATCAAATGCTATTGAAAAAGCACTGTGGCTAGTGAAAACTAGACAGTAGCAAAATAAAACAATAAAACTATCAATTTCATTGTATGCTTATCAAGTGGTAAGTGAGGGCAAGTGGGCGGCCTTCGGCCGCGGCTTAGGATTTACATCCTCCAACATGTTCAACATCAGCTTCGCTATCCACAGTGCTTTTGCATTAAAATGAAATTGCATACTTTCAGGCATGCAAATCAACTTGTTTAGCCTAGGAAAAACTAGTTTATCCTAAAACCTAACATAACATAGTCAACATTTATTACCTTCAATACAATCAATATTCAATCCTTTTGAATTTAATACAACAGGAACATGGGTTTCTATTTTCAAGATAATGTTGTAAAAACGGTCTTGTTCAATAGTTGGGAACAAAATATGGAAGTCAATTGAAATCTAAGTAAAAAATATTGTCAGGTGTTTAAATATTTACACAAAGAGAACTGTGATGATATTTACCAGCTCAGGATCCAAAAAGTAAAAAGGAAAATTTTCTTGGATGGACAAGCTCAGTTTAAGAATTTTTTTTCGAGCCTCAACAGTTTTTTTTAGCTTATCCATCAACAAATTTTTGTTTGCGGGTATTTGTACGTTCTTGAAAAATTTTATATCTTCTTCTTCAAGTTCTTCATTGTAATCATCCTCTGACTGTTGATCTGCTATAGGTTCCTCCGAAAACCGCTTCCGTTTTGAATTTCTAAATTTCAATTGACTGACAAAATAGCCTGAATTGCTATCAGGATTGTAAAACTGTTCCTAAAAAATTATGTTTTGTAGTCTTAGAAATTTCAAAATTCAATTAATATTTACCGCCCCTGAATATTTTGAGTCGCTTTTGTAAAACGGAAATATTTCAATGGTTTTCTGTGCCAAATTCAATTTGTCTCTTTTACTGGGATAGTTTCCATAATATTTTACCAAGCACTTAGTGAGGATTCTTACAAGTTGCTTTCGGTTTTTATCATTTAAAAAGTTGTGGCGTTTGTAAAAATCCAAAATCTCCACGCCATCGTTTGCACTAATACACTCTTCAATAGTCTGAGGTTATTGATAAATATGAATAAAATGTTGTCTAATTTAAAAAAAAAAATAATTATTACTTCTTTAGTTATTTCTTCAGTTGAAACATCCACAGGGCCTTTAATACTTCCCTCTTCAACAAAACTATGATATTTTAGGTCAAAGCAAGCGCAATAACAAAATTGGCGTAATATTGGAACAATTTCCTCGTTGGCAATTCGAACGTCCTTACCGTCGGAAAAATATTTGAAACTCTTATCTTCTGTATACTTCTGAACTGAAATTAAATTGTTAAGAGTTTTAAGGAAATAAAACAAAATCCTAAATCATGTAAATTGCACAAATAAAATTATACAATCAGAGCTAGATAGTTACGACTAGTTTTCAATTCCAAAATTTGTTTTTAGGCTTTCCCCATCGATAAGCGCAATTTTTATTTTTGCACATGCTTAAATAAGAAATGGGTTGTCTGCAGGTGGTTGCTTGACGTCATATTTTCATGTTAGCCAAGGTCTTCAGCCAAAATTAAATTGTTAAACTTTTATGATCAATACTTATTGGCTGTCTCTTCTAAGGACCGTATTAGGTTTATTTTACAAAAGAAAATGGCTTATGTAGGTTTACTATGATTTTTAGTTCCAGAACTAAAGTACTTAAGTCATATTTTTCGAAAAATTAACTAAAACGGGGACTTGGAAGAAACATCCAATAAGTATTGATGATAAAAGTTTTAACAACAATTCAACTTTAGTTGAAGATCTTGATGCACTAAACGCTAACTGCAAAATTCATGAAAATGACAATATGACGTCAAGCGACCGCGTAAGACAACTGAGTCTTATTAAAGGGTACAAGGAAAAAAATTTGCACAATTTTAGCATAAAAGCGGTGGTATCCTTTTTTTTTTGGTGTAAGAGTGTAAATGTTACACAAAGAAAAGAATACCATACATGTATGTATATATATGTAGATATAAGAAAATTCAAAACAAATTTTAAAATAGTGCACATACCCGAACCTAAGACATCTTCAAAAGTATAATCTTCAGATTGACGTGTCTTTTGTAGGACCACGTATCTTGACCTTCCCTCGCTCACAAAATTTACCCTAACTAACCTTCCGTTTGGTTCCATTAGCGCTTATATTATTTTTTAATTAAAGAAACTAGACACTTTTTAATTGATATTTTTTAATTTGAAAATTTTTTAATGTAAAAACCTGACGTCAGAATGACAGAAATTGAAAATAACTTCTAAGGTTGAAAATTTATCAAATAAAGTTGAAAACAATTTTTCAACCAAAAAGTAAGACTTGTTCATCCATGAAGTTTAGTTTTTATACTTTTGGTTCAAAAAATCAACTTCGAAGTTGAATTTTTTTGAATTTGAAAATTTTCAACCAAATAAGTATACAATTTTAACCAAAAAGTTGAAAAAATTGATTTGGGCGTCGAGATATTCATCTTTCAGGTTGAAATCAGTAAATATGTATTGATTTCAACTAGTATAGGATGAAAAATTATACTTAAAAGTTGAAAACTTGAAGAAAAAAAAAGCATAAATGTTGTTTTCAACCAAAAAATTTTGAGGACGGTTGAAAAATTAAACTTAAATTTTGAACCGTGTATAGTAGATAGGATAAAAAATCATTTAATCATATTTGTTAAGAAAGACTATAACTTTATAAAAAAAAGTTAAATAAATTTGTTAAAACACTAATGTTTTTAATTAAAAAAAATTCTCTTCCGTTATTTTTTTATTTTTTTATATGTTATTTTTTATATGTTTCGGTTTGGGTCATTATGCTCAGAGCCAAATATTTTTTTTAGAAAAAACTTTTTTTTCTGAAATTCATGTAAAAATCTCATGGTATTTTTTTATTATTTTTTTTTTGTGAGTGAATCAGCGATGGCATTTGGGTTTTGTGGAAATGTACTGAATGGAGAAAATTTTAAATTTTTTACTAAAAAAAAAAGAAGTCTGCAAAGTTTACTCCAGGCATATTTCGAGATATTAAAATAAATAGTAATTGGTAATGAAAATTGGGCAAATGTACCGAATATACTAAAACTTGTTGAATTTACTGATGGCGATTTTTCAGGACACAAATGTACCGAAAATACCATCACTGATTTAATTTAAAATAAAAATATGAAAGAGTGTTTGATATCTTTGGCCTCGCCATAAATTAAATACCCTTCACTGCAACAACCGTAGAAACGCAACACCTTTTTATGAAGGGCTACTTCAATTAAAAATGTTCCTTTTTCTCATGTCAAGAAAACTTTTAAAGTCTTTTTGCTGAAATTCGGTGAAGAGCTTGTAGTGCTATATCGTCTGGCTGGATCTTAAATGTACGAAATTGCATTAATGAGATTGGTACCTCCGATATAAACCAAAAAAGTTCACCAATTTAACAAGTTAAATAATATTTTTGTACAGAGCTTCTTGTTCATTACTTTTAGTGCAAAAAACAACAAAAAAATTACAAGCGCAAAATGCATTAAAATGGGCAACGAGCTGCTTATACTAGTTTCAATGACCGCTACGTCATATCATCAGTAAGCTTTGTTAGCCGAAGTATGTATAGTAGTTCTACAAGCCTACTATGTAATGTTTCTTGCGTTGATCTGTTAAGAATCACAGCAGTAAACAAAACAAAAACTTCTACATCTTAATGCAATTGACCTTGTAATCTCTTTGATATCACACATTTCTTGACGAGCGCAAGTTAAATACTAGCCAATTAAGGTAAAAATCAATGTAAAGGATCAAAAAACCTTGAGAAGTTTCTGTACAATAATATAGACGTGATCACATCATTGGGCTTGTATCTAAATTTTTATTTGTATTATATGTGCTACGTGAATGGCTTTTTATTTACCCACCAAATTTTGTAACATATTATCTTATAAAAAAGGAAATATTTTTTTGCATGTGTTTTTTTTTATTCGTTTAACATTATTTCATTCAAATGACTTCTTCGGCTGTTTTTGCAGTAGCCCATACGATGAACCCAATTTTTCAGTACATTTTCGAATATAAGGAGCATCTATTTCGTCCTTAAGAGCCTCAATCGTTGTTGGATGGGTAGCTCAGCTTTAACTGCTCTCCGCAAATGATAGTCCAACGGATTCAAATCGCAACAAATATAAAAATTTTTTTAATTATTGTTTTTTTTGTGAGCTTTGTAGTTAAAAATACCTCAAAAGTTAATAAGACAATATTATAATTTAAATTATTTTTCACCAGTTTTATGGCCTAAAAGAATTTTTTTTAATATTTTCAATTGTTCACATTTTTTTATTTTTTTCCCTTTGTGGGCTTTTTAGTCAAAAATACTTTTAAAGCCCACAAAAGATAATAAAAAAAATTCTTTTTTTCACTAGGCCGACAAAAAAAAATTTTGTTAATGGTGAATAACACAAAAACATTTGCATATTTGCAAAATTAGTAACTTCATCGTGTTCAGCAATTCAAAATACATAAAAAACAATTATCATAGCAGAGTTTAAAATTTCACTTGATCTTAAAAGCAGCAAAAAATGTACACGGATCGCTTCATAATTTTATTAAAATGATCGGTAAAAGCGTTTACCTTAAAATGGCCATAAAACGAGTAAGTGACAAGATACAATTTTACGGATCTTGTTTTTGGAATTACCGAACTCTAAATAATAATTGCGCACTGTCAGGTTTGGTTGACAATTTTTAACGGTCTTGATCTTGCTTGAAACGAATCGTGTCGGCCAAAGTGCTAACTTTGAAATGGCCATAAAACGACAGTACATAACGAAGTATATAACAGTTGTGCATTGTCAGAATTGGTTAACAATTTTATCGATATTGATCTTGCTTGAAGCGAACCGTGTGTGTTCAGTAAAATTTATCAGGAAAACGTTCTCTTTCAGGGTTATATCATGGTTACTCTGGTACAAAAGCACTGTTCCACGGTGTTATTAAACCCAAAATTGTTAATTCTGCTCCTTTTAATTATCACAATGCATAGACTTAGAGAAACTTACTCTACAACTAAGAGGTCCTTCACCTTAAGAAGTTAATTTTACTAAGCGTGAGGAAAAAATATTCTCATCTTGCAGATAAAAAACTTAACATTAAAAATATAGTTCATCTATATATGTATGTACATTTTGAAATAATTACTAAAAGGAAAGCGTTTTTTATTTTGCATTCGCATTCATTTAGTTTTAAAATTTTTAATAACTTTTCGTTGAAATCTTATTAAAATATTATCTATTTTAAAAGCTTAATTAGAGAAACATTTTACAATTAGTATGGGTAAGTACATGTATGATATTGCTTATTCAAATATATCGATATCGCAATCATCAGATCCAACTACCCAAACTAATTTTAGGGTGTTCATAATCTCCTGATTAAAAATTTTTACAAAATTTGCGTGGCAAAAAGGAATACCTTATAAGTCAACTTAAAACAAATGGAGTTGGGCTAATTTTTTATTAGCAAAGCAAAATTTCGTACAATACAGATATTCCAATTTTAGAGAGCCCTGAACGTGTATGGAATTTGAGGGGTTATCTGTTGATGAGTTGAAAGAACACGAAAACATACATATGTATGTGATTGCACCGAAGGGGTTTATTTTTGCATGTGAGAGTCATTTTTCCGATAGGTTAGGTTAGATAGGAGTCGCAGTCAGTTTAAAAACCGACTCACTTAGACCAAATGTTGATCTATTGTGATGATACAGGGTATTTAGCTATACCAGGGTGGCCAAAAGAAGGAAGTCTCGGCCTTACCAAAACATAAAAATTTCCCTTGAAATGATAAAAAGTAAAATTTTTTGTAAGAAAAAGTAAATTTTTTTTTTTGAAAAATAGTTGAGTGTGGAAAAAATTTGATAACATTCATTTACCGGCTTTATCAAGTGTAAAGCAGGAGCAACAAAAATGTTAAATCGTTTTCTCAAAAGTCAAAAAACCGAACACCTAATCTCTCCGTATGTCGGCCGATGAGACAGTGGCCAGTTATGACAGCAGCAACAACGAGACACTAAGCCGAGTGCAGCATATAAGCTCAAGAGAGAGCTTATCATCCCATTTCGGTCAGATTTACTTTGTTATATTGCAAGTTGACCCTGACTATCTAAATTAATGTTTATATGGCTTTTGATTACAATATTTCTTCTCAGCAAGTATGCTACAGTCGTTTAAGGCATCCTGAAGAATTTCACATCGTGTGTTGGGAAATTTGCCCCATATATGTAATTAATGTTACAATATCCTTGTGTGCTCGGCCATCTCTCTTCGGTGACATAAGCATCAGTAGAGGGGATAGCACTCTACCTGCGGTGTTCCTCTGCAAACAAACCTATTTGTCTTGGATTTTCCAAGATTCGAAGTATGGCTCTGTTTGTCAGTAGCTATTCTATCAGTTCAAATACGGAGCAATTAGTGTTCAATTTCTGGAGCTCTGAGATAATCATACCTGAGTCAATGTTATTGAATGCTCCTTCAATAACCAGGAACGCTGTCAGGATGAATTCTTCATTTGTAAGGTATTTCTCAATACTACCCACTTGAGTATGCAGTGTAGTTTCTATGGATCTGCTTATCATGTAGGCATGCTGGGAAGTGGACAGCAGACAGGTTTGCCAAGTGGCCGCTTTTGACCCGGCCAAACCTGGCATTGCCTGTCAAAGGGGAGGCCTTGTAGGAATTGAAAAATTTCGTATTTTTGTCCCAAAAAAAATTGTTTTTTCTTACAAAAAAAAATTTAACTTTTCACCATTCTAAAGAATATTTTATAAATATAAATAAATATAAATATCTTTAGAGAAGGCCGGGAATTACTTCTTTTCAACATGGCACCACTGACAGCAGATCAGGCTTGATACTAAAACTTAGAGAGCACTTTCAACCTACGGAATGAATATGACAGTCTTGTCCATGCCAAAAACTCAGTTTATTACGCAATAACATATGAAACTATTTTCAAAACGTTCAAATACTAAATATCAAGACAAAATTGTGTCAGTCATAATAACAATGAAAAAAAAAATTATTGTTTTGTTTGATTAAAAATTTATTAATCCCACCGATATAAAATAAGAAACTATAAAATACAAAATAATTTGACTTAAAGATGGCTGGAAGATGTACTCCAAAAAAAAAAAAAAAAAAACGAAGCCAGCTAAAAGGCCAAATTTGGCGGATTTGCACATATTCACTTTGTCCTTCCGTTTGTAACACACACAAGTTGAGTTGATTTAGCGATGTCTGTCTGTCTGTGGAAATCAGGTTTACGGGAAAACCAAAAATTAAACTTTCACACACAGGTCACATCTTCTTACAGGCATCTTGCTATTGAAAATGGGCAAAATCGGTTGACGGACACGCCTACCGCCCATACTCTATGTACAGACCACGACAAAACGATAGCACAACTAGTTTTTCGGTGTTTTAAAGGATTTACAACAATTATTTAAAATTTGTTTTCATAGTATATATTCTAAAAGTTAAGGAAATAAATAACTTATAAATAATTTGTCAAAAAAATGTATGCATTTTTAAATTAAACTAAAAACTCAATTTTAAGGTGCGACAAAACGATAGCACAAAATTTTTGTAACTTAAATTCGTCCTAGGTATTATAAAAAAAATAAAAGTAAAACATTATTTTAATAAAGGGTGGATCCTCCTTTATTCTTTACCACTTCAGTCATTCGCTTGTGTTAGGATTAAAATATCTTTTTACCGTGTTTTCGAAGAAGAGCCTCCTAGTGGGCTAATTTCCTGTTTTTGAGCTCGTGGATAGACTTATACTGTTGGTTTTCTGCATAAACCTGTCGAGCCAAACAATCGCAGCAGTTTTCAATAATATTAAGGTCAGGAGATCATAGAAAATATACGCTGTTGTCCTGGAAAGACTCTTTTACTGTATGAACAGCCGCATTATCCTGCCGAAATACCATGGTACCTCCGGTTTATTACAGCCCACGTAGAACTACTTCATTTCCGATTAAGTTAAAGAAGTACACTCTACAGACTAACCCAAACCCATTTTGAAAAAAGTTGCAGCGATTTTGATGAAACTTGGTGAATTCATGAACATGGGAACAAGATTAGGATTAGGCTAGGTTTCAAGTTTTCAAAGCTTTCTACAGGGGCGTGGTACAGCCATAAATTTTAACCTTTATACCACCATATCTCGTAAGCCGTGCATGATTTTTTGATGAAATTTAGTAAACGGGTACATTGAAAATATATCTTGAATTGTGATAAAAGTGGGCGAAATTTTAAAAGTGGGCGTGGCTCTTTTCAACAGTTAAAAATTTTGATTCCATATATCTCAAAAGTGGCTCAAACGATTTTCATAAAAATTTTAGAGATGATGGCACTAAAGCAATTATCATTACAGGCTCAGCCACTTTACTGAAAAAACTCGGCATGGCACAACCCACAATATTTATAAACGTTATATTTAGAGAACCAACAACGTAATCGTTATGAAATTTAATAAGGCATATGCCTTATGAGCAAAGCTCATGCGGATAATCTTCAAACTGTTCTACACCTCAAAGACAACATTATCTAATTGAACCATAATTATGCCAAAAATTTATTCAAGACTTTGGTAAAATACTGACAGACTGCCAAGTCAACAGAGGAAGTCACTTGAACGACGTTCTTTTTTATTATTAACCGGAACTATTGTACTTTAATCTACTTGCTAGAAGGTATGTTTTTGCAAAAATTTGGCGTAATGGAGCATGTGGGCGTGGCACCTCCCAAACAAGCAAAAAACATGTACTGTTATAAATAGTGTGCTATGAGAATAATCTTCTTAAAATTTGACTTAGAGGTGTCGGCTACTATGGACTTTGAAATTAAATGAGAATTGACAAGATTGCAGTAGTGGGCGTGGCGCCTCCTATATTATCATAAAGTTGCAATCGCTATATTGATTGAACTATTGCAACAATTGGTATGAAATTTAATATAGGAGGTTTACTTGCTAAAAGGTATACCTGAATCGAAAGTGGGCGAAATAGCACGAGTGGACGCGGCACTCCCAATACAAGTAAAATACCTTAAGTGGCATATCTTTCGAAATATGTGATCAATCATACTAAAATTTGGTGAAAGAGTGATGCTTATAAAAAGCTATTTCTGGATGAAAATCGGACCATATTACACTAGTGGGTGTGTTAACGCCCTAAATTTTAAGATTAATTACGGCATATATAGCAAGCTAAACAACCTATTGGGCTAAAATTTGGTATGTGGATGTCAATGACGAATATAATTTGTAACCCAAAAGCAGGCGAAATTGGAGAAGTGGGCGTGGCACATTTTAAATTCTTAGTTTTTATTCGACTTTGTTCAATATTTTCCATATTCTTTTGACTTTATCATCCTTTTAACTTTTTCCAATATATCCCATATGTATTCGTTTGACTTTTTCAACCTCTTTCATTTTTCTTCATTATTCTTCATTTGAGTTGACTTCGTCTCTTTGTCAGTGTCGGTAGTGTTTTTAAGTGTATTGTGATTTTGTTATTATTTTCTAATAATTTTTACTCAATTAATAATTAATAATTTTGTGTTTAATTTAGTGTCGTTTCTGAAAAATTGCATGATTATATTAATAATTTTGCTTTAATTTTGTGTTTTGTTTATTTTGCGTTACACACAAACATACATTCATGTTAATATTAACTTACTTTCTGCAAGCAAAATAAATCAGTGTAAGCAGTGCAACATTTTTGTTTTTGATTCGCTTTTGTGCTTTGTTCGTATACAAAGCTAGACTTTAAACTCTGTTGTGTTTGTTGTTGCTGCTTGGCGGGTGAATTTTTTGCTTGATTTTTAACCCTTTTTGCACTGCTCTAAAAATATTTTAAATTGCTTTCTTTTTTTTTTTTTTTTTTTTAAATTTCAAGATGGATTATTTTTCCTCTGAAAATTTGTTAGCTTGCTCTCTAAGAGATCAGTGCAAAAGCCAAAATATATTGAATTCTATGTTTTCCTGTTCAGGTCCCTGTGAACAGGTGTTTCATGCCTCTTGTGTAAACTTAGCAAAATCTGTTACTGATTTATTATGCTCTGTCCATTCGGGCCTGCAATGGTACTGTCCATCTTGCAGACCCCTTTCCCCGTCGGTCTTTTACGAAAAAATTAAGCAATTTGGGGAAAATCTTAACAATCTGAATAATAATTTCAGAGATATTCTTAACTATTATCCCCAAATTGAAAAAAGCCTTAATGAGGCTATTTCACCGGATGTTAGTTTGCAAAATAAAACTATTACCGAGGCTACTATGGTTTTTGCTTCCACTCCTTCGATCTCCACTTTACCTAAACAAGCTATTTCCTTAAAAAAGAAAAGAAAGTCTAATAAGAAATTAAATAAGAAATTAAAAAAAAATCTGGGTAATGTGGGAAGGGTGGGTGGTGCGGCCGTCAGTCGTGACAAAACTCCCGTGGATTGCTCTCTAAATACCTCTTCACCCACTCCCAATTTTCCCGCTATAATCTCTAGTAGCAATCTTTCATCTCCTTCCTCCACTATAAATAATCCTCTGTCAATTTCGGCTAATACGCGGGTGGATGTTGCGATTGATAGCTCTGTGCCTCCGGTTTCCCTGCACGCATTACCAAGGTTAAAATCGATTTTTATTTCACGACTGCATTCCAATACTACCTCTGACAGCGTTAAAAATTTTATCAGACAAAATCAAATTATTCCTGCCGACGCCTTCGTTTCTTGCAGGAAACTCGGTAATAAACCAACTCATGCGTCTTTTAAAATAACAGTGGCATCTTCTCATGTTTCTGCCATTCTTAAATCTAAAGCATGGGTGGATAATATCTATATTTCAGAATTTAAATCGAAAAAAAAATGATAAAACTGCACGTTCCAATTCAAAAAACTGAAACGGCTATCCCTTTACTATCAAAATGTAAGGGGTTTGCGTTCCAAGACGCAAGATATCTTTTTATCAACTCAGAATTTCTCTGAGGATATTATCGTGTTTACCGAAACTTGGTTAAACAACAGTTTTCTCAATATGGAACTTTTTGATAATAGTTTCCATGTTTTTAGAAGAGACAGACACTTGGAAGATCTTTCTTCTGTTGGTGGAGGCGTCTTAATAGCTATAAAAAATCATTTAACCAGTTCATTAGTTGAAATTGCCTGTGCATCTAATATTGAACTGTTATGTGTTAAGGTCACACATTGTAACTCTAATTTATACATTCTTAACACTTATGTTCCTCCAAATAGTAGCGCAGATGTCTACGAATGTCTTTCGATGGCCGTAGAATATATTATTAATGAACTAGACACTAATGACGACATTTTGTTGTTAGGTGACTTTAATCTGCCTGACCTAAAATGGACTCCTTCGGACGATGATACATATTTTTATGCATCTTGTCCAAAAACTCGACAACAACAAATTTTTGTTGACGAAATACTTTCAAATTTACAACAAGTAAGTTGTATAACTAATTGCCATGGACGACAACTTGACTTAGTCTTGGCTACAAATAGTAGTAATGTTATTGTAAGAAAAATTATCCATGCTCTGTCTACGGTAGATTCCTATCATCCACCTTTGAGTATTGTGTACCAATCTGACAATGAAAATTTGACTAATGCATGTTCATCCATTAATATTTACGAATTCAATTTTAAGAAAGCTGACTTTTTAAAATTGAATGAAAACTTAAGAAATAAATTAGACGACTTACTCATTTTTTTTAATAACAATACATTTGATGATTGCATTAAATTTTTCTATGGTGAACTTTTTTCTGCCATAGCATTGTCGGTTCCATATACAAAAAAGTACGTCAATAATTCCTCGTACCCCTGGTATACAAAGGATTTGAAAAAAGTTCGCAATGGCCGTAATAGGGCATGGAATAAATACGTTTGTAGCCAGGACCGTAATGACCTTGTTGCTTATCAGCGACTGTTTCTTGAATTTAAAGATATGTCAGCTTTGGTTTATTCTGAATATTTGAATAAAATAAGGCTGAATATTCTTCATGACCCCAAAAATTTTTGGGGTTTTATTAATTCTAAAAAAAAATCTGACGGGTTTCCATCTGAGTTTAAAACAGTTGATGGGCTCACTAGCGACCCACATGTTATAGCCGGGTTGTTTGCTAATTTGTTCAATGAATCGTTTTCTACGGATTTATTTAGCCCTGAAATCAACTATTTTGAATATATGGATAACGACCCTTTAGTTTCGGTTAATGAGATATCTTTCTCTCCTGACCTCATAGAGAAATATATTTCATCTGTTGATGATGACTTCAACTCCGGGCCGGATGGTATTCCTGCGACAGTTTTAGTAAACTGCAGCTCTGTGCTGAGTCAACCCCTCAGTATTTTATTTAATAGATCAATTCAAGAAAGCTATTTTCCTAAGTTTTGGAAAAATGCATACATTAGCCCCATTTTCAAGAAAGGGTGTAAAAATGATGTTTCAAACTACAGGCCCGTGGCTAAGTTATCATCAATACCGAAAATTTTTGAACATATTATATACGATCAGGTTAAGGTGTGCTGTGGTGAAGTCATAACAACTCGTCAGCATGGTTTTGTTAATGGCAGATCTACAGTTTCTAACCTCCTTGATTTCACTTCTTTTGCATTAAGCTCTTTAGACTCTGGTGGGCAAGTTGACTGCATCTACACTGACTTCAGTAAAGCATTTGACAAATTACCACATAATTTGATTTTGTTTAAGCTAAAGAAGCTTGGATTTCCCTTAAGTTTTGTCAGCTGGATTGAATCTTATTTATCTGATCGCTCGTATCAAATAAAATTTAGGAGAGTGTTTTCCTCCCCATTTAGCGCGACATCAGGTGTTCCACAAGGAAGCCACCTGGGGCCGCTCCTGTTCATTTTAGCAATTAATGACGTTACACATGTTATTAAAAACTCCCATCTGTTAGTATATGCAGATGACATGAAAATTTACAGGAACGTAAAGGGGGTTGGTGACACTATTCCACTTCAGTCTGACTTGAAATCCTTTGAAGTTTGGTGTTCTAAGAATAACTTACATCTTAATCCTGATAAATGCCAAGCTATGATTTTTACCAGGAAGAAAACTATTGTGGAATTTGATTATAAATTAAAAGATAAAAATATTTGTCGTGTCGATGTAGTCAAAGACCTAGGTATACATTTTGATACTAAGTTGACTTTTAATGAGCATATTAATCAAATTTGTAAAAAATCCTCATCTCTGCTTGGCTTTATTAAGAGGTGGGCAAAAGAATTTAATAGCCCTTTAGTAACGGTGACTTTATATTATACAATAGTGCGCCCTCACTTAGAGTACGCCAGCCAAGTATGGTCACCATTTTATAATATTCATATAAATAGAATTGAAAGAATTCAAAAAAATTTTATTCGTTTTGCTCTCAATGGCTTAAATTGGGTTGACCCTTTAAGCCTTCCTCCTTATGAGGATCGTTTAAAGCTATTACATATGCAGTCTTTGAGCTCGCGTAGAAATATTGCGGATATACTTTATCTGCATCAACTTGTAACTGGGTCTCTTGCTGCACCAGAGCTTCTTAACTATATACATTTTAATAGTAATCGGAGGAGTACTCGTAACTCCTATCAGTTATTTTATCAACCGGTTAGTAGAACTAATTATATGGCTACAGCTCCTTTTAATCGCATGACAACTCTTATTAATAATTGCGAAGTTTATAACATTAGCTTGTCAAAAGGTCAACTCAAGCTTAGACTGAAAACTAACTGTAGCTAAATTTGTAGCTTAATGGTGGTGTGAATTTTTTGTTTGTGTTGTTCGAGCCCCACAGCATGCTGGGTAAATTTTTTCTAACATTTATGCCTTGGACCACGTGAATTTATACATATAATTATTTTAATATATATATGTCTATTTTTACATGGTGTGAGTGGGTATGTTGAGAAAGTGCGATAAAGCTAAGAAAAAATTATAAAATAAATAACAAATTAATGTGCATGATAATTTTTTCTATTCCATTTTTTATTGAATAAGCTTTTTACTTGGTATAAAGCTTCAATGCTAAATAGCTAAGAAGGCTATAATAGCTGTAGTAGCTAAACTCTATTATTATTATTATTATTATTATTATTATTATTTTCTTTATTTTTAAGACTTTTTCAGCGATTTTGATCTGTTTTACCATTTCTTAACCCCTTTCAACTTTTTTGGACATTTTCATATTATTTAGACATTTTTAAGCATTTTCACCATTTTTCATATTTTTTCGACATTTTGAATTTCTTTCAACTTTCTTCAATGGTTTCCATATTTTGTCGACTTTTTTAGTCTTTTACAACTGCTTCAACATTTTTCATCCCCTCAACCTTTCTTACATTTCACATTTTTTTCGACTTATTCAACCTCTTCAACGTCTTTTAACATTTAGTATCAGGAGACCGACCATAGTTCGGTTTTTCGTTTTGAGGTTGAAAAAGTCAAAAAAAATTAATGCAATTGAATGAAAAGTGGGAAATATTTAAAAAATATTAAATAGGGTTGAAAACCTGAAAACAAGTCAAAAAAAATTTGAAAGAAGTTGATTATATATGAAAAATGTTGAAAACCGTTGCGTGAGTCTCGGAAAATTTGAATGTGGTTGAAAATGTCCAAAAAATATGGAACGTGTTCAAAAAAGTTGAGAAGGTTGAAAAATATGGAAAAAGTTGAAAGAGTTTGTTCAAGTTTGGGAGAAGTTATTCAAAACTCGAAAAAAGTTGAAAGAGTTTGAATAATTCGGAAAAAGTTGAATAAGGTTGAAAAATTCGAATAAACATGGAAAATGTCGAAAAAAGTTGAAAGAGGTTGAAAAATGTTAAAACAGTTGAAAGAGGTTAAATAACTCGAATAAGGTTGAATAATGTTGAAAAATTCGAAAAAATATGAAAAATGTTGAGGAAAAATGAAAGAGGTTGAAAAATGTTGAAATGGTTGAAAGAGGTTGAATAACTCGAAAAAAGTTGAACAAGGTTGAAAAATTCGAAAAAATATGGAAAATGTTGAGAAAAATTGAAGGAGGTTGAAAAATGTTGAAACAGTTGAAAGAGGTTGAATAACTCGAAAAAAGTTGAATAAGGTTGAAAAATTCGAAAAAATATGGAAAATGTTGAGAAAATTTGAAAGAGGTTAAAAAACTCGAAAAAAGTTGAATCAGGTTGAAAAATTCGAAAAAATTTGGAAAATGTTGAGAAAAGTTGAAAGAGATTGAAATATTTTGAATGTAGTTGGGTTTCAAGTTTCCAAAAAGGCGGAATCGATAAAATGGGCGTGGCACTTTTCAACTGTTAAAAATTTTGATAATATCTCAGAATTGGCACAAACGATTTCCATAAAAATTTTAGGGAAGATGCCGCTGAAAGGAGTCATCAATACAATATCAGCGAAATTTAATGAGGTAGATATACTTCCTATAAGGTCTCTTATAACAAAAATTTGGTTCAATAGTACCTGTGGGCTCGGCACCTCCCATATAAGCAAAAAAGGTTTATTGATATAGATAGTGTGCTATGAGAGTAATCTTCATAAAATTTGGTCTATAGATGTCAGTTACTATAAGCTTTAAAAATAAATAAATTTTGACAGGATTTCATCAGTGGACGTGGCACCTCCCATATAAACATAAATTTGTAAGCGCTGTTTTAAGTGAACTATTGCAGCAATTGCTATGAAATTTAATGTAAGTGGTTCAGTTGCTATAGAGTATATCTGAATCAAAATTGGCTGAAATAGCACCATTGGTCGTGGCACCTCCCATACAAGTAAAATACGGTAAGTGGCATATTTATCGAAATATGTGAGCAATCATACTAAGATTTGGTGTAAGAGGTTTGCTTATGGAAAGCTATTTCTGGATCAAAATCGGGCTGGATTGTACCAGTGGGTGTGTGGCCGCCCTAAATTTTAAATATAAATGCGGCACATATCGCAAACTATACAACCTATTGTGCTGAAATTTAATATGAGGATGTCGATCACGAATATAGTTTATTGAACCAAAAGTGGGCGGAATTGGACAAGTGGGCGTGGCATATTTCTAATTTTTCATTTCTATTCGATGTTTTTCAACATTTTCCTTATTTTCCTTTTTCAACCCTGTAACTTTTTCCAATACATCCTATATGTATTTGTTCGACTTTTTCAACTTTCTTCATTAGTTTCTTTATTTTTTCGACTTTTTAATCCATTTTGAATTGTTTCAAGTTGTTTCAACTTTTTTAGAGTTTTTCAACCTCTCTCAACTTTTTTCAACATTTTGCATATATTTTCGACTTTTTCAACATTTTTCAACCTCTGTCAACCTTTCTAACATTTCACATTTTTTTAGACTTATTCAACCTCTTCAACGCCTTTCTAACATTTATTTAAAAGGTACTTTCAACGCAGTGTAGGGTTTGTGAGTTTCGGCCTGACCGAAGATAACACCTTAACTTGTTTTTTTTTTTAAATATGGAAATTGATGAAATTTTGAAAGAAATAGGGAAGAATGAGACAGAGTTCAAAAATAAATCATTAATAGATAATATCAAATCGTTTGATAATATAAAGCGGCTTTCAAATAATGTTAATGTTTTGAACTTTTGGAATAACTACCCTGCCAAAGAATTATCTGCATTAGCTCAAGTTACTTATGATGTTTCAGCAACCCAGGTTTCTGTAGAGAGGACATTTTCCACCCTAAAATTTATTCTCGAAGACCTGCGGGGAAATATTGACGAGGACTTGTTGGAAGATATTTTTCTCCTCAATCTC
Source organism: Tricholauxania praeusta (assembly GCA_949775025.1). Lineage (NCBI taxonomy): Eukaryota > Metazoa > Arthropoda > Insecta > Diptera > Lauxaniidae > Tricholauxania > Tricholauxania praeusta. The sequence continues at coordinate 79,727,719 of OX459031.1, forward strand.
AACTGATTATTGTAAATCTTATTTTTTCTCAAATACTAATTTTTTACTACGTACTTATAACGTATGACATAAATAATATGTTCGTATAGACCAAATCCATCTCAAACCATGCACGCGGATTATTTCATGTTACGGAATTGGTTACCGATCGAATATGTTCGTTTTCAAAGGATATAAGAGGAGCCATATTTGCCCGATTTGATTAATAAAAAAATTTTATGAAGTTATAGCCATTTTAAGTTATGCCCATTTTAGGCTGAAAATTGTTTCAAAAAAGCGGCGTTTCCATCCAAATCAAAATAATTTACTTTTGTCTTTTGATTCTTATAGAACTTTTCAATCTCTGTTATATTCTTTAAAAAATTTCGAAATGGTTAAAAATTGGCAGAGTTATAGCGGTTTTTATGAGAAAAAACAAAACTAAGTTTCTGAAAACCCCACCTTTTTTATCGCCTAAAGTTTTATTTTGGACTTGTAGTATTATAAAAAAGAGATGATATGAGTATAATGCACGCTTACAGACATTTGAGGTGAGGAGAATTTTTTTTCCAAAAAAAAAAAATATTTAAATTTCTGTTTCAACCTTGCCAGCCATCCATGATACTACTACTTTCAGCTTATTTTTAATAATAACATCATTTAGTACCGTTCTTTGTCTTTAAAATGAGATTTCAAGTGGTAATCTGCGATGTTTCCTCGCAAAGTTACAGCCATTTGAAAAAGACATGAATTTGATCCCCTACGACTAAACAATATTAGCCAACCAGCTACAAATTTATTTCATCTTGATCAAATATGTATCCCCTTATATCCTTTGGAAACCAAAATATTTAATTGGCAACCAATTCATAACATGAAATAATCCGCGTGCATGGTTTGAGATGGATTTGATCTATATATGTATGTATTTCTATATTCTTTTGGATTGTTACTGAATATTATAACGTTTATAAATATTGTGGGCTGTGCCACGCCTTTCAATGAGTTTTGCCAGTATAGTGGCATAGCTTGTTATAATGACTGCATTCAGCGGTATTAAGTTTAAAATATTTATGAAAATCGTCGGTGCCGTTTTCGAGTAATCTCGAATCAAAGTTTTCAATTATTGAAATATGCCACGCCCGCTATTCCGATTCCGCTCGTAACACTTAAGATATTTATGATCTGCATTCGTGTACCAAATTTCGTTGCAATACCTTAAATGGTTTGCGAGTTATCACGTTATAAAAATTAAAATTTAGGGCTGTGCCACGCCCCAGTTAGAAACTTGAAAAAGTTAAAACCTAGTCCAATCTTAATTTTGTTCAGATATGCACGAAATCCCGAAGTTTTATCAAAATTTATTGTTTATATATATAAACATACAATTTTAGCTCGTTTAATAATAGTAGATTTAAAAGCGACTTTCAGTGCAGTGTAGGGTATGTGAGTTTCGGCCCGGCCGAAAATAACTTGTTTAATTTTAAATAGTAGTAAAATTTAATATGTTGGGTAGTATTTTTACCATTTTAGTAGTACTTTCATTAAAACACGCTGATATTGATATGTGTATTATATTATATTTATATTTATTTTATTGACATTTGGAAACTATTACAACATAAAAATGCAATTATAATTTCAATTATAACATAACAAAAACGAAAAATAAATCATTAAACAACTTAAGGAATAATATGCTTTGATTCAAATTCATAGTTTAAGAAATAATGTTGCAGTGGGGCCCACTCACTTCTTCTTAGGGCCGGTTTTACAGTGTTTAGTTAACTTAAAATTTGAGGTTAACTATCCAATTTCAGTTTCATAGCAATTAGTTAACCAACTAAATTTGGCAGGTTAACTAATAGTTAACTAACAGCTGATTGCTGTCATAACGAACAAGACCATAAGAAATAAAAACACAAAGGTTCAAAAAAGCAAATAAGTACCTATGTATATATGTAAATATGAATTCAGATTGGGATTGCAAAGTTCATAGTGATTCAGATATTGAAGTAGTATGGAAGATTGCAATTGCTCGTCGAAAAAAAGTATTGAGATCCCGTTAATATTACTTTCGGTAGGTTCCTTGCAAGCCGTTAAAATTGTCCATAATGGTCCCCCATACTTTTTCCTTCTCGTCTAGACTAACTTTATCGGTTTTTTTTTTGCATTCGATGATGTTTTCAAAGTTGCCGACCAACTCCAATTAGCAATTTATTTCGACTGCCGAAAATTTAGAAGTTCTTGTTGTTGATTCCATTTCGCAAACTATGAAATGTCAAATGAAAAACAAATGTTTTGTGCAGTGACGCCAAATTTCGTACAAAAAATTATCATCAGTTAACCAATGGACTGTGAAACTTAACTACTTAAATTTGGTAGTTAACTAATAGACATTAGTTAAGTTAACTAATTGGTTAACTAAACACTGTGAAACCGGCCCTTAGAGTTCTTTTTCAAACAAAACTTGAATGAAACAAGGAAATTTCAAAAAGTAGCCATTTTAACAGGGACGTGAACCGGGTGAAAAACTTGGTCGGTTCGGTTCAGCGGTTAAAACCGTTTTTGCACCTTTGGATTGGTTTGTCAAAAAGGTTTTTTTCTTTGAACCGGGGTTTCGGTTCGGTTCAACGGTTTGGGAATTAAAAAAAAAAAACTATGCACATTTGTTTTATTTTTATTCAGTCAGTTTTATTCAATCCAAAAGAATATAGAAATATATATGTAGACATAATTTATGTCATACCCTATAAGAACGTAGCAAAAAATTCTTATTTGATAAAAATTTGATTTACAATAATCAGTTGAGATTGATGAGAAGAATATCTTTTAACAAGTCCTCGTCAATATTTCCCCGCAGGTCTCCGAGAATAAATTTTAAAGTGGAAAATGCCCTCTCTGCCTAAACTTGGGTTGCTGGAACACCAAAAATAATTAAGCTTATTCAGATAATTCTTTTTCAGGGTAGTTATTCCAAAAGTTCAAAACATCAACATTATTTGAAAGCCGCCTTGTATTACCAAACGATTTGATTTTATCTACATATAAATGATTTGTTTTATAACTCTGTCTCATGCTTCGCTATTTCTTTGAAAATCTCATCAATTTCCATATTTAAGAAAAGAAAAAATAAAAAAGTGGGGAAAATTTGTCTATTGAAAATTAGTCAGAATGAACCCTCAAACCTTTATAAAAAGTGGTGTGGTTTTCGGTTCGGATCAAACATTTGTGGAAAATTTCGGTTCGGTTAATGGTTCAGTTAATTAGTAAAAAAAAGCGGTTTTCGGGTTCAGAACCGGTTCACGTCCCTGCATTTTACAGTTAAAATAACTTTTATAGCGAGTGAAGTTTGTTAACAAAGCGATCGAAAAAGAGTGGAGTAAAGAAAATTTTTATTTTAACAGTAATGGTGAGTTCACATAAGGTCGTTTTCAGCAACTTAAAAATGGTAGCACTCTTTGCATTTGGGTAGCATAGTAGCACTCACGACTGTAGTAAAATACTACAATTGTAGTATTCGACAGCGCTGATACGAATGCAACAACATATGCACACATACATGTATTCCCCGAGTTTACGAACGAGCATCTCTCAGATACTTCGGTGCCAATATTATTGAATCATGCTACGGTGTGTTTAATATAGAAAACCATCACCAAAAAAGAGCAAGCAAACGTGAGTAGTGTGAAGAGAACGGTTTTCGCGCCTTATTGTGGGGAGTGCTCGCTCTTAATCATAAAAATAAGCCTTCGCAAGCGTTCCGGTGTATTTCGGTGGCTTTTCTGTAGTCGTTGAGGCAAAATAAAACTCATTCGTTCCATCGTTTTCGTGTTAGTCGGACGTGAGTAAAGAAGTGTACACAAACTAATCATTTGCTAAATACAAAATTGTGCGAATATTCAGGAAAAAAGTTACAAAAATATTTACTTAAAACCTACGGGATAGCTACGCAAAATACAAAATAAAAACAAAAGTTGCAACATTAGTTAATGAAATGCAACGAATTCAACAGAAACAACAATGCTTCCGCAAACTTGCATATATTGAAAGTTTTATAAAATTGCAAAAAGTAAAATTTACGATAAATACGTAGCAGCGAGTGAAAAAAGTTCAGTGAAATAACATTAACAAATGTATTAAAAAGCATTTCTCATGTAGTACAAAACCTAAATTTAATAAAAATTCAATTACGAAATCATATGTTCTGAACGCGTGTTAAGAAAAAGTACCAACCTGTAGAGTTTCAAGCCAAACATACTTTAAAACAATTATATAATTTATATTAATATCTAAAGACGTACCTACATACATACCCTTATTACTAAGAGCATCCGTAAGGAATAATAACAACAACTCTAAAACTAAGTAATATTAAAATGTGGTGCATTGTGAATTTACCGAACGGCACACAACAAGCCGTCAAATGGGATCCAAAGGCGATTGGACAGGAGTGTCTCGAAAAGGTGCGCTTTGTTTGCTTTAATTGTTATATGTAGAAGAAAATTTAGTCACATTACGCATTTCAAGTCAAGTAGGCCTAAGCCAAAATCGAACATAACCGATTGACCTCAAACTTGGGCAAAGTGTTGTCCAATTGGATGGTAATTATATCAAAAAATATTTTTCTGTTTCTTTAAAAACTGGCTGCAGTAGGAGGGATGATAATTTGAGATTTTTGGTTGACACCCTCTAAGCTAACTGCAAAAATCGTAGTCCAAGTGTTTTCGATAGATTTTTTAGTTGCCAAGATCTAAAATGAATACTGAACTATTTTTTGAAGATTGATACTTTATGTTTTATTTTTTGATTTTCCAGAAAGAATGCTGAGGCTTTTTCCATTTAAAGAAGTTCAATGTGTAGTTTCTCGAAAGTAAAAAAAACAACCGCTCTCAGGAACTTAACGTATTTAAAGTGGGAAAACCTCAACTTTTTTTTCTAGAATATCAAAAAATAAACCAAAATTAGTTATCCATCTTCAAAAAAAAATTTATATTTGATTTTGAAAAATCGAGGTCAAATTTTAAAATTTTTGAAAATTACAATAATTCGAAAGGCCATTAAAAAATGTATCGAAAGCACTTGGACTAAGATCCTTACAGTCACCCAATAGTACAACAATTTGACCAAGTTTGAGGTCAATCTGTTATGTTTAATTATTGGCTTGAGAATTTGACATGAAAGGCGTCATTTTATACACATATGTATCTTATAATTAATTTTCATTTGAAACCCCCATCCGGAAAAGTTAGGAAAAGTAGTCAATAACAAGTAGCAAGTAAGTAAACACTTTTAGGATTTGATCAGCTCATAAGGTTAAAATTAATGAGTTGAAATTGGTCATGTGTCAACATTTTATCACCAATAGTCTACTTCAACTCAAAATTGTTAAATTTATCTTCCAAGCACTGACACCAGATCTCAATTTACTGGAGAACTCGCGGAAAAAAAGTTTCTATAAAACAAGCCGGAAGAAATGACTATTAAAAATACAACGCTAACTTCCGGACTATAACATCTATTTCGTAACTTCTTCGTCAACGTAAAGAGAGCCATTTTAAGACCAGTATACTCCCCTCAGAAGCGAAAAAGGCGTATCTCAAAAAATTAGTTTCGAGATATCTGATGTTTTGTTTATGTTAATTCTCTTAGGAGATTTTTTATATTTTCAAACTGAGATACCGGCGTTTGGAGTAGTTCATTAGACGCGTAATTTCGTAATTTATCCGAAATACGCCTGTTTCTGAGGGCAGTATAGGCTCTAAAAAGAATTTGGACTCTTTCAAGTAATATTTTCAAGAGAACGATAGATTAAATTCGTAAAAACTTACTGTCTCATTATGTAACTCGATTCGTCTCATTTCTTCTCAAATTTTTGTTTTAATTTTAAATATAATAGCATATTTTCTTGAAAATTAGAGACGAAACGAGACGAATCGAAATACATAATGAGATAGTTAGGTTCTTCTTGTATAGTGAAAATATTTTTATTAATGCATTTGTAGACTATCCTGGTGAAAGGATCGTATCACAAAAACAATATAATTTTAACTCGCAAGCTCATATAGGGTCTCGAGTTAGCATTGCCAGTAACTCCCTACAAACTTTCTAAATTCTTATTTTACTGTGCGGAACAGAGACATTGTTTCTGTCTGTCATATAAAAAAAAAAATGGATAGCGGTAGGAACCTTAATTTAGGGTTGTTAGGGAGGAGGAGTGTTGGGTTCTTATCCAAAAATACTTAATATCTAAATCTTACGATCGTAAAAGTAATTCGCTGAGTATTATGAAGCAGCTCATGAGAGACTTTTTCAATTTTTGTACCCATGTTTGGTGAATGGTAAATTAAAATCTGTTCATTTTGTTCAATAGTTGCGATTTTATTTTTAATTTTCTTACTAGCGTTTCCTTATATTTACATAGCTTAATTTTTCGAGTGTTTTAGTATTTTAAGTAGCATAAAGTAATTTTTTGAACTGCTCTAATGTAAATATGTAAGGGTGGGTTATTGTACTTTATTTTTTTTTTCTGTGTGATCTTTTCTGACGACAGTTGAAATTTTAATATGCAATCACCAACTGCTAAGTCGTCGTTAAGCGAAAACCGGGTTGATAAGAACAAATTAAGTGTGTTAAATATTTGATTATGTTTCATTTTCTTATCAAAATTAAATTTAAATTTTACTTTTCTCAAGATTGTTGCCAACAAGAGTTTTATAACGCATAGTTAGTTAATCGTACAAAAGCTTTTTTCAAAGTTATTAATTTATTATAAGAGTTTATTGTTGACACATTACATATTAATTTTAATTTCAATGCGACCAAAGTTCAAGATTTTTATTTATTGGTTAAAGGTATATTTTTAACATTTTTATCTACTGATTTCATATTAATTTTATTTTGTTAAAGCTTCAATTGTAAATATCGATAACGCTGTCTTCAAAACAACTTTGTCTTCTTGTAGTCCTATTTCGTGATTTTTCTAATCTTATCATTTGTGAAACATTAATTTTTTGATAGAACTGACAATGAGTATAAAGTTATATTCTCGTACTTGCATAAAACAACAGAAACCGCGTAGAAAATCTTATCTTATCTTGTACATTTGAGTAAAAACGAATTAAAGTGTTTTATATATCAACAGATTTTTTATCAATTTTTAATTGCTTAATTTTTTATTTTCTTGCAAAATCGTGGAGGGAGCAATAAATTTTGTATTGCAATATATGTATATGTAGAATCTTTATTTGTCAATGCTGAACACTGTTTGAATTATTCATACTACTTCTTAAATAAATTCATATGAGTACTAAGCTAGTGTATAATAAAAATTAATTGTAATATGCACATATGTTTATGTCAATTGCTTTAAAAATGGTTAATTTTGATAAATTTTTCCATCCAAAGAAAAATGGGCTAACAAGGCCCATTGAATTTCGCTATTTTCTGTATCAGTATAATGGTGTCTCAAATGAAAGGTCTGCTTTTAGTGGTTAATTTCTTAAGCCCCCAACCCATAGAATTCATGACACCAGCTGCGTGTACAAAATGAAACAAAAAATCAACAAACATAAGTCAAAGTACGATATGGCAAAAGCTGAAAATTACCCATCTTTCGTCCATTGCGAAATTGATTTGGAATTTGGACAAAAAATATGTCCGCACCGTTTACAGGTGAGTAAAGTTTTCTCAACTGGACACAGTAAAACCCAAGTTATTAAACTTAAACTTTTTATTGCATAACTTTGAAGATATATTGATCAATATTAAGGCCTTATACTAATTTTTGCAAAATTTTGATTTTATAAGAAGTTATGAGCAAGTGAACTTTTATGTGGGTGTTTTTTTAAATTGCGATTTATAGTAAATATTGGGAAAAATTTAATGAAATTTTCGTGATAGGACAAGAAACGTTTTACAATTTATATGAAATAAAGTTTTTATAAAAATATTATTTATTATTTATAAAAAATAAAGTTTTTAATAAACAAATAGAGTTTAAACCAACTTCTCATATGTTCAGAAGGTTTAAGTGTCGCCACCTAGGCAATTTTACTCCCAAAAACCATCCGATAAGAAAATTTTAGTTGTGTTTTTTTTTTGAATGGTATTTGTATTGTAAAATTCAAATTTTTCTTATCTAATGGTTTTTTGGAGTAAAATTGCCTAGGTGGCGACACTTAAACTTCGTAACTTTTTTATTTATGAAACATAATAAAATTTTTTTTCAGGAAAAAGTTGTGTAGACTTTACAGAATAATTCTGTGGAAAAATTTTGTTTCTGAACATATGAGAAGTTGGTTTAAACTCTATTTGTTTATTAAAAACTTCATTTTTTATAAATAATAAATAATATTTTTATAAAAACTTTATTTCATATAAATTGTAAAATGTTTCTTGTCCTATCACGAAAATTTCATTAACTTTTTCCCAATATTTACACCCACATAAGAGTTCACTTGCTCATAACTTTTTAAAAAATCCAAATCTTGCAAAAATAAGTATAAGGCCTTAATATTGATCAATATATCTTCAAAGTTATGCAATAAAAAGTTTAAGTTTAATAACTTGGGTTTTACTGTGTCCAGTTGAGAAAACTTTACTCAGGTTTAAGCTTGGAAGCTGAAATTTTGGGACAACAAAAAAAGACTCATATCATAAAACTGTACCAGTGAATTTATTTTTAGCTTGTTTTTCGAATGTATGTACAATGTTCACATTTTCAAGCCTTATGTTTGATCCAATTGTCTTATGAAATTAGAGACAAAACGTATTAACAAAAATTGTATATATATGTATACTTACATGATTCCCAAAAGTATTATTCTCAAGTGCTTACCGGTAGAACCGGAAGTCGATTTGCAACCAAGAACTAAACTTGTTGTTACCAACTTTAAGTAGTAGATTTCTATGAAAATTGATCAAACCCAGAAGTTTTGTTTTTAACTATAATTAGCCATAAAGTTCTACAGAAATTTTGTCATTTGCATTTGATTTAAAAATTGCATGTCATATGAAAAGTTCCATCCTTCTTGTTGTAATTAAATCCAACGATCAAAGATAAAATTGTATAAAATTTCGATAGCCACTTTGTGTTGCTTTTAAGTGATAACTACTAAAGCTATTGTATACATAATTTAATAAAATATTACTTTAATGAAATAAGGTTTCAAGTACATAATTAAAAGCACACTTAAACTTTATTACCGTATACGGAAAATGTAGAGCAATCTTTACCTTAACCCCATAGACTAAAGAGAATACTAAAAAGGGTGCATAAAATCATTCACTTGAAGTATCAGTAGCTTTTCTAATCAAAATTTTGTGTTTTTTTTTTTTAATTTTCACATATGCTTCCATTTTATTTTCATATGACCTTCTTTTGCTGTCTAAAAACAAGCAACATAATTAAAAATAATTTGTAGCCTTCTTAATCCAACAGAGACTAAAAATAAAAAAAAATGCTTACATTTTCCCTCTTCCGGTATCATCAAAGCGCCTAACTGAGTTATTTCGGCGAATGATAAAAGTTTTCAGGCCTCCCCTTTTTGGCATTTTATCAAATTGTAGAAAATTAAGACTGCATTGCAACTTAACCGCTGGCCACCCACCAACGCCAGGCAAAGCAGAAAGTCAAATATTCGAGTAGCAATAAGAGTCATTGTATCGGCCATGTTGTACCACAATTTGTTTCCTCCTTGGACCGTCTGCCGGATGCAGTCAGTAGTTTCATATAAAGCTAAATTATTAAAAAAAAAACACAATAACAAGAAACCAACATGTAAAAATTTATTAAAATGTTCCTGTTTGTGGCGACGGAAGAATCACAAAAATACGATGCCAAGTTTTTGCGATCCTTGAGTGCATGCGTCATGTACTCGTTCGGTATGGTAAAAGTGTTTGGAGTCCGTATGCTTGGCGTACCTATACATTCATATGTGCTAAGTACTTAAGAGCCTCCAGTTGAAATGTTTTATTGTATAAACTCTCCTTTAGATAGAAAGTGCGTTGCGTGAGCTTATGAAAATAAATATTGTAAGACCATGTACTTAGCTTCCGAAGTCACTATCATGTAGAGAATTCATTAATTAGAAACCGCATTTTACAAAAGCGAAATAACATAGTCCGCCCTAGAAAGATTGTGAAAGTAAGACGCAATTTCAAAGACTGCAGTCAAATAAGCTAAGCAAGTGCAGTCGATTAAACGCCCTTTAGCTTTTTTTCAGGTGCGGAAACTCGAAAACTTTGTTCGGCGGAAAGATGAAACCCGTTCGTTCCCTCCGCCAAATCACATCGTTTCTCTGAATGATTATTTTATATTTTTGTAATCAACTAACTAAAATATTTGCAGATATTTAAGCCATATTTACATATGTATATATATATACCAAAAATGTAATTTTTGAAATTATTTTTTCATTGGCAAACATAGAATGGAATACCTCAAAAACACGGCATGCTAAAAGTAATGTTCGGCTAAACTCAGATTCAGATTTCAGCTATGTATGACAAACAAGAAACTTTGCTTAGATTGTAGAGTTAGGATTTACACATCATGAATAAAAATTATATTTTTGGTACTTAAAGGTGAAATTTTTCAAAATTTCTTCGGTCTACTATGAGTAACACGTATGGACGCCATATGTATGAAGTTGCGTGCAAAATGAGAACAATTTGCGTGCGGTTTGAAAAATAATTTTTTTCAACACGAAAGTGTGAGTTCATGCGAAATTTTCCTATTTGTTTTTTGCACCTGATACATTTTCCATCTTAGCATTTCTCGAAAATATAAATTTGAGTTTTTTTTTTCAACAACAACCACCCCTCCTTGAGGCTTAATTCAACCATTCGCAAACGCTGCGTAAAATGCAGTTGATGAATCACTTGACGAAAATGTAAATGGAAACTGCAGTAAAAATGCATTGTGAGTTGCATCAGAAATGAACTCAAGTTCGCCATGCAAATAGAGGTCTACTTTTTAGTGTTTTATTTTGCAAAATATACGAGAATTTTAATTCACTGGATTAACATAAAAACATGAGTGTTGGGTTTTAATATTTTGTTTTTAAGACCATAAATTAATAGTGTTAAATATAAAAATATAAGTGCTAGGTATGTAGATACGAGTAAGTACACTAGGGTGGGTCAATTTATATGGAAGGAAACATCGCCGATCTGGCTCAGAGAAAATCGTAAAGTTTGGATAATTTTATCAAATCACAATAAAAACTGAAAAAAACTCTAGTAGAACAATGACTTTAGGCTTTTTAAACAGATGTTCATATCTGATATTTATGTATATACATACGATTAATGTAGAATACATAAGTTCCGGTTAGGCGGAATAACTGGAAAATTTCAATTTACGATATTTTGGAGAAGAAACAAGATATTGGTATCGGGCCTTAAAGGGGAAGAGTAGTATGCACTTTCATGCGCCGCTATATTTTGATGAGAAACTTAGTTCGTGGTGTAATACACTCCCAAATATAAGAAACGGTACGTGTCCGTAATATTTTAATTTAATTTTTGCATCAAAATGGTCAGTAAGGTTCTTCAAATACGTACTACCATAAGTTTTTGGAGGGATGCAACTTTAGGGTTAAATCCTTTTCCAACAAATCGTTATATGTTCAAAGGTGCATTTCAATTTTTAGCAAAGTTCGTGATGCGGAAGAAGAGCATTTTCGATAATCTCTGCAGTGGTACTATATGTCAAACGAAGCATGATTTTCATCTGCACAAGTCAAAACAATTAAATGCCATTAGGCTTCTCATTTTTTCTCTTTCCATGCAAAAACAAAAACAGAAGTATTGTTGGTGTTTATATAATCGAATATAACTTGGTACATACAATCGAGGGTTCATACAAGCTTTCGAGATATGCTAGTAATCGAGGGTTCATATAACCACGTGGAAATATAATCGAGAGTGTATTGTATACACATTATATGTACATCGGTATAGTCCTAAATATCAATCAAGACTTCTAAAAAAAACTTAAATGACGAGAAATCATCAATAATTTAGTTATTTTATGTTAATGTATTGAATATTTATTTTGTGTACTTTTCGATTCCCTTTTTGGCAATGTACTTTTTTTAAGCATAAATCCATCTTAAAAACCCTTATGGGAGAAATTTTCCAAATTTATTTATGTAAATGCCAACAAAAAGATTGTAAGTTTTGGAATTTTCTGCTTAATTAAATCTTTCATCGTGGCGGCCCACTCTGTTGCACAGTCTTACATTTTGCGGCATTGTCCTTCAAAGAACACTTTACAATTTTGCTTTTTGTGGAAGTCTTTTGTTTTTGACCAGAACAAAAGAGTATAACGTACTTTTGTCTTTCTGTTTTTGACTCATTTATCTAAGTTTGTATACTCAAGAGATTAAGCTACTTCAAACATAATTTTATAATGATGGATTCTGTGCAATAGTTACTTTGCATACATAGGTATGGCGTCAAGTATGCTTAATTATGTACATATATGTATATGTAAGCAAAAACAAATCAAGATTCTACATTCAAAAAAATTTGTACAAATGGAAATTTCCAGTTTCTAAGGGCATATATACAGCTAAAGGATGTGTACTTAGTTTTTCTCGACATTTAAATTAGATTTCTATTAAATTACTATGTATTATATAGCGCGAATTGGGTAGTTGGTACTATCTGTTATTAATATTCTTTTATTTTCGCAATGAATTTGATTAACTCCTAAAATTGAATAAACATACATACATATGTATGTTACAATATGTAAAAAATTTAAGAAAGTGTTTTTCATCTACATTGAAATATTTTTACATGACAAGTTCACAAAACCTTCTTTGATATATTTTCTTCCTTCAAGTTTTTACGATAACATATTTTATTTCTCCTCATCTTTGCCCACAATTAGAAGATCTTAAAAAATAAAAATATGCATTAATTAAATGTAATGTCAATTAAGGTCTACAAAATTGTTCCGTCGCATATGCATTGTAGTCTTAAATAAGAGCTCACTTGAATGTGGCAACATATGTACCCTATACGGAACAATTTGTAATTTACTCATGTTGCCAACTCACTTATCTGATGCAATGCAAATGAGCGACACAAATTTATGATATCCAATTAAAATGAATCAATAATATGAGCGCCCACAATAGTTTGTGCATAGGGCTTAGCGGGGTTCTAAAATATATGATAAAGTCATATACGCGTCTGGACTAAAATAGTACCTACATAAAGGTTTAATTTTCTTTGTAGAAAAATAACTACTCCACTAATAATAATATACGTATGTGTTGGATATGTTTTGGGTTGATACGAATCTTGTGTCCGCATTTCTTTATTTGTTATTTAACTTTTTTTTTTTTTTGTGATAATACCCATTCCAGAGGAGATTGGTCAGAATGTAATTATTTTAGGAAAATATTGACAAGCTCAACCACTTCATTCTGACAAAATTTTAATGACAATTGAATTAAAACAGAAAAAACCCAATGCGCAATATCTTAAAGTGTATGCAAAAGCAAAGTTGAAATCCACAGTTGTTAGAAACCATGTCGCTTGGGCCCGGAAAATTTGTTAATTTTTTAGCCTCGATCACCAAAGCATAGAAACTTGATATAAAACAATGCTTTGGAATACTTACGAACTTGAAATTTTTTTTATCAGCGTTTTTTTACTTGCAGTTTAAATTTGTCTTGGATTAAAACTTTTTTTTGTAGGTTAAACAATGTAAATTGCACGTGCATACTCGTATTATAAGATCTAATTTTTCTACCCTAAGGTTTCTTTGATGCAAAAAGCGAAGGAAAAAAATTTATTGACAAACGTTTATTGGTGTTGTTAATGCGAGAAATGTGACTCCTAGTCATGTATAGCGCTTTCGTGATCCAATATATCCGCATGTTGCTTTTGAATAACCCCTCATTTACAATTCTCAAATGTTCGCCCTTTATACCCCCAATGCTTATTGGCAACATATTTGAAATGCGCCCTCGTAGTTACAGCAGTACCTAGAGACGAGTGCGAGTACGAGTACGAGTATTGTGCTGTTGTTATGCGTTCGCACGTGTTCATGTTGTATGCACCCAGTTTGGCACGAGGCGTTCGTGTCATTGCGGTTGTTGTTGTTGTTCTCGTTGTTGATTATGGGTGTAGCGGGATTGCTTACCAAACAATTGGGGCTTCATGTTTTCATGCTATGTTATTTGTTATTTTCTTTTTGCGTTATTTAGGCTAAGTTCACACGAGCGTTTTGTCAACGCGCGTTAGCTATTGCGTTTTTTCAACGCAGGTTTTGGTACTTTTCACACGGCAGTCAACGCGCGTTATTTGTTCGTACAATAATCGTCATTTCTCCAAAATTATTGGTAAAATTTCAAAATTTTGCGTACCATTAAATTATTTTTCTTATGACACCCATATTACTGATATCTATTCAGGAGCTTACAAACAAACAAAATACATCTGAGAACCAACGCGCGTTTTAGCATAACAATGGCGTTGACAAAACCAACGCGCGTTCAACGCACGTTTCATCAACGCAACGTTGATGGTGTGGCTTGCTGCATAGAGTTGTGTGTTATGCTGAAACACGCGTTAGCTAACGCGCGTTGACAAAACGCTCGTGTGAGCCGAGCCTTACTCGTTTTCAGCAAATATACACACAATTTTTGATAAGCTGAAAAATCGAGCTTATTTCTTTGCATATCGCCTAAATATATGCAACGTTCATAAACTCATTCAAACAGTAATGTGCATAAATTATATTGAGGATAATTTTTAACATTGTTAATTTAAGAAAAAATAATCATCAAATTTTGAAATGTTGTTTTGATAATCATCACTAAAACTGGGTTAATTTTTTCCATTTTGAAAAGAAAAGTATTACCGAATTGTGAGCAAGATTCAAAATTTTTTTAATTACTTGTTTGATAGGCGTTTTTCATACTGAAACCAGGGCATGGACTACCTTAAAATGTAATAAAACACCAAAGTTATAAAAAAACAAAATTTTTAAAGCGCTTTTTACTCAAGTTTAGGCCGTTCGCCAATTACCTGTTTTTTAATTCAATTATTGTCCATACAAAAGGTTTCATAACAACTGAATAAACAAAATTCAATTAAGAAGAAAAAACATTTAAGCAAAACCGAAAAGTATAAAAATCACTTGTTATAGACGTGAAGTTCAAAGTCCGAAGAACGCTTAGCTATTCCCCGCTTGCAAATCAGACTTTACTCACGTAAGAAACAAAAAATTAACGAACCCACTTGCATGCATACATACAACAGAGAGTTCAAAAAGTACGCCTACGTTTTCGTTACAGTATTAATTGTGTTAATTGTTGCATACAGAGCAAAAGCTTCTGACTAACGATAAAAATAATTAAATCGTAATCGACTCAGAAAAAATTATACACAACATTTAAAAAAAAAAATTAATTTATCAGTTTTTTTTAAATAGTTCTGTTGACTTGTTTTGTTGAAAAACGAATTTTTATAAAGTGCCATTTCGATAGGAAGTTTAATTCTCTACAAAAAACTCGTATGTGTATACATATGTACATACTATGTATATATACTAAAACTTTATAGTTTTTGAGTAACTCCGGTCTCAAAAATCCAAGCCTAAATTTAATAGCACTTTGTGGATTTATCATTTTTAAGGTACAAAACTATAAAATACCTTAAACGAATTAATTCCTTTTACCCCTTTTTTTTATTTTTTTGTTGACATAGTTAATAGCCTATAGAGGTAGACGAAAACAGTCCTTATTTATTTTATTCGAACACCCTAAAGTCAAAATAGGTTCATTGTGCTGCAATAGAAAAACTTCGTAATAAATGCTTAATTTTCGCAATATTTTAATTAACGCTCTTTTAAAGTACCTGTCTATTTACAGGCATGTTGGTATATAAGATTAGTGTTAGAATTTTCAACATAGTTCTTATTTATCTTTTGAGCATTTAAAAAGCTAAATGTTTTTTTTTAATTACATTTGCTTCATATGTGCATTCATGCATTGAAAATGTTGTGTTCCTCAGGCTATAAAGGCCGTATTGACGTCATCAGCCTCAAAACATTTTACAAGTTTGTGTTTAAGTTCAGTCATTGCCAGATAGGGATGATAGTAACAACCAGACATTGATATTTAAAAACATCGTCTCTGCGATATACTCGTACGCATACTAGACACGTTCAAAATTTCCTCATGTTCAAGAACTCTTTCGGAACAATTAAAATTTGAAAATGTACTCCATTTCGAGTATATCCTCATTCAAAAAAATAATTCTAGGGTTACAACCAAAGTTGCGAAATTTTTATTTTTTGAAATTTGAGTAAAAAAATTAAGAAAATTGCATTTCTTTTTTTTTTAAAATTTTCTTATTTTTTTTTTTTTTCATTTTCTTTATAAGTTATAGGTTTAATAAACAGCGAACATTTTTTTTCGGAAAGGAGAAAAAAAAATTTAATAAGAAAAACTGCAATCCTTTTAGTTGTTTCTATAACAAAATTAATTATATATAAAAAGAAATAAAGAAATTAACAAAAATATTTTTGAGTTCAACATCTTTAAGATCTTTAAAATAGTCTAAAAATAAGCGTTCTGCGAATAAGAGTAAAAACAAAAAACTTGATAAGCCAGGTGCTACATTTTTTGTGTTTTATTTTAATCGCCATTGACTTTATGTCAAAGTAAATTTCTTTATCTGATGTCATTTTTATATAGTATCAGTTACAATGACAATTGAGTGTAGTTAAAAACTTTTAGCCTTCTTACCTATGTATGTAGCTTGAAACTTCAAATCTAGTAAAAAGCTTATTTATAGAAAATAATGAAAACGAAAAAATTATGCTTATTAAATTTTAGGTTTTTTAAAAATTTTTGCAGAATTTTTTAATAAAATATATTTTTACCATATTATTTACATTTAGAACTAACAGATTTCGGCGCCATCTTTTGGAATTGATCTACCGAGCTGTGTTTGTGTGAAATTTTTCTTCACTTCATAAACATAATATGTATATCTTAAAAAAAATTTGAGCCACCCTATCAGATATACATATGTATACATATGTCGATATATAAATGTTAAAAATGCTTAAAAAATTGACCCTACATGCTGTAATGTACTCGCATAATACAATAGTAATTTCTTGCACTGTGATTAAGTTGTCTTCAAAGCTTAATTTTTGGTGTTTTTAGTTCGCATAACATTTAATACTTGCAAGTAATTTTGTTGCATTAACATATAATATGCATGCAAAACAATTAATGGGTGTGACACTCCAAATGAAATTACCCTGTTTATGAGAAAAATAAAACCCTGTTTCTCAATATTTTGCCCCTGTTATCTTATATACATATACAACTATATTATACTTACCTATGCACATATGTTTATTTTTATGTATATACATACATATTTAAAAATAATTACTGATTTTCTTTAGACATATCTCGTGAGTTAGTTAACAAAAAATTAAAAGTTGTATAAAAAATCTTAAGAGTCAATAATCACTAGTACTACAACGTGTCCGTAAGTAACAAGGACTAGTGGCAACTATGGTCCTAACCTATGAAAAAACATGGTTACATTTGTACAGCTCTGTCATTGAGACGGATCATTGGTTCAAATATATATTACAAGGGAATCGCTTACAAGTAGTTTCTAAACTAGAAACTCTGGACTATCACATAATTTTTTGCAGGGTATCTTTTTATTATATTTCCAAAAAAAAAGAAACATATTTATGTGTGAAATATTTCGCTTTTTTGCTATAGACATAAAAAATGTTCAAAACAACTTAAATTGACTTAAGTTAAAAATAAAACAAAATGAACAGCAAAGAAGAAAGCAAAACAGAAAAAACTAAAGCAAGAAAATATTTATTTTAGAGTCTTTTTGTTTTTTCTTATACTTATTATACGAACAATAAATATATTGCGTTTTAGCCATGTTCAGCTTGGCGAATACAGCCAGAAATCAGATATAAAACGAACAGCAAGATGGTGGTTTAAAAAATATGAAAAAAATTATTTTATGGGAAATATATATAAAAAAGTGGATAAAAATTAGCAGGTGCACACAAAAGCTCTAAACACTATACTTTTCCTCAGTATAAAAACAGATAGTCCTTAGACAGATAGCGGACCTTAAGGTGCAAATTGTCCATGCCATCGAACAGAAAATTTCCGATTGGCTTACACACTTTTTGTATAAGATAAGTTGTGATCCCTTAAAAAAATTATAATATGTACTTATAAATTGTACTTTAACACTTTAATCCTTTAAAGAAAGAAGGGAGTTTTGCTCCATAAAATACATAAAAAAAACAAATAAAAATATAATTTTCTTAAGTGTACAAAATAATAAAACACGAAAATTTACTTCAACCGAGACTTTAGCGGCTTCTGTCCGGTCTTGAAAAACAGACGTATCCGACAGAAAGTAAACTGCGCATAAAACGAAAGAAACGTTTTAGAACGCAGTAGTTGAAACTGCAAAAACATTTATTTTCGTACTACTCAATTTAATAAAGTCAATTATCATGGTATATACTCGCAATGTGGTCAACAAAAATGTCAGATACGCTTTTCTCGCGGTAACATAATACTATATAGCAGTAATTCCAGTAATTGTCGCTATTCGTTCTTGTAAGCAAAATTTTGAACACTGCAAAACAATGCATACCAACACACTGTATGTGTTAAAAAATCTTCGATCGAATTTACCAATTTTTGTATTAAAGTTCGGCCATTTTTGATTTCTATTTTGCACGAATTCACAAATTTAATTAGCATTCCGAACAAGAAGAACAACTGTGAAAGCAACTTGTCTCAAACAAACAAAATAACAATAAAAATAATGAAGTAAGATAAAAAGCCATATGGCAAAACAAGAACATTAAATATGATTAGATATTGTACAAACAGGAATTTTAACAACTCAAGATATTTTTCAATTCATTCTCTGTTTTTTAGTAATCATTTAAACTTGATAAAATACCATTTATGAAGAATAAGCGAAAACTCGAATTATTATAAAAAAATTATTTTAAGAAGTTCTATTGTCTGGTTTTTGCACTTTTTTTCCATGTGTACTTAATACAATAAATAATGCTAATAAATTTTAGCTTTAATGCGGAGCAAAGTAATTTTTATTTTTTTAATTCTACATTTTTAAGTCAAAAAAGTATGGAATATATGGTACCTCCCAGCGGCGGAATAAAATTTGGAGGAACTAGTGCTTAACGACTCAAACAGCCCTTTTTCTTAAAAAATTTTCTCTCTCAATTTAGTAAGAATTCAAGTGGCTTATTAGAGTAGAAGTGCCGAGCTTATATCAAAAGTTGCAAGATATTTTTAAAGAAAAGTATTATTTTTTATGTAAGGAATGATGGCTCTTTAATGCTCATTCCACTGAAAAGCGAATGTTTTTGATGTGAAAACTGTTGATATTATTTTAAGCTCAAAAAATATTGCATGTCCCTAGAGTTTTGGAATTGGAATAACTGATGATATTTTTCATTGTACACGGTAAGATAGACGCAACCTTTAAAGCAATAAAATTTGCAGCAAAAATTGCTGTTCTCATTATAGCACCCAACATCCATTTCTTGTCCTGGGGCCCCCAAAGCACAAGTTTGGGCCCTGCCACTTAAAGTTAAGACAATGTAATTGTATGCTAACAATAAGTTATTTTAATACGATTTAATTCAATCGCTTATAACCCGATCGTCTTTAAAATAAGCTAGAAAATAACTTTTTGGCTTTAAAGCTAAATTTTGGCATAAACAAATATTTTTTTGGTAGGTTTCCACTATTTTGTATTTTTTTGTTTTTACTCCAGTGCATATTTTCCTGCCTGTTGGTGATGCAATTTAAGTGTTGCTGATTAAATTGGCAAATACACTCAAGGCAAGTACACTATAAGTATCTTAGCCAAGTGATGGTATGGAGAGGAAATTGCATTTTTTGTGTATGCAAAGCCAATGAAAAGCATATTTGGAAATTTCTGCTTGAAAGGAAATTTTGCAATAAATTATTTTTGATTGAAAACAACAACAAAAATACTTACAAGGATGAATAAATGCTAAGTCCATAAAAAACATCCTTGACCCAAAATAAATTCGATTTATAAAAATAAGATATAAAATAATATGTATATAAATATGTAGATACATCTTAAAAACATGAACTGAAAGCGCAAAGTGTGGGTCATCCTTGAGTTCAACAAGCCGATAACAGGTGCTTAAAATCCTGTAACAAATGCCAAAATCGAAGCTTTCGCATATAAACATTAAATATCTCGAAAACGAGAGTTATTTGTGCAAAAAAGATTAGCCGGCCAAGAAGCGTCTTCTTGTTCACAGGTTAGACCTAGAAAGCTGAAATTTCGGGAGAATTTTCTTTAGGTCCAATGCTAAAACATAGGCCTATGGCCATGCAAAAAAAAAGAATAAGAAACCTAAGGAAGATGTTTTCTACGTTTTAGTATGTCCAGTTTTTTTGTCAAATTTCAATGAAAGCGGACACAAATTCTGTTTTTGGTTTGAGAGAGGAAGCTGAAATTTTGTGAGAATTGTTTTTAAGCTAATTGCTAAAACATAGTCATAAAAAAAAATAGAAAATATACAAAATAAACACCCTAATATACATACATATGTACGTGCTTCAGTCATTTCTAATATTCACAGACAGATTTTCAATTTATTCTAATGCTGTTTGCTAATATTTTTATCTAACGTAATAAGTTACGTTGTATGTCTACGCCCAGTTGTGAAAAACTCACGTATACATCCAGGGTTGCCAAATTGAAAAGAAGGAAATACCGGCCTTCAAAAAGGAAATTTTTTATGGGAAAAAAATGTTGAGCTGTTTTTTTTTTCTTTTTGGTCAGTAATTTTAAAAAGTAATTAATAATGAACTTTTTTTTGAACATTCCCAAACATACTTAAAGCCTATATTATGATACTAAAATAGTTTTCGAGATAGAACACTTACACTCGGAAGGGACGATATGGTGATCTAATAAGTAAGTTTGTCAATCTTAAGGGACGATATAGTTAGAGACGAACATTGGTAAATAGGTATCCTATGTTAAAAATGTACCTGTAAGGTTTGTTTTGATTTTAGGTTAAAACTATCGCATCTATTATAATTCTTATTACAATTAATGTTGTTGTTTTGCTATTTTTATCTGATTGTGTGTGAAATCATTTCATTTTGTATATGTATGTATGTATGTGCATATTCACGATATAAGCGAAAGTGCATCGAAAGTAATTGAATTGAGTAAAAGTAGTAAAGGTGCTCTATATGGCCATGCCAACAATAAAATACCCTACACTGCATTAACAGTAACAATGCGCCTGAAAATCGAAAATACACCTCATTTTTGTACAGTGACATTCGAACCATTTGTAGTATTCGTGTAAAATGTAGATGCATCACCATAAATAACTCACCCAATGTAATGACCTTACTGTTTTGCTTGTCACGCCATTTTGTTAGAATAGTCCAATCATTCCTAGTACTTGTTGCTAATTTGGTTGCATTAACTTTAATAAAGCACTTTAAATGTTTTATTTATACTTAATACGGTAACCAAACTTCATTAAATTATAGTGTTTCGTTTTCCCGTAATGGTGATTTGTACAGACAGACGATCACACAGATAGACAGAAGCACAGACAGTCAGGAAGATAGTCGGACATGACTTAATTGACTCAGAAGGATTGCTTAGGTTTCTGTTTTGGTGACATTTTCTTAGAATTAAATGAAGTTTCGTTTTTTTTTTTTTGAGAAGGAGATAAAGTGATCATACCCTATGTGTAGGGTATAAAACAAAACTTAAACCAAGTATCAAACGCATCCGAATCAACAACAAATACTAAATTTATACTGTTCTCGTGTCTCTAAAAATACTTAAATATTTTGAGAATAAAATTTCAGACCGGTGGACTTTTGACTATGGACTCTGAACATTGATCGATGCGTTACGAGTGCATATGTATATGTACATACACACATAGACATGGTAGCGAAAAATTGTACTGAACCAAATCGGCACGCATTAATTAAAGATGTGCAATGCAATGCGTTTGTGTTTTCTCTTTAATTCTGTTGCAATGCAATTTATTTTGCGTAGGTGCATGCCGATTTCGAATGAATTTGCTTTGAGATACAATTCAACGAGTAACATTTCAATCAATATTTAGTCACTTGATAATGTATGTTTTGTTGGCGACAGCCAAAATCTACTTTAAGAGGCGCCACACCCAAAATACAGATCCTTCCTCAGATCGTAAATACCGCTCGATAGGCTTTTGCTAGCTCTTAGAGAGTAATGGTGCGTATAGCGTATATCCAAAAAAACGTAATCACAAAAAAATTCAAAAAAGATTGATTGATTATGATGCATTTGACTAAACTACATGTCCCTACAAAATTTTTAAATCATATGTCCAATAATAGCGGTTTTATTAACAAAATTCAAAAGGCCGTAGCATCAAGTGCCTGAATTTCATATGGCATATAGACGTAACACATTTGTATGAAAAAAATTGAAACACAATTTTTGAATTTCTTAGATAACTAATTGACTCTTTTCAACCTTTTACATAAGAAATTCATAACAATATCTTTTTCCAATATACAACGTTATTGCTTCTTTGGATGTTAGGTGACGATATACTGTTAGATACTTACATTTTGAGCATTATCTTTAAAATTCTTCAGAAAATTATCTGATATAATTTTTTTTCCTACGCCAGGAGCGACACGTTACAGCCTGGAGTTGAGACTTTTGAAAAATTACGCTGAGGAAACTCCTCTAAACACGAAGTAAACTGTATAAACTGCAGTATCTGAGAACATTTTCAAGACTCGGAAATACTCGTAATTTGTATGGAGCAAGCCTCTAAGACTTTCTAGGCAAATTTGATGAGAAAGCAGCCTTGAAAAGTCGGAATGTTAATCAGTTTTGCCGTTTGACGAAACAATTTGCGCCAATTTGAAATTTGCACAATAATTTAACAATACGAATGTTAAATACATACATATGTACTACATATGTATATGAAAAGCACCATTCTCAAAATTTTTGTTTTTTTTTTTCAATTTGTGTTTTGTTGTTTATGTATTTATTTATTGATACATTTTCTCTTTTTAGTGTGATACAAAATTCATGATCTCCACTCAAGTCGACCTTTTTTTTTTCTTGTGTAACAGTTGAAATCCTTTGCTAAATTGTTAATGCCAATTCAAGATCGCTTGAAAAAATAATTGCGTCGAAGGACTGACGTTAAAAACAGTTATTTCTAAGGAAAAAAAAAACAAGAACACTTGTTGCTCGTTATTTAGAATAGTGTAAATTTTTAGCATTCCTACCTAGTTTGGAGACATCAATGGAAAAAAAGTGCAATTTGAAGAACTGTTCGCCAAAATGGAAATACCTTATATCGTTATATTGAATATTTACAGTATTGAACTTAATTTGTTTTGTTTCATTAGTTTGCCTAGAAAGAGCACATTATGTCAGAAAAAACTTCATTGTCATGCCTGTGTTTATCTTCCTCATACATCCAGTATGCTAACACATTCCCCCTACACCACAACTGCATTAATTATCACTGGCATCGACGTGATAAACGACAAGCGATCTCGACTGCTGATCATTCGCTGAGCACGTGCCGGTTGTACGAGAAACATGAACGAAGACTCACATCCCAGCACCAATCTCCCCTCCCCCCAATCAACACCTTGGCTTCTTTTGAACAATTTTTATTTTTTTTTATTTACTTCTGTTTCTGCTTGAACAAAATAGAAGACAAAATAAAAATAAACACACATGTGAAGAGGAAGATAAAAACAATCTGTAAGATTGTATTTGCTGTTGTATTAATTCTTAAAGTAAAAGAGCGCAACATTCGAATTCGGAAAATAAGATTTTTTCTTTCTTAATTTCTTTATTCATATTTAAATATACATATATTGTATGTATGCACATACATTTGTATTTAGCAAAAGTGGAAACTCAGGTTGTCAGATTAAAAATATAAGAACCGTAAAATAAATAAATTTTCTTATTTCATAATTTTTTTTTAGATGTCCCGCAAACGCTTAAAAACGCCTTAAGTTCGCAAAATAACAAGTCAATCAGCCAAACGCATTTTGAGATAATGCAATATTTTGTGACGAATCAAAATATATTATTGGATCAGATGGGCGTGGTTTTGCGAAATCCAAGTGCTTTTCAACGTTTCTCTTGACGACAAAGGGTTTTTAACGTGTCATTCTTCCGATATATCCAGCCCATATAAAGCTTTTTTCGCAGATTTTGGGGATTTACAACTATGTTAGATATGGCTCTAGGTCAGTAGCTATTTTTGGAGCTGATAAATTTTTCTGGACCTGATTTAATGCTTTTTCCTACTAACTAAATACATATAATGCGTTTTAAAACTTTTTTGACTCTAATTTCGTATGTTCTCAGTCTTTTGTACTTTTTACACTAACGGAAAAGTTTTTTGTCTTAACTTTTACTGTTGACTTGGAAATAATATGTAACAGAGAAAATCATGGCAGAGGAAAAATTATTTTTTTTTTT
The DNA here is from genome assembly GCA_949775025.1 of Tricholauxania praeusta. Classification (NCBI taxonomy): domain Eukaryota; kingdom Metazoa; phylum Arthropoda; class Insecta; order Diptera; family Lauxaniidae; genus Tricholauxania; species Tricholauxania praeusta. The sequence goes on from OX459031.1 coordinate 79,752,310, forward strand.
TAACTTTTAAATTGTATTTTTTGTTAATTAATGAAAATAAGTCTTCATGTAAACTTTTTTGACTCACTGTACTGCCGTACTAAGCGAAAAAGACGTATCTCAAAAAAAAAAAAAATATCCGAGATTCTTATGGCATCGGATAGCTTAAGAAATTACGCGTCTAATGGAATACTTCAAATGTCGGCATCTTAGTTCAATCATATAAAAAATCTACAAATAAAATTTCCTCTATCTCAATTTTACAGGTATTTCAACAAATATACATAAACAAAACATCAATTATCTCGAAATGAATTTTTTTAAGATACGTCTTTTTCGCTTAGTACGGCAGTGTAGCTTATAGCCGAAATCCAGTGGTATCACAAATTTTTTTTTTTTTTTTTTTCATTGGTTGTTATATGAATCCGGAACTCCCACTAGGTGGAAATTTTGCAACATTAGAGTTTCGCAAGGAACTAACAAGCGGAGTAAAAATATTTTAAAATTATATCGCATATCAATGTTCTTCCGCCTCCTCTTCAACTTTTTCTACTATTACAATTTTATTCTTCTGCGTTGTTTTTCATTTTTATCTCCCGGCCAATAAAGAAAAAAAAAACACAACTTTACAAGTAAAGCGAGCAGAAAAATAAACCGAAACCAGCGGCATTTAACAACCGTAGCGCTCGCAACTACAAGTCCAAAGTCCAATTTTTGTTTGGGTCGCAGTACAAAGTCCAAGTCGACTTTCATACGCTTTTATCATGAATTTTGTTTTACTTGCTGTGAAGTCCCTCACTCGCACACACGCACTCTTTCCCATTCTCGCGAAGATTCAGCTCTTTTTTTGTGTATCTCTCTTATTTTACACCTTTAGCAATGCATGGCAAGATAAAACTCACTCTTCTGTTATGTTTCTTTTGAAGAGGCGCTCTGTCTCTCTGTCAACAACTTGAAGCCTCAATACCAGTATAAATCGTCAAAATTGAAGGTTTGAGAAACCCTCTATCGGATAAGTGCATATTGTGTGATCATGTCGCGACATAAGTTGGAGAAATATTATTTTTATGAAAAAAATAGAGCTTCACGTGCACGTGGTAACGAACATGTAAACTTTTAAAGTTAAACAGTTGTTGATGCATCAATTCTCAGCACATGCCTCCGGATCTCTTGCATACGTCTTGTGCAAGAGCTTGATCTCTGCCACTTGATCGATTATTTATTACATTAGAAAACTTTTTTCAAACCAAAATAAATGTGTGCAATGTTGATGTCATCGTCTTCAGCTGCTGCTGTTGGTTTATTTTAGTTTTTTTCCCTCTTCCATTGGTTTTAGTTGTTTGAAGCATTAGTAATCAGCTCAACCATATATAAAGTGGACTTTGTATCGTTTGCACTACGATTTTCGGTTGTCATGCTAGTTTTCATAAATATATTTTAAATTAATAATAAAATTTTTTTGAATGACTGATGCCACGGTGCAAGAGTAAAAAGAGTGTTTTTGAACAGGAAAACTGTTTTATATGATAAAAAAATTTAGGTGGCTATCCAATAAACAACAAAAACTTGTACTGTCCTATAAGACCCTGTGATATATTTCTTATAGGTAGGTATAACGTTAAGAATATCAAACTTTGTAAAACATACAGAAGGTTGAAGGACTTACGATGCATGGAAAAAGACCACAGTCGTTCTAAAGGAAGCCATGGTAAATTGTTTTTGATTTTTAGAAAAGCCATCTCATTGACTTCCGTTATCTCCGCAACAAACAACTTCCCCTAACTTTTGATTACATAGTCGCCGTAGGTATTAAAAGCAACGTCAATATTTGGTTTAATAAAAAGGTATTCCTCACCCAAAACAAACTTCGAGAAAACTACCAAACATCAAGAGCTCGTAACTTAATCAGTACATGTACAAAATATTTTTATAGACATCACTGCTCATTTGGCAACATTATAGAAGTGATTACATTAAAAATTGTAATTTAAAACTGATTGTGATTGTCCGCATTTTCAGCCACACGAAAAATGTGGGTGGCATCTCCCATACAACTAAAATACCTAAAACGCTATATTTTGGCACCTAAGGCAGACTTTTTCTACGTTTTAGTGTGTCGGTTTTTTCGTAAAATTTCAACGAAATCGGACATAAACTCTGTCCGCGGCGATTACAGGTTTGAGCTATGAAACTCAAATATTGGGACAATTATTTTTATTACTCAAACTAAAACATAGGCAAAAAAATAAAATCCATATACAAAATTTTCAAAATACACATACTAATGTACATACTAAGGTTTTAATTGCTTTTTATAATAATTGAGATATGCTTTATTGGCCTAAGTGCCCCGACCAGACAAACTTATTAGTCAAATAAAAATTTTTTCGTATTTTACCTTCGATTCAAACTGAAATGCCAAAAATGACTAAGAGCCATTTTATGCGTTTTTTACAAGTTATGTTACTGATAATGACAAAAGGTACCGGTATAATTATATACAAAATTTATATATGTAAGTCACAGTTCAACACGATGCCCTTTAGCATCTATTTAACACATTTTTTTTTCGCTGACTATGATTCATAAGTTTTAAGATCGACGTTACTTTTTATTTAATCCCCCTTGTTAATGCATTTAATTTTTTTCTTCAAATTTTGATACATTTCACCAAAACGTTATTAGAGAAATAGAAAAATTTGCCAAAATTATCAATAGTGGTAGGAATACGAGTGCAGAAGTTGAGAGACTTCGGACTTATCTTGGTTTCATATATACAGAATGCTTACATTAAAGTGCTTTATTAAAAGTTGGTGTGCAGCATTTGACAATTCATAAAGTAGAATTCAAATACATATACACAAGAACAGAAGTCTAATGGACGTGTAGTAAACGGGTGTTAAGGTGACCTACATTCACTAGCATGACCTCTCTTTTTAAGGAAAGCAAACCACTTTTTATTTGCACTTTGGCGAAGTGCTATGAAATTTACGATATGGAATTTTATTTCTATTATTGTAAACAATTGATTATCGCATTCCTTATAAAAAAATTATCTTAGTAATATGAAAAGATTGTTCGATCCTCATAAATGTTCCAATTTAGTTATAAAAAACTATATACCTAAGCACATTGATAGAACTGATAACTCAACAAATCTTTTTTCCATTTACAGGTATGTAAAGCACTTGGTATCGTTTGCGAGATGGAGTACTTCGGACTTGAACATTGGACACCAAGTCAAAAGGAGTCTCGTACCCGTCAATGGATTAATCTGCGCAACCGATTATCATGCGATAGCAGCTGTAGCAGTAGCAGCATTCAGCTGATGCTTGCGCTACGAGTAAAATTTTGGGTTCCAGTTCATTTTATATTGCAAGAAAGTGTGCGAAACATATTTTACATGCAAGCAAGGACCGATTTACTTGAGGGACGATTAAATGCTCAGGATTGGGCAAATGCTGCGAAATTGGCTGCGTTACTCTGTCAAGCTGATGGCATACGCTTCAATGAGCTTTCATTGAAATCAAAATGTCCAATACGCATGAAGAAGGAGCAAGAGCTGCTAAAGCAACAACAACAGCAACAACAAAATCTTGCGCACCAAAAGCCCGAGAAAAAGGAAAAAGAGTACGTACTGTCATTTAAAAAACGTCGCTTGTCAAAACAGAAATCCATTGAAAACATTGACAATCCAATGGCAGTAGCTTACGCAACACCATTTTCAACATCAGCTACAACATCTACATCATCGACATCAATACCAGCAACATCTGTGGTATCATCAATAGTATCCTCTGCCTCGACACAAACATCGTCAAGTACAACTTCAAACATCTCAACAACCACAGTGGCTTCGACGTCTACATCGTCGACATCTAGCCCTACTAATTCAAGAACAAATCTCAACCTGCAGCGTGATTGTACTTCCTTGGAGCAGCACATGTCCTTATCACCTTTACGTATCTATCAGGATTACATTATACGACCCACATGTGATGCTGACACACAAATACCGGATGATTTTCTACGCCAAATTGCTATCGAACATGGAAAATTGGCAACACTGAAAATGGTACCAAAATCAGCCAAATATTGGCTGCTGCAAGAAATTCAAGAATTACCTGGATATGGTGAGGAAGTATTTTGCGGAGTAACAACGAATGAGAACTCAATTCGCTGTGATATTGCAGTTGGAGCGCATGGAATAACTGTATGCACGGTGGGTGAAAAGAACAAGTAAGTCAAACTGCTCATAATATCGATCAGAATTAAGCTATGATATCATGTTTATACAGTCTTGTGTCCCAAATTTATTGTGCTATCTCTTGGGAAAGGAATGTAAATGGAGAGTAGGCTACCAAAAACACATATTGATATTATTAAGTTCTTTTAGTGTATGTAGAACCTAATGTACATTTAATGAAGCTCTGGTTATAAACACACAATTGCAAAAAAAGAAAAATACAAACGTTCACAAACAAGCCGCTATGATGCCACTTTTGTCAGCTTGAAATCCGGATATAGGCAGCAAAAGAAGAAAGCTTAACTCAGAACATTTTCTGCGGACTTTTTTTTTTGTTAAAAAGATTTTCCTCTCTCCCATACAAAAAATACCTGAAAAGCTATATCTTGGCACCTGAGTTAGATTTTTTTCTACGTTTTAGTAAGTCGGATTTTTCGTAAAGTTCGGACACAAACTCTGTCCGCGCCGTTTACAGGTTTGAGCTAGGAAGCTCAAACTTTGGGACAATTATTTTTAAATCTCAAGCTAAAATACAGGCGAAAAAGAAATAAACCCTATCTACAAAATTTTCAAAAAACACACCCTAATGTACTTACATACTGCGGTGAAATTGTGTCAAAAACAATGTTGCCGCAAATGCATTTTAAGTAACATATCAAAATTTTTCTTTAAAGAAAAAAGTAAACGATCGATCTTCATAGCCTAAAACTGGACTAATTAATCTTTTATTATTTGATTTTTGCTTGCAGGATTCCCTTCAGTGCGATTGCAGCTGCAAAATCATTTCGTCGTACCTTTAAACTAGAATATGTTGATGATCACAACGATCGCAAGGATCTGGAAATAAAATTACCAAAGCATGCAATTGCCGCCGGACTTTACAGATCAATTACCGAGCGACACGCCTTTTACGTGTGCGACAAGGTACGTGGTGTTGTTACGAACCAATTTACACGAGATCTCAAGGGCACAATAGCGTCAATGTTTAAGGAGGACACAGAGCTGGGTAAACGATATGTTTTTGATATCCAAAGGACCTGCCGCGAAGTGCACGATCAGGCGCGACGTATACTGCATGAACGTGGCATAGAGATTACATCGCAGGCGGTGATGAACGGAGTTGACGATATTGCATCCTACTTGCCAAAATCGACGTCGCTTCTAGTCAGTGACAGTGTTCAGGCCGGAGCCAACGCTGCTGCTTCCTGCAGTGGATTGAGTTTGGGTAGCGGTTGTTCTATAGGCGGCAAGTTAGATTTGGCTATACGCGAGAAGGAGGAACGTGAGGCAGCGATTGAACGTTGCGTCGATACGAGAATCTCGGAAGCGATGACATGCAAAATCTGCATGGATCGGGCAATTAACACTATGTTCAATCCATGTTGTCACGTTATGGCGTGCACACAATGCGCTGCAAGGTAAATATAACATAAAAACTAACCTATAAAAGGGACTAAGCAATTAGTCCCTACATAGATAAGCTTTCTTCGTTGAATTGTTTGAAAATTAATTTTGGTTTTTTTTTTATTTTTTGCAGATGCAACAATTGCCCCAATTGCCGTGTCAAAATCACCAGCGTAGTCAAAATCTATCTTCCTCCAGAACTGCGCACCAATCAATCAACCGTCAACAATGGCACAAACCATGAACATAAAATCGACGCAGGTAGCAGCAGCACTCTGGCTAGCGACAGCAGCGAATTGGCGCAAACTCCATCGTCCTCAATAACCGCACCAAAAGTAACCTCAGCTGCCTAGAATTGGTTATGTTCGCTGGTCTTTCGAATTCTTGAATGGGCGTGTGTGCCAGTGGTTTGAGAACTCAGAGAATTTGAGAAGTAGAAAGTCATAACAAGCGAACACCAGATTTCAATGTTCGAAAACAAAAAAGTGATATTGTGAAAAAGAACTTTAATAATAAAATTTGATTGAACACACCCTCTTAAAATATATATAGTATATATGGGAACAATTAATGCTAAGCGCTTGTCAATTTTAACTGTAGCTTAAATATATATGTATTTCTTTGTATGTGCTAAGCACATTGCATATGTAAATGTACTGTACGTATGTATAGATATCTAAGGATATGAATAGTTTTTAATTCTATGTGACGAGATGCCTTGAGAAAGCATTAAAAAACGAAATAAAAAAATATCAACGTAATTCAATAATTTATGGCCAAGCCGAAACTCAGTTAGCCTATTATTAAAATAAAATTTTGCTTCAATAAAAAAAATAAGAGAACTATAAGTTAAATTTAATCACTTGTCGCCTTGATATTAAATTTACTAACTAGCATATTGTACTTTTTTAACAAAAAGTCTATTCAAAATTGTAATATCCGTATATACTTATTACGAGCACATATTAGCTCGAAATCAAAATTTTTCATTCAAATTCATAAAACCTCAACAATCTCGAAAGCTGTGAGGCGGCTTCTACTGCTTTCTATGTTAATTTCCTCTCTAAGTATTTGTTGCAAATAGGCGAGATGTCCCTAAATTTGAGATATTTAATTATACTTAAAGCTTTCTTACAAACAACAATCGACAACAATTTCGGGTTATATTGTTATATTTGTACGCCTTCTTCCGGTGTCATTATATGTGATCCCATATTTTATTTGTATTTTTTATTATTTAAATTATAGCTAATATTTAATTTTATTTTAAAAGGATTTTTGTTGAACCACGTTTTATGAAATCAAGTAAAGCATTAATTCCTTCAAATAGCATTTAAGTTGTAACTTTTAATTACCACTACTTTATAATACTAATTTAATTTAATTTTAATAATGTAAATTTATAAATATATTAAAGAAAACAATGCAAAGCAATAAGTTAAGTCTACACAACTTAAATAACATATGTATCACTCGATAAAAATATAAAACATTTCAGAAAATTTAAAAACAGCATGGAATTTTTTATTCTTTTGATAGCTAGGCTTTGAACATTTTTCAACTGGTTTTTGTTGGATCAGTAGAAATTCCTAAACTGTGTAATAATAATATTAACTATTAGCCTTACTAGCTATTCAGCTTAAACCTATAAATAAAGTAAAAAGTTTATTTTAAAAAACATAGTGAAAGTGAAAATAATATTATTTTTTTTTTCAAACTTCTTATTTATTTATTGAACCAACTCGCTTGGAGACTAACAATAATTATACAAATCTTAAAAAACTAATAGAACGTTGGACTTTTCCAAGTCATTGCTTAGAAATGTTATTTTTTCAAATTTTGTCTTCAGTTGTGAAAGGAGTACCTATTATGCATATAGTACATGATAGCTACAGGGGTGGTAGGTCTTCTTTCTTCAATCGAGACGTATTCGATGTTAGAAGTAGGTTCCTAGCCAGTATGTTTGGATTTTGCTGTAGTTTTAGTTGATACGATCGCTTTATGTTTTCCTGTATCTGCTTAACGAAGTGTATACTAAGATCTTGGTGTATGTTTATATTCTTGACATACCATGGCGCGCCGGTAATAGTTCGAAGTATTTTTGACTGAGACCTTTGCAATATTTCTATATTGGATAAGCTTGCATTGCCCCACAGCTGGAAGCCGTATGACCATATAGGTATAATAATAGCTTTGTACAAAAGAACTTTATATTCAAGGCTGAGTTTTGAATGTTTATGCAAAAGCCAATTAATGCTTGATGCTTTCAACTTCATTTGAATTTTTTCTTTTCAATGTGACTTTTCCAAGTAAGGCGTCTGTCGAAGTGCATACCTAAGTTTTAACTTCAGTGCTCTGAGGTATTGCGGTGTTATTAAGGTGAACTGTGGGGCAAGTCTTTTTATTGAGTGTAAAAGTTACATGTTTACTTTTTTGCTCGTTTATATTTATTCGCCAGTTTAAAAGCCATGTTTCAACTAGACGCATATGTTCTTCGAGGGTATGTGACGCACTATAAGGGTCTGCGTGACAAGACAAAATTGCAGTGTTGTCAGCAAAAGTAGATGTAATCACAGAGTTGTTTGTTGGCAAGTCAGAAGTGTAAATTAGGTAAAGAATTGGGCCAAGAACACTACCTTGTGGTATGCCTCCAAAAATGTCAACGTCATCTGAAATATAGTCGTTGCATTTTATCCTGAGCTTTCGTCCTGTAAGGTAGGACCCTAGTAAAACATGGGTATTTTTAGTGAGTAATTTTTTTATCTTGTGTATAAGTCCATAGTGCCATACCTTATCAAAAGCTTGAGCTACACCAAGAAACACTGCTGAGCAGTATTTTTTTTAATTTTAATTTTTCTAATTTTTTGCGGAAACCAAATTGGTGCTAAGGAATTATGTTGAGGTGGTTCATGTGGGGCAAAATTTTCGAGAGCAGTAGCTTTTCAAAAAGTTTTGATGTGGTTGGCAACAAGCTTATTGGCCGTTATGATGAAACTTGTGTGGGGTTTTTCCCAGGCTTAGAAATCATTGTGATTTGAGACATCTTCCAGCTTTTTAGGTAGTGGCCCAATCGAGTAATAGCGTTAAAAAGTATGGTTAGGTGTCTGACTGCACAGTAAGATAATTCAATAAGCATATTAGCAGTTATAAGGACATGACCTGGAGCTTTCTTCTTATTCAGTTGAGTTTTTATGAATAAATGAACGTCTTTAGTTGTGAAGCGCAACAAAATTTGTCTCATATTTTGAGTTTCTTGTGGTATTTCAAAGCTGTTGCCCGGAGGATTCGGCTGAAATACATGTTTAAGATGGTGAGCAAATGCTTGCCCTTTTTCTTCATTACTTCTAGCCCAGCAACCATTGCTTAGTCTTATGGGAGAATCTATATCAGTAAGTTTTTTCATACTTCTGATGGTCTTCCATATAGAGTAGTTCGAAGACTCTAGCGGGCTCAGCTTTTTAATGTAAGAGTCTTTACCTCTTTCAGAAAATAATATGCTGGATATTTTATTACAATTTTTTCTTAGCTTTTCCACACTTTCTCAACATACCACATATGTATAGCTCATATATATGTACATGTATTTATTCACATGGACCAAGGCAGAAAGTTAGAAAAATTTACTCTGCATGTTGTGGGGCTCGGATAGTAAAAACATCAAAATACGAACAATCATTAACCTACGAACTAAGCCAAAATTTTCATTATAAACTTGAGTTGACATTTTGACAAACTAATGTTATAAACTTTGCAATTGTTAATATGAATTGTCATGCGATCGTATGGAGTTGTGACCATAAAATTAGGTCAATCTACTGGTTGATAAAATAATTCAAAGCTCTGGTGCAGCAAGAGACCCATACGCAAGCTGATGCAGATAAAGTGAATCCACAATAGCTCAAGGCAGCACATGTAATATCTTCAAACGATCTCCATAAGGAGTAAGGTTTAAAGAGTCAATCGAATTTATGCTTCTGAGAGTAAAACGAATAACATTATTTTTAAAATTTCTCTATGCTATTTATATACATATGCAAAGCTGGGCATTAACTCGTTAATCCGTTAATCGTTAATTAACGAAGCTAACATTTCGACCAACGGATTAACTTTTAAGTTAACTTTAAAAAATGTTAATCCAGACCTACTACATATTTACAAAAAATATACCGTACGCACCGCGCCGCGACAAACACGTTCTCACAACAAGTACGTTCCGGTTGACATGGCTGGAAACGTATGACAGCAGTCGAGTCGATGCAGTATAAAAAATTCATGAAAAAAAAAAGGAAGAGAAGTTACCACAAAAAGCTGCCAAAAGTTCAAAGAACATAGATAGTTTAAGTTGCAGAGGCAGCAAAACGAGTAAAAACGACTTTTTCAATTCTGTCGCTCAGTCTTTATAGAGTGAAGCTCAAAATCTCGTCAAAATATGGCTAGACATGAAATCAAAAGACTTGTTCACGATGCGGCATTCCTCGGGGAACAGATAATCATAAATCTGTTAATTAAATATAATACTGCTACCCTCAAGCGCTGCACTTGAAAATCTTTTTTCCACAGGCAAAGATATTTTAACGCCGAAACGAGCATCGCTTTCAAACGAGAACTTAAAGATATTAATGTTCATGAACGTTTTTTTTTTTTTGTTCCCAACCTGTTAACTTCCAAAACCCAATCTAACAGTTTTTATAATAAGATCACTAACACAACGATATAAGAAATTAAATTTGCTATCACGTGTTAACGTATTAACATTAACTTGCGTTAAATTTTCTGAAATGTAACGCTTTAACTTTCAACGACTAGATAAGACGTCGTTAGGACGTCGCCAAAAGACCAATTGTACACGGTCATTCGATGACCAGATACAACGTCAGAGTATGACTTAAAACAACTAGTCGTAAGCCGACGTCTCTGCATGGTCTTAAAGTAGTCGGAATATGTAATCATACTTCAAACACCAGAAATGTAATGAAAATTAAGTAAATCCGACTGCTCCGACCTAAATTGTACCGAGATTTTACTAAATCCGACCTACACAGTCCACTTTAAGTCGGACTGTGCTGTTTTGGCTGAGCCGATTTTGACAAACGAAGTATCGTTTTCATGTTACCAAGAAGAATATAATTAAGCTATTCAGCTTCAAAAATCTGTTCACAGAGGGCGCTGCATGCAAAATATAAAATATAAGTCACAGCTTCTAAAATACTAAGCCGATATTGTCAAACGAAGATGTTGCTATGGGCAAAACATTATTGTATTGCTTATATCTCTGGTTTTTAATAAAACTTTGTACGTGTGTATTCCTTTGGTTTTATTTTAGGCTTGGAAAATAGACAAATCGCTATGTAGCAAAACTTACCTTTTCAGGAGACGATATTAAATGTTTAACATCAAATATCTTCAAAATGGCCCTATGAATTCCCTCCAGCTTTGGTTTGAATATAACCTGAATATTTTATTTTCATCAGCCTAAGTCAAACTTACTGTAATTATAATTACAAAGGCGGTATAAGCTCTTTTGGTTCAGAATACATTTACCGTATGTTACATTTTTTCACAAAAAGTTATTTTCTTTGAACTTACGACAAAAAGCTTACATAGGGCTACCAGATGGCATACTAAAGTAGCAAAAGTGCTACTTTTGCAAGGCTGTGCTACTTTGCTACTTTTCACTCGAAATGTGCTACTTTTGGTTGAAATACGCTACTTTTCACTACTTTTGGCATTTGAAATATTCTTGTAATTTGCTGGGGTTTTCTCGTACAAAGTGAGGACCTTTTTTTTTTTTTTTCTCATGAAAAATATTGGTATGGAATTAAAAAATTAAAAAAATTTTTGCTTCTCATTGCAAAATTGCAATTTTAATTTTGCTTTTCATTACTAAATTGAAATTTTTTGATATGTGCTACTTTTGTAGGCACGCCATCTGGTAGCCCTAAGCTTACAGGAAATATATAATTTGAAGGAAAATTGCGAAATTTTGTGATAAAATCTTAGGAACTATTTTATGAAAATTAATGGACAGCTATTTAAAAAAAAGACATAATTAACTAAGGGAAATTACTACGACAAAAAATTCCTTTTTTCAACAAAAAATAAAATTAAAGACAAAAAGCCCATAATTCTTTAATAATATCACTATCTGTATCAAAACACATTAAATTAAACTGCGAACTAGGCGACTCCATCATTTTGCAGGATAATGACCAGAAGTATAGTATATTGCTAGAACTACAACGAAATGGTTCCAAGACCGAAATATTACCTGCTTAGATTCTGAAATATTAAAAAAAACAAAATACCACAACCGAAAAAACCAACCCCACAAAAGGTCGCCAATGAACAGTGCTCCAAGATCAGTACTCAATACTAGACAAATTGATAGCGAATATGCCCAAGAAAATACAGCTCACCATTAAAGCCAAAAGCGGCCACATAAACTATTAAAAAATTATTTAAAATGATTATATAAGTTTTTTTTTTACAAAAAAAAAGTACAGCCTTAAAACTAGAAACATGTTTTTTATGATCAGTTTTGTAACTATGTAACTGTATATATGTATGTACTTAGTATACTTAGATCAATGTAATCAAAATTGTATGATGTACAACAATTGTATTTTCAATAACAAAAATTACCATTTTGCATAAAAAAAATGTCTTATGTTAATTTTTGTTAGAAAGAGTGTGCAAAGTTTATTATGAATATGTAATAATCTCAAAATCCAAAAATTTCACTTACGACATCCGTATTTTGAGGTAGCGAAATATGTAATAAAAAAATGTATTCACATACATGCATGCATACAGGGCCGTGTTACCGCATACGCCACCGACGCCATGGCGTATGGGCGGCAAGAAAATGGGGGCGGCAAATTATGAAAACGAGGGCGGCAAATTTTGAAAACAAGGGCGGCAAACTTTCAAAACGAGTACCTTTTTTTTTGGTCATCAAAATTATTTTTATGTTTTATGTGTTTTGAACCGAGGACTCTTTTTTTTTTTTGCTCATCAAAATTTTTTTTGTATGGAAATCAAAAAAGTTCTGGTTTTTTATCTTATAATTTTTTTTAAATATGGGGGCGGCAAAATTTTATTGGCGTACGGGCGGCACATTGCCTTGACATTATGTATGTATATGAAAAAAAAATGATGAATATTTTCGTTATAGAAATTCAAATTACTAGTTTTTGATAAAAATAAATTATTCATTGCTTTTTAGAGAAATGGTTTGATAGTGATATTTTTATGTATGTATATACAGTGAAATTCCCCATAAGCGGACATCTCCCATAACCGGACAAAAAAACCTCGACGGTGGGTGTCCGGTTATGGGGAATTTCACTGTATGTACATATATTGCACCAATCGTTGCGAAAAGGTGTTGGTTTAAGGTTGCATTGTTATGAGCAATGACGAATTGATGGCCATGGTTCTTCAGCAACAATTGTGCTAACAGCTGCAATATTTTCACTTGAACCACAACTACGATGATAATTTCTGCTTCTCTGATCTTGAACCTAGCCAGTTTCTTCAAATTTATGAATGATAAGTTTAATAGCATGGTTTATCGTATAATTTTTCTGCTGTATTTTGAACGAATTTCCTTCTAACTTCTGAATAACTATATTTAAAACAAGTCTTAATAATGAAAACACGTAGTTCCCTTGAGTGGCGATCTATTTTAACTTACAGGAATGTATTTACTTTATGCCTGAAAAAAATCCGATGTAATCTTGTACCTGTAAAAAGATTGCGACAATTTAAAATACTTCAAATTTGAACACCCTTTATGTGTATATTTACATAATATTGATATTGATTTACATAAATGGTGACCGTACTTGACTGGCGTCCTTTTAGTAAGTACGCATAATAGTGTTAAATAAAGTCACTTTCACACACGGAATATTAAATTATTTCGCCCATTGCTAACAAAAAGAAATGAACATTTTTACAAATTTCGTAAATGTGCTCATTAAACGTGAATTCGGCATCAAAATGTACGTATATATGTAGGTATTTAACTATTTTTTCATAAAAGTTGTAAAAATGCGTATATCTTGCTGTAAGCAATGAAAAACAAATTCTAATTAAGTCTAATGTTGTCTTTTATAAACATATTGATCTAAGTCTCTATTAAGAAGTCTTATTCTAAAATAAGTACATTCTAGCTCTGAAAAACAATTTTTTTACTTTAGTATTGCAGTTTACCTCATTTGTCTGTTCTAAAAGTTTTTCTAAATACTTTTCGGTTATTTGAATTCCGTCCTCATTAAAGCCTAAGAAAATTTTGTTGAGTTGTCTCTTTATGAGTCATTAGCTCTTTAGTTGGATTTGATAAGCCACTTTCACTGAGGTTAACCCATGTGAAGGTCATCTCAGTTTGTTGTTGTTCTGTTATGTTGGTAACCTCTTCGTGTAGTGTATGGCATATTCAAGCTTTTTATCTTCACTGTTGCTATCGCCCTCAGCAGAATCTGCGTCTGTTGTTTTTATTAATGGTTTGAAAATTATTCCTAACCAAAATAAATTATGTAATATGTACTTAAATGTTAGTTACAGCATTAACTTAAAATTACCAGTTAGAATGGATCATCCAAATCGGCGTATCGACTATATCTACATTAGCTGCAGCAGACAAAACCCTTTCATTATGTCCGAGGATTTGGCTGCGAAGGCGATACTTAAAATATGTTGGCGATCAGGATGATCATGTAGACCAATTCCGGTAGACCGAATCATTCCGTAAAAGTTTTCTAATACGTCTTGAGCACATCTTACCCATTTCAAATCCTAAATCTCGCTCTATATCATTTGGAACGAAATGCAAACTGCAAATTCTTGAATTATTTACATTGATATCATCAGGACGGTCACAGAATTCCTTCCATTTTCTTTGCTAAGTTGCTTCCTTAGGAAATCTATAAAGTCAACAGTAATTTTCCCTTATATTGGCACTTGGCAACGCATTTTTTAATGTTTATAAAATATTTCACCTCACTTTTTTTGATAGCTATTGGACTATAGTCCAATATCTACTATTACTAAACGAGCTAAAATTGTATGTACATACATATGTATGTATAACTTATTTATTTTCATTTATGACCGCACTAATTTGTTTCCAAAATCCAACTACTACATTACAAATTTACTTAAGCATAAGTTAACCATATTCCTCAAAAATGCTAACATAGCGCCTCGTGCAGTGGATATCGTTAATTATTTTACAGGCCAAAGGTGCAGTGGTCACAACATTGTGGACGATGCGCTAAAAGGTGTTGGGTAAAATAAGCTAAGAATGCTGTTTTTACTGTATCATGCTCACATCGCATGCGTTGTCGCCACTGTGTTGATGGTCAGTTACGTTAACTCCTCCCTTACTAAGTTGAAGGCCGTCCATGGAATTCTGTAAAATGTAGATAAAGCTTTGTAGGGATACTTCACGTCTAAGTGTTCTCCGCTTCTGGTATAATTTGAAAGAGGTATACTGCCCTCAGAAGCGAAAAGGGCGTATCTCAAAAAAAAAACTCATATTCGTGATTCTAATGACATCGGATAGCTTAAGAAATTACACGTCTAATGAACTACTCTAAATGTCGGTATCTTAGTTCAAAAAATCTCCTAAGGGAATTTTCTCTATTACAATTTTACAGGTATTTCAACAAATTGACATAAACAATACATCAATTAGTATCTCTATTTTTTTAGATACGCCCTTTTCGCTCTGAGGACAGTATAGATGACCAGAAAAATGACAATCATGGCCATCCCAGATATGCCATATATTTTTGCCTCTCCAATGTAGTGAAGTAAGTACAATCTTCTGATGATCGGTGATATTTAAAAATCCATATGTCGCTGACACTGGAAGTCTCTTGGCGATGTTTTTTGATTTTTGAATAAGAATCGATTAACTCATCGTCAAATTTAAGTAGAAACGTCCCGGAAATGATTTTATCGGAGCTATTTATAACAGTGATGACTCCGTCGTCGACGATCTCCAATGGCGTGAGATGACTCGATAAGTTGCTGTGACCTAAATTTTGTCATAAATTGTCCTCATGGACCACCCTCCTTTTTATTAGAACTGTTGTCCCCAGATCGGCTTCTATTTCCTCCTCCGCATACAGGGGCGTGAGTTTATTTCCGAAGAAACTGCTTGCTTTTACAAGTACATTTTCACCCACCTGGAATGTTAAGTCTTTGCATTTGAAAATCCTGAGGTTTATGAACTTTATCCCTAATTTCTGCTTCGAATTCTGGTGAAGACGCCTGGATTATGTCAAAAGGTAATTTTTGTATTACTGAGTGGTGTCAGCTCAACAGTGTCGTTCCAGTTTTCCTCGATTCTTAACCCTTTCGGAACTTCTCCTTTCCGTTTGACTTTAAAAATCAGTTTTTCCATTTTTTTTCTGTTCAGGCCAATTTAAACAATAATTGAAATTAATTTAACAAAGTTTTAATTTTTGAAAGGGATTTTTGGGAGTCTTGCCATATAGCATAGAATGTACTGAAAGGTAATATAAGTACCAAAATGCAAATTTAAATTTTTATTATAATTCGAATGATTTTGTGCTAAACCAGGCCCGTGCGCAGGAATCATCTCAGGTGGAGAATTTTAAACTCGAACATTTCTTATCAGATTATGTTCATAAAAAACGTCAAAAAACGGTTTACTTTTAATATGGACACTTAATTATAATTAAATACATATGTACATGAGTTTATTAGACATGTTCAAAAAGCTATCATACTCTAGAACAGGGCCTGATTTAGACTTCTGACAGCCCTAGGCTAACTATGAATATGCGCCCCCGGCCCATCCTGCTTGTGCCTGCCCAGACTACAAATATTTCAGTTTCTATAGTAAAAGGTATCGCTTCGAATTCAAAAGCATAAAAGTTGTAATTTATACTGCTATTATTACGATTTATATAATATCGAAAATAATACAACACGAAACTGTAAAACTTATGGTTAAAAATGTATATATAGTTCAATTGAATTGTAAAATATTATAACACTTTTTATTATTATACTTTTTACTTTTCACCAACGACTAGTCGTGGAAACTGTAAAAATTAAAATTTTTCAGAAATGTATTTATTACTTTTTTGAAAGATAGTTCTTAATCGCTATTTAAAAAAACAAACCAAAAAATTAAAATTTTTTGAAGTTTTTTATATCTAAGATCATAATACTATATCAAAATTGTGAACAAATACCTTCGTCATAAAAATAAATTTTTCGTTGAGTAAAAACTATTTTTGTGTGCAAAATTAAAACTAATCTGGTATAAAGCTAAAAATTGACAAAATCATACAGAGGAAAATTACATTTATGGTCACCATTTTGACGAAAATTACGTCTCATTTTGTTGAAAAAATAAAGTCTTTGACTTTATGAAGTGCCATTTCGATAGGAAATTTTATTCCCTACAAAAAATTTCGTAATGTGTATATACCGAAAATATATAGTTTTTGAGTCATAATTAAAAAAATAAAAAAGGGACACATTCGCACTGTCCTCAGAAGTCCAGGCCTAAATTTAATAGCACTTTTGGATTTATCACTTTTAGGGTACAATGTACAATTGAACACATAAAACAATAAAATACTTTCAACGAATTAGCTCCTTAATCAATTACATAGCCTGTGGCCTGTATACGGGAATGCATGAGAATATGGAAATTACCTTTTTACATTGATTTTTGAACACCTTTAACATTCTTGTCCGATTTGAGTAAATATGTACTTAAAATATTTATAAAATAATAGGTTTTCATCCTAAATCTTAAAAATATGAAAAAAGAAGGTTTCTGGGTTCAAATGGAGTAATTGAAATTTTGTGACTTTTTAAAAAGGCCAAAAATATCACTTCAGCGTGCAACTGATTTAGGTCGAAATGGGTCATGGATATATGGCAAATAAATCAAAATTAGCAGAAAACGGGGTTTTTGGGGATATCTCGAAAACAATTCTTAAGAAAAATATGGTTGACAATATTGGAATCAACGCCACAAAATATATAATATAGTGCTTCACCGAGAACCGATAAATATCGTTATCGGGACCGAGAACGAGAACGATAACCACCCTAATGTATACGCAGACGAAAGTATTTTTTTTACTAAAAACAAACAAAAAAAACCGCAAATATATGAAAACCAAATCAAAACAATATATGGTGATTTACATCACATTATAGCATGGCAGCAGAAACTCAAAATAATGCTCCTTCGTCTCCCATCAAAATATGTATGTTGAATTTTTGATTTGTTTATTCTTGACAGCGATGGAGCCTTTTTCACGGTTGCATTTAATTTCGGTTTGACAAGATAATTTTAAAACCGAGAAATATCGGCGATACGAGACGATAACGATACAGATCAAAAATATCTCGTACGAGACGATAAGCTTGGCGCTACTACGAGCACGATACGATAATTTTTGAATTATCGTATCGGCGAAGCACTAATTGAAAACGTTACATAAAACTCTTCTCTTCTCGGTTTCTCGTTACCGAATCTTTCCACAACATTGTCAAATTTAATGTTTTGTAAAAAACATTCTCAATAAATAATAGTGGAAGTGCGTTAAGTTTCTGCTGACGAAGAGCCGAGCGCAAGTAATTTCTTACACGTTTTAATGCAGAGAAAGATCTTTCACCGCTTTATCTTTTATAAACTGTTCCAAATGGAAACACTCGTCAGAAAACGTATCTTCTATATCCAAGTCATATAGTTAGTTGTAGCAACTCTTTAGATGTGGTTTTTATAATGCTATTGTCATTTATTTCAGGAAATTTCCATAAGAAACCAAATTTTGAATTCACTTCGGTATAAATTATTTGTTGGCTTTTCAACTATTTTTGAGGGAATCAGTAGCACCATATTATTTATCTACAATGAAATATTGACTTCCTTCAAATTCGGCTTTACTTCATCAAAATAAAATTTTGGTTTCTTTTTTCTTCTTAAATCTTTTTTGTACTCAGTGAGTTCGCACCTATCGATTGCTTCGGACTTAAATTTTTCTTCTCTTTTTCGTAACGCAACGTATTAAGATCAGTGATGGCAGCTGGCAGAATGTTCTGAAAATCCGCCGAATGTACTGAAAAAGGGTCAAATGTACCGAATGTACTAAAACTTGTTGAATGTACTGATAACGATTTTTCACCGAAAATGCCATCACTGATTAAGATTTGTATATAATAACTTACATATATGGAGTAACAACGTTTGACAAATCAGCATTATTTGCTGGAAGCTGTCCACTAATGATTTGAAACTTGACCAGCACAGAATTCCAAAAACACAACATTATCGTGTCATTTCTAGGGTTTCAAACTTTTCTCCTATTCTTCCTGCCTCTATTTTGAATTCAACGCTAAAAAATATCGTTTATATATTTAAAGTGGTCGGTAGGTATCGCAGGAGTATTATTTTAGAATTATTTTGAATTTAAAATTAATGTAAAGGCATTAAAAAAAGAATTTACAACTATTTAAAACTGAATAAAAATGCGAAAACAAAGTGAAAATCAACGTTAATTTTCATCGCCCCCTCGGACCTTGCGCCCCAGGCTTAAGCCTATTTACCCTGTGGGTAAATCAGGCCCTGCTCTAGAATAACACTGTGGAACAAATTTAGGTTAACAAAAGTTATGTCGATTCTGAGAGTGAGAGGTCAAAATAGAGGCTAAATTAGAAGACCCGTATCGCGGCGTTTCTTTATGTTAGTTCGAATTTTTTTTTAATCGACCTTCGAACTTTGCAGTCAAATGCCGATTTTCAGCATATTGTTTATATGGTTTTTTGGCTATAACTCGTCGACTAATTGATATTTTCAATCTGTAAAGGCCAAATTATTGCTTGAGACCTGTGCAACAATTAAAATTTTTTAAAAAATTTATTTAGAAAATTTTTGTGGTGCTTATAAAGCAAAATGTTGGAAAAATTATTTTTTTTCATGCTTTTTGAAAATATTTTCCACAAAACTAAGTCTTTTTTGCTTTCTGTTTGATCTATAATATGCTTCTCAGTTTCTTCAATAAATTTCATTTGAAGAGAAAACAATCATAATACAAAACTTGCGTTTTCCAGCTTAATATTAATTTACATCTCATTTTTTATGTACCAATTTTGTTCAGTGTTGGTTTTGAAGAAACATTGAGAAAGAAATTATAAAAACTACTAAACTGCGGTACAGCTAATTGAAAAATTCAACGCAATGGTGTGATCTTAAAAATTCACTTAAAATTTAACCACATTTGCTTGAAATTAAAAATTACCTTTTCGATTGATTTTCATTAATATGGCGGGTGCAATTTGAGTGCTGACGTAGACATCAACCAAAAATATACTGATGAGATTTTAAGAATCGAAACATATGTCTATATTCTAGAGTTGTTGTTTTTTTCCTTTGTTATCAAAGTTTGTTTAAATACATAAAGCATTGTATCAACTTGTAAAATTTTACATAAGAATGTTGATCGCTGCGAAAAATGGCTAAAGTTCAATAAACATTTAATTATTAAAATTATAAAAACTATTTTGAGGTCGCAGCAAATGCGCCACTGGTGTTCCTTATATTTGACTTCTTCCAAAGAAGTAGATAGGAAAGAACTAGACTCCGAGCTTTTTGCCTGTATTAAATTTTGGCGAGAAGAATGAAAGCTGGAACCAATGAGAATTACGAAGCAAAATCCAATTGGATTTATTTCTGATTTTGTTCGGCTTTTGCAACGAACCGAACGAATTCACAATGTTAAATTCAGACCATTTTGTATTTTTTAATTTATTTATTTTCTTAAATTCATAAAAAAGTTATTTGAATATTAGAAAATGAAAATAAATAAATTGAAATTCAAAAATAAGGAAAACTTGTTGAGAAAATTTATTCAATTGCGATGACTAACTACTAACATTTAAACCTGCATTTGAGAAAATCAATTTTTATATCTACCAGGCAACCAGCAAATGCAATAGCATGATTTTTATTTTGACTCCTTCAAACTTGCAAATTTGCAAGTGATCCCGCGTAAATTTTGTTGTTGGTTTTTCTTCAGAAAAATTCAGTCGAAAAAATCCTAAAAAAAATGCGTGTATTTGTTGTTGCGTTTTTGTAGTTTACAACCGATGCCGTTAGTTTCAATTTTGTTGGTATTTTTTCGGCAGAAAAATTGAGTGGAAAACAACAAAAATTGTATTCATGTTGTCTGCTTGTATGTGTGCTGAAATTATGCTATTTTTCGCAACTAGGATTTTTCCTTTGGGGGCTATAAATATATAGAAATTATGAAGTTATGTATATTTTTCAATTTTCTTGTTTTACTTGAAACGAATCATTAGTTGAAACAAGTTAATAATAAATAAGTTCAATTAGAATAGCTTAGTCACTAGAACTGATTCTGCATTTAAAAAAACACGAAAATCATATTTTCAAAGATGAAAAATGGAGATTTCCTTAAAATTAACACGGAAACTAAGTCAATGTGTCAAAATACACTACTACTATCGAAGTGTTATCTTAATTTGGGCTTAAACCTTTCCGAATCCAAAAATATTCATGTAAGGGGCTTAGCACCCTTGATCCCTTGATCAAGTACGTACATTTTTCGGTTCAAACTGAAAAATTAAAATGATATTCATGTTGTTTTATTTGCTGAGCGCCTGCTTCAAACAAAATTTCATTTATCTTACGTATTGAATTGAAATTATTTTACAAAACTCAAAAATTTCTATAATTTCTATATTTTTCAATATTATCATGGAAATAAAAATAAAGGTTGTACTAAACTGTCACATTAAAATTTGACAGCAAAATGTGGTTTCATAGTTGTCAAAATCCAATGCAAAATGTAAACAAAAGAAATTGAGTTGTACAATTTTTTGACAGTTACGAAGCCATATTTTGCTGTCAAATTTTAATGTGACAGTTTAGTACAACCTTTATTTTTATTTCCATGATAATATTGAAAAATATAGAAATTATAGAAATATTTTGAGTTTTGTAAAATAATTTCAATTCAATCCGTAAGACAAATGAAATTTTGTTTGAAGCAGGCGCTCAGCAAATAAAACAACATGAATATCATTTTAATTTTTCAGTTTGAACCGAAAAATGTACGTACTTGATCAAGGGATCAAGGGTGCTAAGCCCCTTACATGAATATTTTTGGATTCGGAAAGGTTTAAGCCCAAATTAAGATAACACTTCGATAGTAGTAGTGTATTTTGACACATTGACTTAGTTTCCGTGTTAATTTTAAAGAAATCTCCATTTTTCATCTTTGAAAATATGATTTTCGTGTTTTTTTAAATGCAGAATCAGTTCTAGTGACTAAGCTATTCTAATTGAACTTATTTATTATTAACTTGTTTCAACTAATGATTCGTTTCAAGTAAAACAAGAAAATTGAAAAATATACATAACTTCATAATTTCTATATATTTATAGCCCCCAAAGGAAAAATCCTAGTTGCGAAAAATAGCATAATTTCAGCACACATACAAGCAGACAACATGAATACAATTTTTGTTGTTTTCCACTCAATTTTTCTGCCGAAAAAATACCAACAAAATTGAAACTAACGGCATCGGTTGTAAACTACAAAAACGCAACAACAAATACACGCATTTCTTTTAGGATTTTTTCGACTGAATTTTTCTGAAGAAAAACCAACAACAAAATTTACGCGGGATCACTTGCAAATTTGCAAGTTTGAAGGAGTCAAAATAAAAATCATGCTATTGCATTTGCTGGTTGCCTGGTAGATATAAAAATTGATTTTCTCAAATGCAGGTTTAAATGTTAGTAGTTAGTCATCGCAATTGAATAAATTTTCTCAACAAGTTTTCCTTATTTTTGAATTTCAATTTATTTATTTTCATTTTCTAATATTCAAATAACTTTTTTATGAATTTAAGAAAATAAATAAATTAAAAAATACAAAATGGTCTGAATTTAACATTGTGAATTCGTTCGGTTCGTTGCAAAAGCCGAACAAAATCAGAAATAAATCCAATTGGATTTTGCTTCGTAATTCTCATTGGTTCCAGCTTTCATTCTTCTCGCCAAAATTTAATACAGGCAAAAAGCTCGGAGTCTAGTTCTTTCCTATCTACTTCTTTGCTGATTAGTGAACTATCGATGAATAAACGCCAATCATCTTTTTTATAGGTTAACCCTATCGTCTCCATTAACTTTTCAATATCGTTGCAATAAGCGAAATTTTTTGCATCATTCACATTAAAGAACTTTTCTAACTCTTTTTGGCGTTTTCGATCTGCTGTTACTTTGGTACCTTTCGCCAGCAAATTATTTCCTTTCAAAAATGAAGCCATTAGTTCTGATTTTTCCTAAGTCAAACACAAATTTGCAAAAATTCCATCCAATTGGTTTTGTGTGACTAGGATTGGGTCCTTTGACGTTTCATAGGATGTACCTTCACCAGGGTCGTATTCTGAGAAGAATACATAGATGTAGCAGCGGCGGTTGTAGTACTGATTTCTGTTTGAAGATCAATACTTCGATATGTTGGTACTGAAACGAATTCTGAGTGCGGTAATGGTAATTGGGCACTTGGCACTGCTACATAAGTTTTATTCTTTGCTTTCCTTCTTTTCAAAGTTTTATGGTAGTTGAAACATCCATAGCAATTTTCTTCCTGATGCGAGCTGTTGTCTAACCACATCATTGGTATACCAAAAGGCATAGCCTTCTTCTTTTCACTTTTCCATTGCATAAGAGTTGAATAGCAATTAAAGCAAACTTTTTTAGGGGCATAGTTCACGTCAGTGCAAAACTCTTGCGATAAATATTGTTTAAGGGCTTCCAAAAATAAATCACTCACATTGCCACATTTTTCATCGCTTGCTATGAAACGTCCACAAACATTATAAAAATGGTCCATTTTACATTTTGGTTCCGACATTTTTAATACAATATATATTATACAATGTTTTCTTTGTTATTTTTATGAAACCGATGCACTTAACTTAAATCACTCACAAAATGAAATAAGTTCCAAAAAAATTAGCGAATTTTATCACGACCGAGCGAAAATTAAAAGACATCAGCTTCGGCTGAGTTTCGAGTCTTTACTGAATCTTTATTTTTGAAGTTAGTTCGCTTGTACGAAATAAAAAAAATCGCTACCTGTGCGGTGGTTGAAAACAAAAAAGTTGTTTTACTAATTCCTAATTCTTGGAACTTTCCTTTTTAATTACTTCTACCTAAATCGCTATTTATTTAATGGTTTTGGGATTTTTAACGCAAATTATCGACTAAGGCCATTTTCTTTTCAAATGAATTTTATTGAAGATACTGAGAATCATATTATAGATCAAACAGAAAGCAAAAAAGACTTAGTTTTGTGGAAAATATTTCGAAAAGTTCGAAGGTCGATTAAAAAAAAATTCCAACTAACATAAAGAAACGCCGCGATACGGGTCTTCTAATTTAGCCTCTATTTTGACCCCTCACTCTCAGAATCGACCTAACTTTTGCTAACCTAAATTTGTTCCACAGTGTAATTCAAGAAAACTAGATTTTCGAAAATTTATTCATATTCGAGTATATCCTCATTTAAAAAAATTAAAAAAAAAATAGTCTTAGGGTTGCTACCAGGGCAATTAAGAAAATTTTATTTTTTTCTTATTTATAATATTTTTTTTAAGTTTCTCTCGATTTTCCTTATTTCCATTAAAAAATAAATGAGAAAAACAAATAAAATTTGATTTTTGGTCAAAAAATTTTTAAAGCAAGTAATTACAATATTTTGCTTCAATAGCTAGTCAGTGCATGATTAGCTTAAAAAAATATAAAAAAAAATTTAATTTTGATAACTTTTGGACCAAACATGCAAACATTTTTCTTTTCTCATCTATTTTTTAATGGAAATTCATATAGTGGCATTGACAATTTCAAAACAACAAAGGATTTGAGCTGTTACACAAGAAACACCAAAGCTCTACTCGCGGAGAGACCACAGTTTTTCTCCTAATGTATAGGCTTAAAAAAAATGTCAGTTTTTTTTTCGATACTTCCTTAGGTGTACCTTAGGAAAATCGAGAGAAAATTAAAAAAAAAATTTTATAAATAAGAAAAAGCTGAAATTTTCTAAATTTTTTTTTGGCCAAATTCCGAAAAATTAAAATTTTGGAGCTCTGGTAGCAACCCTAAGACTATTTTTTTTTATTTTTTTAAATGAGGATATACTCGAATATGAATAGATTTTCGAAAATCGAGTGTATTGAAGTATTCTAGAACATGCCATTTATTTGAACATGTGTAGTGTTTATGTTATGATTCGATATTCAGATATAATAACGTAAGTAGCATATTCTGCGAGGTACATGAAAAAACTCGTCCAAAACTCTTTCCACTTTGATTTCGATATCGCGATGTATGTATACTTAGCGAGGCTAAGCCATTCAGCCGAATTTCGGACATAGTTGTTCTGAGGTGTGTCTTTAGACGACGTAGCACTGAAAAGGAGCGTTCATTTGTTGCTGTTGTCACAGGCAAAGTTGCCATAACACGAAGCATTTGATAAACATTTTGAAACGCGTCTTCATTGCAAATATTCAGTACTTCGAGAGAATTTTTGATGTCTTGTCCGGCAATGCGTTGACGCCAAAGTTCAATTTCATTTATCCACATGTCACGCGAACTATCATGCAAAATTAAATTATGTGGCGCGAATAGATTTGTGCTTGAATTTTCATTGACGCTGTTTTTATTGATGCCGGAGCTATGCTTAAACGCGCATTGAAAAATCGCTTTTGTTACTTAGTCTTAGCGACGCGCAGTCGTCCCAAATCTTGTTTTTTGGTTCAAAAATAGCTAAAGTGCGCAAAAAATGAAAAACTCGGGCTCCGACGATTTATTTGCACTTCAGTTCTCTCATTAAAAAAAAAACTTGTTGTGGTTTTTTGATTTTTCGTTCAAGTTTCAATAAAAACCCCCCTTGCGCACGGGCCTGTGCTAAACCATTTACAGATACAAAATTTTTTGATAAAAAAAAATCAAAAAGGTGTAATGCCATATTAAAGGTTCAACCCGAATAAGAAATACTCTACAATAACCCTTGAAAAGTAAACAATTTTGATTTTTTCTATGGTATAGTTTATTTTAAACTTAAAAAAGTAGAAAAGAAAAATTTAATTGCTTATAGTAATTCACAAAACACTAAGCAAATACAAATATAAAAAATATTAATCCAACGCCAATTCTTGTTCCATTTATTAGGTCCTGTAAATTTGTATCTGGATCTGAAAATAAAAAGAAAACAAAAATAAGAAAACCTATTTAAATATAAAATTATATATGCATAACTTACCTTTATTTTTCATGATATACTTTGAAGCAATTTCGTGTACCATTTGAGATGCATAAATGAACTTTGCATTTTGAACACAGAAATCTGGAATATCCTGAACATCCTTTGACCTTGCAAATGCGGGTTACAGTGGTATGCTCCGGCCAGTGCTCAAAGCCATCAAAACGTATTGAAACTGAAGGAGCTCTTTCGTACATTACCTTCGACCTTGAAGTAGATAAGCTGCAAAACAGACCTGCATCGTCTGCCTGGGTCGTTCACGCTTTCTGAAAAGATTTTGGATTGATGAAGATGCTAACAATCCATCAGCTATATCGTTCCGAAATACCAATAAGTCCAACCGATCTTTCTTTTTTATGTTATTGCTATCGCAATCCATGCGATATTCCAGCCAACTGTTGCATCCTGCTAGGTCAATAAAATGGTCGAACATTTTAAGTGTCCACTTTTTTGACCGTATAGCAGTTCGATATAACTATAGTAAAAAATCCAACTTATCAACCCCGCCCATGCATTTGTTATGCATACTATATATTGTACATGCCTACAATGTTAGGCTGTGGTATAACAATTTTTTTTTTCACCATAAATGGACGAAGCCAATTGAACACAGTCCCCATCCAGCCATTTTAAAATAAAGTAATTTTTATTTCTTTCTATACAGTAATCATAGCTACCAGGGATGATATTGGCATATTTGTAAAAGGGCCAAAATTCAAACTAAAATAGGGCTTTTTTGACATAAATAGGGCTTCTGTAAATCAAATCGTATATAACCATTTATATTATAACCAAATTTTTTCTTTTTATAAAATTTATTTTGTTGCTTAAATTTAATTGTAAACATAAGTTTTACATGAACATGATTTTTTGTATATATCGCTCATTTTCTTCCATAACGTTTTAACCCAAAAAATAAAAAAAAATTGAAGAAAATGAGCGATATATCAAAGAACTAACTATGGTGAGATCGATTTTTAGAAACTTCTTCAAAAGGAGATGCAGAAACAAACGATATATTTGCAGATTAAGCACATCAAATTTAACCTATTACTCAGGTCAACAAATCGAAAAAAAATTGTTGGTGCCGAGGTTTAGTTAGTGGTTTTGTACTGAGTATATACTGGCAACATTAAAAATATTTTTAATTTTTTTTCCTACGTGTCATTTTTGATTAACCGTCAGTTTTGAATATTCGCTATAATCGACAGATTTCTATAAATAAATTGATTTTTATATCATATCTTCATCGCGAAGAAGTTGTCTCAATGATCCAAATGTGTTTTGTTACATTTGTTGTGAATACGTAGTAAAAAAGTTCAGAAAACCTATAACAGATTTTATAAAAAGTGCTAATTTTGCTTACTTTAAGTCGAAAATTGTGGATGAATACAAGCCGTGGATACTCCAAATTGTTTGTAAAATGTCCTATGAACACTTGAGACAGTGTATTAGTGGTAAAAGAAACAATATGAGATTCGGAATGCCTATGCAATGAAAAGAACAAAAAAAAACACTGTATTAAATTGCGTGATGACCGCTAGATGACCCTTATCACATTCAGAGGAAGTACCTGTTCCAGTATTTTGTTCTATTCGTGAATCATCATTTGAAGAAGTCATTAATGAAGTGAGTAGTGACAGCGATTTCGAAGGAATACCATCTATAGAACCAAAACCTTTTACCCAAGAAGAATTAAATGATTTGATAAGGGATCTTGAACTATCTAAAGAATCTGCAGAGAGTCTCCCTTTTAGATTAAAAGAAAAAACTGTTGGCGTCAGGTACAAAAGTGACGTTCTATCGAACAAGAGAGCAAGACTCGCTACCATTTTTTCAATCGGAAAATGACATTGTTTCTTTTTTTTTGGATGTGCAAGGCCTTATTCTCGAAATGGGTCTTTCAAAATACCATCCAAATGAATAGCGTCTCTTTATAGACAGTTCTAAACGAAGTCTTTTAGTCGTTTGTTGAAGTTAATAAAAACTTTCTCGGAAATTACAAGTCAAATAACTGCTCTGAAATTGTAAATGACATGCCAGAGCACTTTAATAACTTAGGATGTAATATGTCCATCAAAGTGCACTACCTTCACAGTCATCTTGACCAATTCCTTGAAAATCTTGGATCCTATAGCGAAGAACGGTTTCACCAGGACCTAAAAACTATGGAAGAAAGATACCGAGGCCGATGGGATCGCCATATGATGGCTGACTCTTGCTGGGGGATGCAACGTGATAGTCCTTACTACACCTAACTCACGAAAGTCGCGAAAAAGAAAGTTTATATTTTTTTTACAAGGCAAAATCTAGAAAACTACACGTAGGATATCAAAATTTTTGCTAATAATGTATTTAATATAAGACCCTTAATTAAAATAAACGTACAGCTTCTCGGCACCAAAACTAGCAGTATTATAAATTAAATAAAAATTTTTTCAGATAAAAAAATCTCTGGTTTTTGATTTGAAATAATTTCAATTTGAAGTTTGAAAAGTCGAAAGCCATCGTATTCCTAAAATTTTTTAGGAGAAAAAAAACACTTACGTTTTATCCCAGTCGACAATCACTTATCACTTATCCTTTGAAAAATAAAAAATTGTGATTATTTATCGGTAGAATTTTGAAAAAGGGCCAAAAATGAATAAAAAGGGCCACGTGGCTTTTAAAAATTAAAAGGGCTTAAAAAAAAGCACTAAAAGCCCCCAAATATCATCCATGATAGCTATCCCTTCCTAGCTTTTTCAATTCCTTTTCAGTCGCTAGTGGAGCACTTCCAGTTCTATTGCCCCTTATTGTACCTGTTGCCCACATGCCCATTTCTTGTAAATATATTATCAAATTGATTGTCGTGAAATAATTATCGAAAAATAATTTAAAATTTTTATTTTTTGGAATTGTCTTAGAAAGATGGACTACAATATCAGAACAGAAACCTAATTTTGAATCTCCTACAATTGTATTTTTTCCTTGGTATACTTCGAGATCGTAAGCAATTCCCTTTGAGCTGCATAAATAAAATACTTTTACTCCCCATTTTATAGGCTTTTTGGGCATATACTGCCGCAATCTAGTTTTTCCTTTAAATGGAATCATCATTTCGTCAACGCATAAATTTTCATCTTCAGGAATATCATAAGTTCTTTTTGAGAACATATTTAAAAGTGGACGAATCTTAAAAAGTTTGTCATTCGATTTCTCATCTAGGGTAAACTTAAGCTTATTGCGTATTGAATGAAATCTATTTATTGCCATATTTTGATGAAATGCTGGAATACATCGTTTATCGAGGATATCCGATCGTTGCAATTACGATTTCTAAACCTATTATTTTTAGAATTTTTTCCCTTGTGATATTAGTTGAGGTCCCGCTTTGTAAAAGTGAGGCTTGATTTGTTGCCTGAACAATTATATCAATAAAATCATCGTTGAAATATTTAAAAAAATATGAAACAGGAGTGTTTAAATTTTGTTTGGGATAATTTTCAGAAAAATCTGAGCTTGGAACACTCCATGGCTTCTTAATCCATCAAAATTGAATGGTTTTTTCAAATGATGACTGTGCAACCTCATCCAGATCAAATAAATTATCTTCTGGAACCAATATATTATCTTCTACATCCAAATTTTCCACAAGTAAATCATTGTTATTATCCGAATTAGTTAGCTCTTCGATTAAAAAATAGTTTTAACTTCCAGAGTTTCTAATGAGGTCCCCAAAACATCAGTTTCTTCTTCATCTTTTCCTTTCATTTTTTTAAACATTGTAATTACCTTAACTATAAACCAAATTAATGAATAAAAATGCGATTTTTGAGCACCTTTAGATCCAATTTATGCCATATGGCATAGCACGACATAGAAATAGTCGTACGGTGATCGTGAACTATGTAAGAGGTCTAAATTTTTTTATACTTACTAAACAACATTCAGCTTCAAAATGGCATTCATAAAATTACACTAGCTTACAAATGTGGGGTTCATCTCGAGATCTGGTTTCTCATAGAATTTTTTCCATGTATTTTGGTTGCCATTTTTGGAATTTACGCCCCAAAATACATCGAAAAAAGTCTATGAGGAACCAGATCTTTTTTCTTGTAAGCTGTTACCAAATAAAACTATTTGTTTAGTAAAAAAAATACAGTATGAAGTGGTATTTTTTGTAAAATACGGCAATCAATATTAATGTTCGCTCTATTTAATCATACAGCTTAATGTGTCCACTAATCAATTCAATTTTTTTTTTAACTTGTATAGGAAACTTTCAGAAAAAATTAGAAAATAAAAAAAATTAGTTTTGAAGTTTTTTGACTTCAAACTGACGTTGAAAAACAACTATGTCATGTGGCATAGAATAACCGAAAGGGTTAAACATATTACAGTTGCTGCGAGAGCGCTGTAGAACCTTTCCACTTGCCCGTTCGATGTACTATAGAGCGGTGGTGCATTCGCGATTCCCACGCAAAGCGACCTGATAAAAGATATCTGATTGTTTCTGAATTTAGAGAAGGTTCGTTGTCACAATATACCGTTTTTGTGAGTGGGTAATAATTCATAAGTTGTAGGAGTATTGGTTCTATATCTATTATTGTTCTAGAGGTAATGGATTGGACTGCTGCAATTTTTTAAAATTTGTCAATACACGTTAAAAATAAAATTTTATCCGTGGAATATATATCGATAAGTACAATTTCGCCTACATAGAAAGGAATTGACGATTCGCCAATAATATGCTTTTTTGGAAGTAGGTCGTACTAAGCTTTTCTGCAAATTGCGACAATTTCGTTTGCTAATCGAGTCATTTCCGGGAAAAATAATCCTGTAAAATTTGTTTCGTATTTTCTTGAAAGGCCTTATGCGCCCTGTTATG
The DNA here is from genome assembly GCA_949775025.1 of Tricholauxania praeusta. Taxonomy (NCBI): domain Eukaryota; kingdom Metazoa; phylum Arthropoda; class Insecta; order Diptera; family Lauxaniidae; genus Tricholauxania; species Tricholauxania praeusta. The sequence goes on from OX459031.1 coordinate 79,783,163, forward strand.
TTCAGTTTCCATTATTTCTTTGTTGTTGGGAAAGTTTCTACTAGCTTATTTTGTACAAATGCTAATATTGATAATTCGCAATCAACAGCATTTACTACGTCTATTTTTACAGCATCGCATACTTTCTCCATTGAGTCATCTTTATTGAAAAAACTTATGAGATGTCTGGTTTTCTCACCAAAAATAATTAACGTACGTATCGAGGGAATTTCACTTTGCTCTATTATAATTCAGTTTGGAAACAATTTTCCGTTTTTCCAGTTAACTCTATAGTGATTGATTGTTCACTGTGTATGGCTGCAAAGTCGGACTGTGCATCTTTTTCAAGAGCATGAATTTGTTGTCGCAAAAGACGACGAAAATTCTCTTCCCCAGGTTTATAGAAGATTTGCGCGTTATGCTCGTCTATAAATGCCTTCCATTGTTTCATTTTCACGTTTGATTTTCGGTCTGAATCCGCGTATGTAAGGGGTTGATGGTCAGTGTAGATATTCAAATTTCTTACACCATAGAGATAATTTCTTAGGCACTTGAGAGCCCATACAAGCAACTCCCGTTCGTTCGTTGAAGAATTCAGTTCGTTGTCTTTCAAGGTTCTGAATACAATAGTTATCGGTTTTCCGTCTTGAGACTAAACCGCTTCGACACCCAAAGATAAAGCATTCGTTGTTAAATCGAATAGCTCCTTCAGAAACGAGAATTTTTTTTTCAATTTCTCAAATGATTGGCACCCAAGAAGAATAGAACATAAAACAATGTAGTTTAGTTTCTATTTTACAAGGACTCGTTGCAATGCCCTTTTCAGACACAACAACCCCTAAGTACTTGACTTGTTTTTTAAAAAAGTTAAGCTCTTCAGGCGAAACTCTCATGTTGGCTTCATTTAGCCCATCCAACACCCATAGCTAGGCACCGTTAATCAAATAGTTAACTTCGTTAATCTCTAATCCGTTACTAAAAAAGTTAACTTCGTTTAACGTTAATGCGTTACATTTCGGAGGACTTAACGCAAGTTAGCGTTAACCGTTAATCCATTAACACGTGATAGAAATTGCATTTTTTGTATCGTTGCGTTATAGATCTTCTTATAAAAACTGTTGCTTTGGGTTCTAGAAGTTAATAGGTTAGGAACAAAAAAAAAAAAGACAAGCATAATTCGAGTGTGTAATTTAGTCCTCTGGCATAATGTGGATACAGTAGCGTACCTAGGAGAGGGCGGTCCTCGTATATGTCTTATTTTGCTATGGTTTTTGTTTAACTAAAAGTGAGAACCTTTTTTTTACTAGATTTTAAAGAAGTGCAGGGTTGTGTGATGATTTTGTAATTCAGTGTGAAATATATCTCATTTTGTTACCGTTTTTGGAGAGACATTTTTTGCTTGAAATTAAAAAGAAGAAATGTGTAAGTAGGGCAAGTGAACTATTCATCCCGGATGCCAAAAATATGAACGGTACGCCACTGTGTGGATATTCCCCTTCATGAACACTAATATGTTGAAGTTCTTGTCTGAAAGCGAGGCTCGTATCGGCGTTAATATATCTTTCTCGTGAAAAAAGATTTTCAACTGCAGCTCTTGAGGGAATAACAGTATTATCTATAATATAAAAATGAATCGCAAAATGTGTTGGTAAGCGCTAACTCAACAACGCCTGGACCAATTTGGCCAAATCTTTTTTTAAAATGTTTCTTTTGGTCTGCGGGAGGTTAAAGGCATAGTTTGGTTTAGAAAAAAAAAGCGATGCCACGCCCCCCCATATAGGGCTACCAGATGGCCTTAGTACAAAAGTAGCACATATCAATTTGGAATTTTGTAAATTAAAACCTTAATTTTTTTTGAATTTTCAGACAAATATTTTTGATGAGCAAAAAAAAAAAAAAAAAAGGTCCTCACTTCGTAACAAAAAAACCCCAGCAAATTAAAACAATAATTTGAAATAACTTTGATGAGCAAAAAAAAAAAAAGGTAATCACTTCCTAACAAAAAACCCCAGCAAATTAACAAATTAAAACAATAATTTAAATAACTTTGATGAGCAAAAAAAAAAAAAAAAAAAAAAGGTCATCACTTCAGTTCAAATATTTTATTTTACACTGCAAACATGGAAAGTAGCAAAACCAAAAACAAGGTAGCAAAGCCCTTGCAAAAGTAGCACTTTTGCTACTTTAGTATCGCATCTGGTAGCCCTACCCCCATATAAAAGAATGTTTAAATTCATCATATCTCATTCAATATTGGACGCATATGAATGAAACTTGGTACATATATAAAAGATACAAGCTAAAAAAATTCTGAATAAAAAAATGGGCGCTATCACGCCTCCCGTAAGAGAAAAAACTAAAATTTGTTATAACTCAGCACCTATTTGACGCAGATGAATAAAATTTTGTACATATGTTCGTTATGGTTTATGGAAAGTTTTAAGCATAATTTAGTTTGGAACAAATAGGCGATGCCACGCCCCCCCCATATAAGAGAAAATTTAAATTCATCATATCTCATCAACTATTAGACGTAGATGAATGAGACTTGGTACATATATAACAGATACAAGCTAAAATAATTCTCAATAAAAAAATGGGCGTTACCACGCCTCCCGTAAGAGAAAAAACTAAAATTTGTTATAACTCAGCACCTATTTGATGAATAAAATTTTGCACATATGTTCGATATGGTTTATGGAAAGTTCTAAGCATAATTTAGTTTGGAACAAATAGGTGATGCCACGCCCCCCCATATAAGAGAAAATTTAAATTCATCATATCTCATCAACTGTAAGACGTAGATGAATGAGACTTGGTATATATATAAAAGGTACAAGCTAAAATAATTCTCAATAAAAAAATGGGCGTTACCACGCCTCCCGTAAGAGAAAAAACTAAAATTTGTTATAACTCAGCACCTATTTGACGCAGATGAATAAAATTTTGTGCATATGTTCGTTATGGCTTATGAAAAGTTCTAAGCATAATTTAGTTTGGAACGAATAGGCGATGACACGACCCCCTTATAAAAGAAAGTTTCAATTCATCATATCTCATCAACTATTAGACGTAGATGAATGAGACTTGGTACATATATAAAAGATAAGGGTTAAAATAAGTTTTAATGAAAAAATAGGCGGTACCACGCCCCTATATGTGAAAAAAGTAAAATTCGTTATATGTATGTACCTCAGCACCTGACGCAGATGTATGTATACAATTTTGTATGTATCGTATGGTTTGTCGGAAGTTATTAGCATAGTTTAGTTTGAAACAAATAGGCGACGCCACGCCCTCCCACATAAGAGAAAAATCAAATTCATCACATCTCATCAACTATTAGACGCAGACGACTGGGACTTGGTACACAGATTCATATATAAAAGATACGGTCTAAAGTAAGTTTCAATGAAGAAATAGGAGGTACCAACCAATATGAGAAAATTAAACACCATTCATTCATTGTGTTGATTCGCTGCGCGCTATTTATCCCATTCCAGTTGCGTATTTGCTTTATTTGAAGTAAGTTTTTTCCAAGTAAAGTTTAGAAAACAACAAAAAATGTGAAAAGCAAATATTTCGATATTTTTCTTTACGTAGAAGATTCTACATATCTATGCAAAGTTAACATTTTGCATTTTGTAAAAATAGTGTTTTCGAAAAGTATGAGGGACGAATGTATAACGGTTGTTGTATGCAACTTTCTGTAAGTTGACAATTTACATTTTCTTTTCGTAGTTGACATTGCGCACTTATGTATGTAGTTAGATAGGACAACAAATTGCTGTTATTCATTTTTGAATTCACTTGATTTGCCAGGACTGTCACCATATAATCTACAACTCAAAGTTGATGCACCAATTATTATGCTTCGCAATATAAACCAACCACGACTTTGTAATGACACCAGGATTGTAGTGAAAAAACTAATGAACAATGTCATCGAAGCAACTATTTCGAAAGAAAAATACAAAGGCGATTTTGATTCCCCAAATTCCTATGATTCCTACCGATTTTCCTTTTTCGCCTTCAATTTCCTGATCGTCTTGCCTTTGCGATCACCATCAATAAGGCGCAAGGTCAATCTTTGGAAACCTGCGGTATCAACTTGAAGTATCCAGTTTAATCACACGGCCAGCTTTATGTTGGATGCTCACGAGTAGGCAAACCATCAACATTGCGCAACAGATGGAAAAACAAAAAATTATTTTCCGAAAATCATTACATTAAACTCATTTTAAAATAGTAATAAAACAATTTTTTAATTTTTGAAAAAAAAAAAACATTTTAACTGTTCGGCCAGTCGACAAATTTTTTCTTTAGACAATAAGAATATTATTTTCGCACGCGTAGCAAAGCAAGCGAGGGTCCGCTAGTATTTAATAAACAGCTTTATGAATATCTGTTCCCTGAGGAATGCCGCGTCGTTGAACAAGTCTTTTGATTTCATGTCTAGTCTTTAAAGATTTGTGGGTGTTACGTTTTTCTTTAGACTGAGTGAAAGAATTGAAAAAGTCTTCCTCAACATTGTCGTTCTTACTCGCGTTGCTGCCTCCGCCACTTAAACTGTCTCTTGTCGTAACGCCTCTTCTACCTTTTTTTTACTGTAGGGGGAGGTGGGGCACATTGATACGATTTCTTTACAAACGAAAAAAAGAGGCATATTGACAAAAATAATTTTAAAAAAAGTATCTGAATGTTTTCAGTGTTTATCTTACTAACTTATTTCAAACAAATTTCAACTCAGATTTATTTGGAAAAGATGTTATGAAGAGTTTTTTAAAAACCGAATTTCGTATCAAACTGCCCCACACACGGGGTACATTGATACACGCTTGTGGTACTTTAATTCATAGTTTAAAACACCCCTATATTAAACAAAATCCCTTCCTTAACGTCTTTTGACATAGGTGGATCAGTATCAACTGCGTTATTTTTAAATTGTACTTATAGACCGCATTTCTTATTGATACCTTGCATTCCAGTACATCAAAGATTGCAGAAGCCATAGCGCTATCATCAATGTTACCTCTATCAATTTCTCGTTGTTACGTTCGCACCATATTTCTTTCTGTTAAGAAGCAAAACGAATAAGTCACCATCTATTTACCAGACGGGACAAATTCATACATATCAATTTGCCCCGTAGATGCTTGTATCAATGGGCCCCAAGTGACTTTTTTGTTTTAAATAATAATTTTACGTTTAAATGTTAAGTAATTATAAAAATTACAGCTACCTAAAAATTATCAAGGATATGTACCAACTACGGTTGGTATATCGTAATATGTTATTGTCAACACAAAACTTTCCAAATAAATGCACACCCGAATAGGGCGCAACTATTTCACTTATGAGCGTACAAAACAGGTTTATACTTATCGTTCGCGAAGCGGTACCTGTACGCAGTTGAAACTCAAACATATGATGTGTTCTGTCGACGCCTACTTATGTACGTTTAAATTATATCTGACCGCGTCATGTTTTGATTTAACGGCCACCGTATCTATGTGCCCCGAATATCAATGTACGCCTTCTTCCCCTATCCACTCGACTACTGTCATGCGTTTTCAGCCATATCAACCGGAACGTAATTGTTGTCAGATCGTGTTTTTCGCGGCGTGGCGCGGAGTGTGAGGTATCTTTTTGGTAAATAGTAGGTACTGGATTAACGATTAACGGACTTATGGAAATTTAACGGAAGTTAACGAGTGCGTTAACATTTTTAAAGTTAACCTAAAAGTTAATCCGTTGCACTATAGGTCAAATAGCATATTTCACTGGCCAAAACTAATACCTGCTATATTATCATGATGATTAACTGGAAATGTATTTTTTATATTGACTTTACGCTTAAAGAAGAACTCTGAGAAAAATCTTAACCCTTGTGCTACCGGGTCAAAAATGGCACTTACTATATTTTTTAATATTTCATAATTAATGAAATAAAAGATGTGTTTTTATTTTTAGATTGTAATATTAGGTTAAGAAATACCTAACGTTTACTTAAGCATCACTTTCTAAAGATAAATTAGTTAAAATGTTTAAATACATTGAACTTAAAATTTCGGTTTCCCCAATTTCGTCTTCCTCTTCTTCATTCTCGCGTATTTCATAGCTTGTTAAGTTAAGTTCTTCGACTGGGATTTCACACCTTAATAATCGGATCACTTCTGTCAGAAGTTGGAGACGCTTTTTAGTCTGAATGCGTCTATTTGAAGATAGCGAAGAGATTATTGGATCTATGTGTCCATTTCCTCTACGAAACACGTCTAAAAGTGTATTAACGCGGCTACTTTTGCGTGCATGATGTAGTCTATCAGATTTGTATAATTTATGTAGAGACTCTGCTGATTCTTCTCCAAAACAACCTACAGGAAGAACTAAACCCTCTATTATTTCCTTTGAATGAATAAGAATTTTGTGTAAAGTTGCTGTCATTGGGAGCCAGAGATACATGTTTTGAATAATTATTGCGGTTTCAAAGTACTTAGTAAACTTGAAATTTGCTTACACTTAAAGGAAATTGACAAGACACGCTTATTAAAATTATTTTTTGGCGAAAAATCAAGCCCTAGTCAATGCCAGTAATTTGTGAAAAAAGTCCATGTTCCGCAAAAGTTCGGCGCGCAGTGAGCATCATTTGTACTCCCGAAACCACCTACTTTCGGCTTAACCACTATGAACTTTTTGAAAAATAAATATTGTATTGTTTTAATTTTTCTGATACTGCATTTTTATAATCTTCATTTCTGATTTGCCTCTTTTGAACGTCGCATTTGTAACCAGCAATGTTATACAAATTCAAATAAACGGATCCAGCAATGCAAAGGACTTATAAACGAATTGGCTTATTACGAGTATCTTTTTGAAAACAAAGTTTTTTCACTGTACTTGGCCTTGTTGAGCTTTTAAGTACTTCCCTTGTTTGCGGGTGGATATGAACGCAGCTCTTACAAGCAAATTGGTTTCAATTCTGCAAACAATAGATAGCTCTGCTGCGGCCTGTCTCTTAGAACGTTCCGATTTTTCCCAAAAAGGGAGTTGTGACCGCCCGCCCACAGATGTGTTTGATGTCGGTTGTTGCCTTTTTATCAATATTTTACATCTAAACAAATTAAAGTTTTGCTATTGGAAAACAAGCATTTATAATTTGCTATTGGAAAACAGGCAACTTCCGGTGGCTTTTTTCCCATTTTTCGTAAACTCTAAAGCAAAAATTATGCACACTCTGCCTCAAATAACTTGGACCAGAGCTTGAAATAAACTTTTATAAAAGTTTTTTTTTAGGTAAAAGTAAACTTTAAACTTTTATTTTTGTGAAATAAAAGTAAAAGTTTCCTTAAAACTTTTATATCCGAAAATAAAAGTAAAAGTTTTTTTTTGACTTTTATTAATAAAAGTTTTTTTTAAAAGTTTTTTTTAACTTATATTTTTAACAGTCACATGCAAAGAGTTTTTTTTTTGACTTTTATTTTTCAAAAGGCGAAAATAAAAGTTTTTTTTGTATGAAAGAACGAGGAAAATCCAAAAATAATATCTTGGATCACTAAGCAAAAAATTTCAAAGGAGAAAACTTAGGATTATTGATAATAAAGTCCAAAGGAAAATACTTAAGATGTTTCTGAAAAGAAAGAAATTTATGATAATTATGCACTTATAATTTTTAGAAAAATTGTGCTTAACGCATCAATGGGAAAAGGCCGAAAATGGATTTTGGGAGTACAGGGGAGGTTCCTGGCCCTCCAAAGAGCTGTTTTGGACCCATATTTCGAAAAAAAATTTGTTTGCACGAATCGATGGGAAAAGGCCGAAAATGGATTTTGGAAGTGACAAGTGAGGTCCCCGACCCTCCTAAATGGGTTTTTTGAACCCATTTTTCGAAAAAAACTTTACTGCACGAATCGATGGGAAAAGGCCGAAAATGGATTTTAAAGGTGACAAGTGAGGTCTCCGACCCTCCTAAATGGGTTTTTTGGACCCATTTTTCGAAAAAAACTTTATCGCACGAATCGATGGGAAAAGGCCGAAAATGGATTTTGGAATCGACAAGTGAGGTCCCCGACCCTTCTAAATGGGTTTTTTGGACCCATTTTTCGAAAAAAACTTTATAGCACGAATCGATGGGAAAAGGCCGAAAATGGATTTTGGAATTGACAAGTGAGGTCCCCGACCCTCCTAAATGGGTTTTTTGGACCCATTTTTTCGAAAAAACTTTACTGCACGAATCGATGGGAAAAGGTCGAAAATGGATTTTGAAGGTGACAAGTGAGGTCCCCGACCTTTCTAAATGGGATTTTTGGACCAATTTTTCGAAAAAAATTTTATTGCACGAATCGATGGGAAAAGGCCGAAAATGGATTTTGGAAGTGACAAGTGAGGTACCCAACCTTCCTAAATGGGATTTTTGGACCCATTTTCGAAAAAAATTTTATTGCACGAATCGATGGGAAAAGGCTAAGTATTCCTAATGAGAACAAAAATTTATTCTGATTGCAGTAAGAAACATCATTGCGAATTATGTAAGTGTAAGGAAAAATCAGGTAAAGAAAGTACCTGGACCTGTGACTAAATAGCTTAAACATAATTTTTCTAAAACAACTTCAAAATCTGCTTCTTCCTACAGACACTATGACACCACATTTATCAAAATCGGCTTATTCGTTGCCGAGTTATGACTGTTAGAATATTCAAACTGCTTAAAACGCCATCTAGTGACAGTTTATCAAAACACAAATGACTTCAAAAAAATCTGCTTGTTCTTAAAAAAACTATTACATCTCATTTGTCTAAATCGGTTTAGTAATAGCCGAGATATAACGTTTTAAAGTTTTTCAAAAAACCAAATTTACTTGCTGCAAATTTGAAATCGAGTTCGTTTCCCAAGTCTTCAAAATTCTAAAATCGAGCTCGTTTCCCAAGTCTTCAAAATTCCAAAATCGAGTTCGTTTCCCAAGTCTTCAAAATTCCAAAATCGAGTTCGTTTCCCAAGTCTTCAAAGAACATTCAAATTTTACTATTGCATTCGACGTCGACTTGTCATACAGTTAATTATTCCTCATATTACTAACTTTACTGTAGTTTACAGTAAACTTGATTGCCAGTCTCAGCATAAGCTAAGTGTTGCATTTAACAATGCGGCACGATATGTTTACGGAGTCCGACCCTTTGACCACATTTCTGAAATAAGTAGAGGCATTCTCGGATGTAGCTTACTAGAGTATCTAGATACAAGTAATCTTATGTTTTTACACAAACTTTTTCTTTTGCAAACTTCTGAGTATCTCTATAATAAACTTCAATTTTGCCTGTCTACAAGATCTTCTGACCTTATCGTCCCGAGGTACAGCTACCTCAATACTAGCAGATACTTTTTCATTAACACCATTAAGCTTTGGAATAGATTGCCAGCTGCCTTAAAACTAGTTAGTGCGGAAAAAAGCTTCAAATATGCTGTTTTTAACTATTTTCGAAACAATTTATGACTTTTTAACTTCTTACACTTCTAAACTTTTATCATTTTTTCTTCTCTCTTCGGTGTCGCGAGTTATACTTTTTTCCTCAGCCGCACAACGTGCCATAAGAAGTTTTCACTTCAAAAACGTGTAAAATCGGGCAACCAAATTTCTAAATAACATTTACAACAGCATCAACTAACTAATTTAGGTTGTCATTGGACTAACAAATCCCAACAAAATCTTAAAAGCTTACACAAAGTTGGAAACTTAAAAAAATTTGACAAATCAGGGGTCTCATTTCAATCTTACAATTAGATTTTTTCACAGAAAACCAAAATACTTATATTAAAATTTTTTAAGTATAAATTGAGTTTTTGCCAGACAAGTGTGCTGTTTGACCTATAGTGCGTTGGTCGAAATGTTAACTTCATTAATTAACGATTAACGGATTAACGAGTTAATGCCTAGCTATGCCAACACCCATGCAACATGTCCAACATGATCGTCAATGCTTTTCGAGAAGATGATCAGATCAACGTAGACGTAGCTTGATTTCCCAATTTTACCTCGGAGCCAGTGACGAACACAAGGGGGGGGGGGGGGGCTATGGGGGCTGGGAGCGGTAAAAAAATGTGAGCAGGCAAATCATGTGATATTTCTGAAATTCGTAACATGCTAGGTACAGTTTCATCAGTATCAAATTTTTTCTCGAATTCATCTAAAACAGTAAAACTATTGATAGATAAAGTTTCCGAATGGAGTCCAGAAACATAAAAATCGTTTAAAAGCATTGTGTGCGACTAAATACGTTGATACTTTCAGCGAATTATTACTGTTAACTCTTAAACATTACAAGACTTAGAACAAAGCAAGGACACCGAAGCGTCTTCAAAAGCAGTCCAACTTTCAGTTTCGATAGCACGCTCCGATTTCTAAGTATCGTTGCATATTCTGAAAATTGTTTATATTTCAACGCGCGCTGTACTACGCGTTGAAAGGCTACTGCACTGATTTTAAATTTCAGTTTTAGTTTTCAGGTTAACGGCTCAACCATTCTAATTAACTACTTGCCCTCATGTTATGACATATCATTTTGAAGCTTGTGTATCAAGCTGTATGGCTATCATTTTGAAGCTTGCGTATCAAGCTGTAATCTGAAGTTCACCGAAAATATATTCAGAAATGGATTTTTCAAAAAAAATTCAAAAATTCATTTCAGTTTTCAAAATTTTAGCTCTTTAATTTTTTTTTAAGTTAAAAAAAAAAAATAAATAATTTTTTCCCCACAAAAATTTTTACGGCATTAAGCGCAGAATAAATCAAAGTTTTTTTAAAAAAAAAATTTGAAATATGTGTTTTTTAAAAAATGCTAAAATATTTCTCAATTCGCAAAAATTTTGCGAAAAATTTTTTTTTTTCAAAAGTACAAGTATAAGCCTAAAAATGTAAAAACAAAAAAATATTCAGAAATTGATTTTTCAAAAAAAATTCAAAAATTCATTTCAATTTTCAAAATTTTAGCTCTTTAATTTTTTTAAAATTGAAAAAAAATATAAATAATTTTTTCCCCATAAAAAATTTTACGGAATTAAGCGCAGAATAAATCAAAGTTTTTTTTTAAAAATAAAAAAAAAATTTTAAAAAATGTTTTTTTTTAAAAAAAATGCAAAAATTATTTTAAATTCGCAAAATTTTTGCGAAAAAAATTTTTTTTTCTAAAACAGTATTTTTTTCGGAAAGTACAAGTAAAAACCTAAAATCGTAGGTACACCAATTATTAATTGATAGAGTTTGCTGTAAGATATGAGTTTTCGAAAAAACACTTATTCTGAAAAAGTACAAAATTCGTGAATTTCATACCCGCGTATCTCAACAACAAATAATACTAGGGCGAATTCCTGAACGCAGTTCTATTGCTGGACATCGATTTTACAATAACGCCAAATTTCAGCCAAATCGGAACCAACAATTTGTTTTGCTGGCGTTTTCGTGTGTTTTACCCCATTTACGAAACTTTGATTTATTCAACATTACCTCGCATAGCATTAGCAAGTACATTTTTTATAACTTTCTGTCTTTCAAATAATTTACTGTACCAATTGTTTTCGTTCTTGACACTTTTCGCGACATTTTACATACAATCACAGCACAATAATCTGTGTTATATTTTTATTAGCCCAATTCACGATCCGGTGGAAATAACATTGCAAAACTATGCAATTGCAAAACTTTGCAGCGAATTGTGAGCAATTTTTCATGTTTACTTTGCAATGCTTGTTGCAAAACAAACATGGTGAGAGAATTGCATAGGAAAAAGAGAGTGACAAAAACATTTGCTATTTGCAATTGCATTTGCTACAAATGCTATAGAGCAGTGGTCGGCAGAGCGCAAATATCAAATATTTTCTTACTCTCAAATGAGAGAGAAATGACAAAAGCTCCAATCACTGTGAAAAATGCTTCTACGTTTCGCTGTTTACGCTCCATATGATATCTTATTTCAGGGGTTGAATTTTAGTTATAAAATGCCTTTTTATATGAAATTTATTAACTATCCCTAAAAATCACTTGTATATTAAGCGTTGCGCATTGACAAAAAATTTTTCAGCGAAAAAATATTTATTTTGCCATTTGATTTCAAACATTTTCGCAGTGCATTAACGAAATAACAAGCTCATTTTGTAGTTTGCTTACTCTCGCTTATTCTCTTCGTTTGCTCGCGAGCCTATGGGGCGCCGACCACTGCTATAGAGTTTGACTGTAGCATTTTTGCAACACCGTAGCATTTGCAAATGTGTATATTTTGTTGTTGCCATTGCAAACTTTGCAATAATATTTTGCATATGCTCTTTTGCAACACCATATGCACCGGATCGTGAATTGGGCTATTATCTATATATATCGGCCATTCTTTTAATAACTGCACACTTCGTTTTGTTTTTTGACGTTTTTTTACACTTTTTTGAATCGAAATATCTCAAAAACTATAGTAGAAATTATAAAAAATTATTTCAATCATTTTTGTCAAGAAAGACTATAACTTTATAAAAAAAGTTAAAAAAATTTAAATAAATTTGTTAAAACACTAATTTTTTTAATTAAAAAAACTTTTCTCAAAATATTTCCAATTATAATTTATAAAAACTCATATTTTCCAAAGTTATGTCGAAAATTTCGATTTGAATGCAGATACATACTTAGAATTGATTGAAAATAACATTACAAAAAAAAAAATTTTATGTCGAATTTTATGTTGAAAAAACATGGTGCACGTCATCAGTAAAAATTCGTAGTTTCCAAAGTTACGGCGGGAATTTCGATATGAAAGCACATGCATTCTTAAGATGGATTGAGGAATAACATATAAAAAAATTAAAACAAAAAAAAATTGTTATATTGAAAATATTTTGAGAAAATTTTTTTTAATCTTTTTAAATTTTTTTAACTTTTTTTATAAATTTATAGTCTTTCTTAACAAATTAGATTAAGCGATTTTTTATCCTATCTACTACACGGTTCGCTTCAAGCAATATCAAGATCTGTAAAAACTGTCAACCAAATCTGACAATGCACAATTATTATTTAGTGTTCGGAGATTCCAAAAACAAGATTCGTAAAATCGTACCTGGTCACTTACTCGTTTTATGGTCATTTTAATGTTAACACTTTTGCCAATAATATTAATAAAGTTATGAAGCGATCCGTGCACAGTTTTTGATGCTTTTAAGATCAAGTGCAATTTTAAAATATACTATGATTATTGTTTTTTATGTATTTTGAGTCGCTGAACACGATGAAGTCACTAATTTTTGCAAATATGCAAATGTTTTTGTGTTATTCACCATTTTTCATGGAAAAAAGTCGATACAAGAAAAAACATTTATTTTTGTCTGCCGAAAAACAATTGAAAAAAAGAATTTTTTTCGTTATCTTTTGTAGGTTTAAGCTCACAAAAAACATAAATAAAAAAGCTTTTATATTTTTTGTGTTATTCACCGTTTTTTAGGACAAAAAAAAATTTAAAAAAATAATTAAAAAATTCTTTTGGGCCTAAAAACTAATGAAAAATAATTTTATTTATTTTTGTTTTATGGTTTTTAAAAGTATTTTTAGTTACAAAGCTCACAAAAAAAAACATTTTTTTATATTTTTTTTTTGTGGGCTTTGTAGTTAAAAATACTTTTAAAGCCTACAAAAGATAGTAAAAAAATTATTTTTTTCAATTGTTTTTCGGCCAACAAAAATAAAATGTTTTTTCTTTTATCGACTTTTTTCCATGAAAAATGGTGAATAACACAAAATAATTTGCATATTTGCAAAAATTGGTGACTTCATCGTGTTCAGCGACTCAAAATACATAAAAAACAATAATCATAGAATATTTTAAAATTTCACTTGATCTTAAAAGCCTCAAAAACTGTACACGGTTCGCTTAATAATTTTATTAAAATTATCGGTAAAAGTGTTTATCTTAAAATGGCCATAAAACGAGTAAGTGACCAGGTACGATTTTACGAATCTTGTTTTTGGAATCTCCGAACACTAAATAAAAATTGTGCATTATCAGATTTGGTTGACAATTTAATCGATCTTGATCTTGCTTGAAGCGAACCGAGACTATAGCTTTCAAAATATGTTCAAAAACGTCACAAAAAAAAACAAAGTGTGCAGTTATTAAAAGAATGACCGATATGTATGTATATATGTATTTGAGACGTTCTTTTACAAACCAAATAGTTTCTGGCCGCCACATTTTTATATCGCTCCAAATTTTTTTACGTATTCTATGAGTTATATTAGTGCACACGTGTGCCGGAAATTAATTTGTTATGGAAGATATCGATCTATGAAGTTCGAAGGTTTTATTTTTTATGGTGTTTTATGGTCATATTCAAATTGTCATATCTCCGGTAAATTTTAACGGAAAAATAATTTGTTTATATTGTTTTAAAGCTAAAAGTATAAGCTTTTTTGAACAATTTTTATTTTTGGCTTTAAATGAAAAATTTAAATTTTTCATAACAAATCAATTGTTAAAAGTAAGTTTAGAGCGATGGCCATTCGATACGAAATAAAAGAAAATACCACTAAATTCCTCGTCCAATTTTCTTTAAAAACTTAACATAGGCAAATATGGACTAACTCAGATAAATAAATTCTTGCGCGCACCCCTGAAAATACTGCGTGCCGCTGTACAGTGGTCCCGAATCGAGTTTTGGTTCAAAAATCGCTAGAGAACACAAATCTTGTCGGAAATTAACAATTTTTGAAGTGAAAACTTCTTATGGCATGTTGTGCACCTTCGTAAGAAAGCATTCGCGGCTGAGGAAAAAAGTATAAACACGCGACACCGACCGTCATCGGGATACCCCGTCATGAATGAGAGCGATAGTAAAATTTGAATGTTCTATTGTTTCTTTTAAATAAATATTCCAAGTGGAAGACAAAAAGCAAAGCAGACACACTACCTGACATATTCCATTCTCATTCAACGATTGTTATGCTTACATGTTTGTTTCTTTCAAATTCCGCGTTGTTGCGTTGACAAATTGAGAATGAGAGCGAGAGTAAAATTTGAATACATATTCCGTTTTTGTCTT
This sequence comes from Tricholauxania praeusta, assembly GCA_949775025.1. Lineage (NCBI taxonomy): Eukaryota > Metazoa > Arthropoda > Insecta > Diptera > Lauxaniidae > Tricholauxania > Tricholauxania praeusta. Next base: position 79,798,203 of record OX459031.1, read on the forward strand.
CCATTGCATTGCCATTTAAAAAGAAAATGCACACATACCAACTAACACACTAACTTGCCATTAAACGATTTGTTATGCTTGCATACTTCTTTCTACGTGTGAAATAAATTTTCTTAGTCAACGTCTACACGAGTAAAGGCCCAACTAAACCATGCATTGCCTAGCGTAACCTACTGTCAAATTTGAACGAAAAGCCTGTCAAATGCTTAAGAAACTCAGAGAAGACTTTTTAGTGGCTATGTTGTACTTCGTTGAACTTAAGGCCTCAACCCATAGAGTACGTCAAGTCCGTTGCGTCAAAGTTCACAACTGACAAGACGGAAATGAAGGAAGAAAGCGGCCCAATGAATACGTCCGCAACGCATTTAAAGTCAAATAAAAAATCAAAAAAAAAGCTTTTTGAATGATTAATTGCATTATTTCTCCTTTATACTGCGCATTAATATATTTCTTAAACATGAAAACATTTTTAATTTTCTTATCTCTCTTTTTTTTCTATGTTTCGCACAAACTCACATATGTCAAAGTATTCAACGTACATCAAAAGTTAAAAGTTGACCAACTTCTTCCGTTGCGTTGACGGATAAGTTGCGAATAGGCCGCACTTCATACAAATGCATACATTTCATCTTAGCTGTCAGTTGTAAACTTTGACGCAACGGACTTGACGGACTCTATGGGTCAGGCCTTTAAGAAGCGATGTAGCCATAGTTACAAGCGTGTGAAATATTCCCACAATTGCATAAATTTTATTTCTTATATTTCCTAAATAAAATGAATTCATTCACAAAATGTTATTCAATGACATTAATTTAGATACTTAAAGCAATATATATGTAATCCAGATATTGTTTTTACTAATTTTAAGAAAAAAATAAGAAAACAAAAATGCTCATTTTGTACTATGCGTGTAGATTGTGGGGAAAAGTATTGGCAAATGCAGCGCGTGGCATCACTGAATTGTCAATCAAATTGTTGTATGTATTGTGTGTGTACATTAAAATGCATATTTCTGCAACTTCACTCCAAGCCCTTTCCTTTAAGCGGCCCTCACACGATCAATATTACTGACAGTATAAGTACTGACAGTATTTACATTACTGTCAGTGTACCACTCACACGGTCAGTATTGTTTATTGTCAGTAATCAGTTTTTTTGACATTCAACTGGTGAAGGTGCGAACATCAATGAACAGCAGTGTTAACTGTCAAAGAATATCAATTTATTTGTTCTTATAATGGACGAAAATTCTAAAGCGTGCGTAGTAATTATTGTAGCGTTTTCTATTCCAAACAAACGCATTAATAATAGGAAGCGTTGGGTAAAAGAATGGATTGCTAAACGTAAAAAGTATTGTCATTTAAATCTTTTAAAATAAATCCAGCTTTCCGAACCAAAAGACTACCACAATTATTTTCGAATGAACATTAACATCTATAATAAACTATTAAGCATGGTAGAGCCATTAATTACTAAAATGGATACTAATATGAGGGAGTTCAGAAAAAGCTTATAATATTTTTGCTGGTAATAATTTTGATCACAACGAAAAAAACTTTTACATACAACTCTTCAAAAAATGCACACATTTGGCATGTAGATAATAACTGGAGGTTTACAGAAAACTACAAATATCAGCACAAAGCAGTTTATTTTAAACTGATTCCTTTAGTGGATTTAACTGCAGCAATGCATGTTTCTACAAATGTGGAATCAAAAGATTGGATATACGGATGCTTGGAAATGATGCCAGTGAAAGATTCATTTTACTGCGCCAAAGCTGTTAAACTATCGAATTATGAATATAGAATACCAAATACTAATACTCAAAAGCAATTTGCTGCTCATTTAGATTTCGCTACGATTCCAAACAACAATTGGACACACATTCTTATGCGTATACCAACAGCGACCAGCTACCAAAAGCTTACAACATTATCGTAATCCACTTTCATTAATAGATCCTTCTTTTATACCAGCATTAATAGTTATCGCTTGTTTATTCGTAACATGGCAACTAAGCGCATCAACGAAAATGCGCTCAAACAAAACTGTTAGTGGAATACTCATTTTTTGTACATTTATTTGCATCATTTACTGCCAAGACTCTGTGTATCATTTAAGTTTTATTATTTCCTTTGTTTTTGTGCTAATGTTAACACAACATATCCTTTCGATAATAGTTAAATAAAAATGTAAACATTACTCAATACAATAATACTGTTTAGTAATTTATTCTTTGAAGAGATTTATCATAGACTCAAATTCCAATAGGATTCCACAGACTCGAGTACCTATAAAAGATTCACAAGACTAAATATGCACGTATTTTGTTTTGTTTCTTGTATCTTGTTTTGTTTATTAATGTAAGATAGCAATGTTAATAGTGAAAAAAATATCTTCAGTTTCATTCGTAGTGTACTTTCGTAAACCTTTTGATACTGGAAATAGATATGTAGGTTATTCTATTACAACAGCTTCAATTTTGAAAATATAACTATTTTTAAAAATTAATTTTATGAAATTTACATTTCTTCCTCTGAATTACTTAATCCTTATATTGTTTCCGCAAATATTTGTATGTGCGAGTGCAGTAGGCACCCTAACTTTTTTGATTAAAATTAACAGAATAAGAACCGGTCGAGGGATCTTGTTGCATTTGGAAATTCGCCGTAGATAAAACAAATGGCTTTAGTATCATATTGCCTAAGTCTTTAAGTTTGGACATCATTTCTTCTTTCAATTTTTCATTGCGTTCCTCGATGAGTGGTGGCAATCTAATCATAGCTTCTCTGGCTTCGGATTGCCAGGATCCAGTTCATATACGCGTTGATAATCCTTTAAAGTTTCATCCAATTTATCCGCATCATGATAAAGTTTAGCACGCCTAAAAAAAAAGAGAAAAAGTGGTTAAAAAGATGAACAAAATCGGAGTTTTATTTCAATTCAAAGTTCTATCACGCTAAACAAATCCTCCTTAATATGCATTAAGAAACTGTTTAATTTGGAAAATTAAAGAAAGAAATTTGGTAATAATTCAAAAACATTATTCTAACTCAAACGCTTATTTCAATAATGTATGTATAACATCAATTTTATTGAAATATCCAAATGGACTTAAAGATTTCTCGCTGTGAGTGCTGCTACCCTTTTTATGAATAAATTTCTTTTGCAACCCTTTACGAAAGTACCTCAATATTTGCCCCCCCAAAAATACAAAACTTTCCACTCCAAGCAACTACCTATAGGTAAATACGTTCTTTCCTATCCTTTATCTCTGTTAAAATTACCAAAATACAGTCATACATGTGTATATGCTTTTTCTAAAAGTACATCAAAAAAATACCTAAAACATGTCTTAAAGATATTTAGTTTTATCGTCTCACCTTAATATAGCGCGTACGTACTCTGGCCACAGATCAATGGCTCTAGTGCAATCTTCTATTGCTGTCTTCTTAGAATCTATTTTGATTTTAGCTGCAGCACGATTTCCATAGAGTATAGCACGTTCTTTCGCATGTCGTGTTGGACAAATTTCTAACGCATTCGTGTAAACTTCTATAGATTTATCTGCTGCATCAGTTTTGAATAGTTCATTTCCTTCGAGTTTAAGTTTGTCTGCTTCTGCTTTTCGATGCTGTAATTCTTCTTCACTGAGTGACTGTTCCTCCTTTTTAAGAAGTTCTTCCACAGCATCTGTATCATCTAATTGTTCTGTAGTATTTTCGTTTCCAGTGGCACCCTCCGCTTCGCTAAATGGTGCTGCTTCAGTTTCGTCATCGCTCAGATTTAGTTCGCTTTGTTTGCCTGTTATTTCTTCAATTATGTCTTCATTGGTTTCTTGCTTCACATTAATGGGACTACTTTCTGCATCCTGAAATTCGTCATCACTTGTGTCTTTATTGTTGACATCAGACATTTTGTTATGGTTCCAGTGATTGGTATTCCTATAGAAATGTTTTTTCAAGAAACTTTAACGCGTTTTATAGTAAATCAATTGCGGGAATCACAAAATTGCATTTTATATTGGACAATAAAAGCACTTAATTGCCTTTGGCGTACTTCAAGCGCGCTTGAACATTTATTGGTTTCACATTCCATCGCTTTGCAAATAATACTGATGAACTGTCAGAATTCACCTCACACCATCAATATTACTGTCAGTATGTAACAACTTCGTCAGTATTATCCGATTTTTCCATCAGTCATCAGTATCGTTTTTCTATACTGACAGTACATCAGTACTCACCTCATACGATCAGTAATACTGTCAGTATGCAAAATACTGTCAGTAATATTGATCGTGTGAGGGCCGCTTAACATTTCGATTTCAATAAAATGCGTCTATTTTACTGTTTAATTATCTTCTTTTTCACATTTCTATTAATTTCAAAAAAAAGTATTTTCCACTTCAAGTTCCATTGCAAAAATTTTTTCTTATGTACATATACAATGCATAAACAGCTGATTCCGTACAGAAAGTGCGTTCAGTTTCGCTCTTTCCTTAAGAAAATGACATTTGTGGAAATTGAACGAAACTTTTTGTTAAGTACGTTGTAGCTTTGATATACGATTTATGTGTATTCGCACACTTGCAGAAGTTGACTGCAGTCAAAGCGTGCATGGTTTAGTTGGCCCTTAAAGTCTTGCCGCAAAGTTTCCTTGTTTGTTGGCAAGAGGGGAAAAGCGAAAGGGACGAGGTAAAAAATTTGTCATACGTTGCAAACGCGAAACGAAAATCACAAAAGAGAATGGACAAGAATTTGTCTCTCAGACTTTCCTCGTGTAAACGCCGACTTAAACCTAAACCAAAATAGACGAGACGTAACGAGTTAGTTCGAGTGTATGTAAACCAATGTTGAAAGCCAAAATGAACCAACGTAATTGAAAGAAAGTGAACGAAACATTTTGACGAGACGTGTTGTTCCGTAAGAACCGAACTTCAATACGTTGCTACTCGTCATAACAGCTTTTTCGACTCGTTGGCTATCGTAACATTTTGGGTTAAATGTCAAAACAGACGAAACGAGTGCAAACGTTCGTTCAATTGCTACCGTCTCGTCACGTCTATTTTGGTTAAGGCTTTTGCAATTTTAAAACTTTAATATTTTGATATTTAAGAGGAGTATCGTGATAAATATCAAATGATATTTGTCACGATACTGTATGTCGTATCATACAGTAGTATAATAAACATTACAAAAAATCATGAAAAAAATAAATCCAAAATATTATTTCAAGTTTTCATTTCTGTCAGCAATCCCGGAGTGCAACCCGCCGGTTTTTTTTTTTTTTAATTGAAAGCTAATAATTTATTTAAATCGGTACGAGCTGAAATCCGCTGAAAAACATCAGAATATACACCGTTCACACGAACGTTTTTTCAACGTGCGTTAGCTAAAGCCCAATTTCCATGTGATCTTATCTTATCTTATTTTATCAAATATCAGGGAGGACATCACATGCTATTAAGATAGCAAATGTATGCTATTCACTCTCGCATTCTCCAAGCGCATTAGGTTCTGTTCGCATGCTTTTTCTTTCTTACAAAAATTTGATTTGATATCCCTGATATGGGATGAAATAAGATAAAATAAGATCACATGGAAATTGGGCTTAAGGCGTTTTTTTCAACGCACGTTTTGATACTTCTCACACGAACAGTCAACGTACATTAATGTCTAAACAGAATTGGGACGTGCGATTTATTTTCAGTGTCAAATTGCACCAAAAAATAGAATTTTTTTTATTTCTCTGCGATAAATTTTCTAGTGACAATTATGTACTAGAGGTATGCGTGAATGCGCTTGCTGTTACGTCAGACCTTTAGATTTATTGACAACTCTCAATCAAGTTTGACATTGTGCAGCACATTATTAACAGTATCACGAAACAGGACAATACAAAGAAATGAGTTAGCTTCGTTTGCTTATGATTTGTAATCCGCTGTGAGCTCAACATACGATCAATCAATCGCCCACAAATCGCAAACAGAAAGAAGCCGAAATAAAGATTTTTTGAATTTTAATTATTAAAAACTAAATTTAAACAAAAGTTTCGATTACGGGACTGCTTGAGGACGAAGTCGAAAAAAACTGCATTGCATCAATGTATCGCCAACTAATCCGCTCCCCCGCTGCAGCTCCAGATTTTGGCTTCATGCCTGCTAATTCCTTTACAAACCTATCGCGAAGCGATCACCAACGTCTCTGACATTGTTCCACTGCAAATAAAAGAATATGAAGCAAAAATTATACATAATAAAAATAACAAATTTTACCACTAGCACCAACTGCAGCTGCCACCGTTGTCCAAGCTTTTTCTTTTGCGAGTTTGTTGCGGTAAACTCGCGAGCTTTTATTGAAAATGCAGTCATACATTTTCACCATCTCAATCAGTTTCTCCTCCATGTTTATTTTTTGTTCCATTTTTCGGTTTTATTATTTTTAATTTATTTATTCTTTATTCAGTTGTAAACTTTGACGCAACGGACTTGACGGGCTCTATGGGCTTAGGCCTTTAGAACGACAACGTCAACAAAAAAGACACGAAACGCACAAGCAAAAGCCCAGTTCACATTATCACACATGGTGTCCAACATGGTGTGACAACATCAATGTTCGAAATTGTGAACGGTAGGATGGACCGCTTGACACACATGTTGGATGGATTTCCAAAATTTTTGATATTTCTGCCAGCTTGTCCTACTATACAACCTGTGTGAACTGACTGTCAAGCGTAGTGAACATTTTTCATTTTAAATAAGATTTCATGCAGTTTACATCGATGTGGACGCTAATAAATTGTTCTGCAAATGATGTTTGATGGCATGCTCGTTAATGTGAACGCAAAGTAATATTGACAGTCACACATGTTGTCAAACCATGAAGGACAGCGTGTGTGATAATATGAACCGCCCTAAACAATAACAAAAGCCTCAATCACAATGACGACGTCACGACGGGACGAGAGCGCGACGAGAATCGTTCAATGTGTCAAAATTACACGTCGTCATGCTGTGAAACACAATGACGGCATGACGAGATTAAAATTATTATGTCAATTTAATTTTGTTTGTCAAAATTTTTCGGAAAATAAAATTTAATCGTTGCGCCAAATAACATGCAAACGTTTCCTTGTACTTTTTTATTTTTAATTTATCTTGTAGAATATGTTTCATAAAATTAAATTCCTTCGTTGTGGTCTGCTGGCGTGTTTGATAGCCATATATGTCATAGTCAGACAGCTACAAATGTCAAAACTCTCGTCGTGAAAAATTCAACAATTCGAATTTTTCACGTCGCGTCATCACGTCGTCAAGAGTTTCATTGTGCGAAGTTACATTAGACAGCGTGTGTTTGAAATATTTTTGACAGCACGCCTCGCTCTCGTCCCGTCGTGACGTTGTCATTGTGATTGAGGCTAAAGCGCACATTGACGCCAGCGTCGTTAATTCTTTGAAGCGACGTTTGGTTTATTGCGTTTTTAAATATTGATTATTTTATGTTATATTTTGGTTTTTTGTTAAAAAAAGAGAAACTGCGCAATAATTTGAAAGAAACGATACATCATTTTAAAGCTATAAAACTAAGCTTTTTAGACTTATAAAAGTAAATATAGGTTATTAACACGTTTATTGAAAAACATAACAGTTGTTTAAAAAATATTTTTAAATATTTCAGTTAAATCATCACATCTCCAAAAATGTAGGTCAAATGTGAAAGGTCTTTGGAGCAATATTGTAGCTCGTTAAATTATCTTTCATACGACGACCCATAATTTAGATATAAAACTAGGGGTTTCTAACTTATATTGATTTTTACAAAAGCTATATCCGCAACTATCAGCAGTTCTATCTCCGAAACTACATATGACCGACATTTCTAGATTACATATTCATTCAAATACAAAATTCAAATTACATAAAAAAAGTTTGGTTTCATAATAATTTGGAACTGAAGTAAATTTAGCCTTTCCACAGTACAGTGTTTGCTTCTCAACAGACAAAATGAGAATTAAGATAAAGAAAATGTATAAAAACGTACAATTTGCTCTCACACTTGCGCTTGTGTTGTTTTGAACATTTAATAGACAAAATGCGAATTAAGAGGAAAAAGAAGCATTAAAATGTACGATTTGCTGTCACACTTGCGCTTGTACTGCGTTTAACACTCAATTTACGGTTGCAGCAATCACCTCATTTGCTGTTTTTTCTTTTTGTTTTGATTTGATTTATGATTTAAATCATAAAAATTTTGGTATTTGAAATGTGGCAAATGACTTAAAGGCCGATTTAAATCCACTCACGCAGACCTCTATTATGTACTCAGTACAAACGTATAGGAAAAACAGAAGAAAAATCGCAAGTCCCAATTCTGTTTAATGTCTTAAGGGCCAACTAAACCATGCACGCTTTGACTGCTGTCAAATTATGCAAGTGTGCGAATACACACAAATCGTATATTAAAACTACAACATAAGACTTAACCAAAATAGACGTGAGGAGACGGTAGCAATTGAACGAACGTTTGCACTCGTTTCGTCTGTTTTGACATTTAACCCAAAATGTTACGCTAGCCAACGAACCAAAAAAGCTGTTATGACGAGTAGCAACGTTTTGAAGTTCGGTTCTTACGGAACAACTCGTCTCGTCAAAATGTTTCGTTCACTTTCGATCAATTACGTTGGTTCATTTTGGCTATCAACATTGGTTTACATACACTCGAACTTACTCGTTACGTCTCGTCTCGTCTATTTTGGTTTAGGCTATACTTGACAAAAAGTTTCGTTCAATTTCCACAAATGTCATTTTCTTAAGGAAATTAACAGGAAATGTGGAAAAAATAAGAGGTTTAAGCCCAATTTCTATGTGATTTTTCTTGAACTTATCTTATTAAATTTCACAGATTTTTTGCCATAATGAACGAGATGGATATATGTCAATCTTGCTATAAAAGTTTGACAATTCGGTTTGTTTATTTGTAAACAAATGACAATTTTTTTACCAAAACAAAAACTCAAAATGAACCAATTTGAAAAAGAAGAAATGGCAGCTATGGAATTTGTTTTTTCAAGCTCCTCATCAGAAATAAACAACGGCAACGACAGAATAACTGACACAGTGTAACGGGCAATGTTTTGGCCTTAAATGTTATCTTACCAACTTCTGCCAACACTTCCATCCACAAGAGTTGTCGCTTTTGAATATTCCTGTAGCTCATTGTTGACATATTCCAAAGTGCAGGCCGTGACCGCACTGCTTCAATAAGCTGCTCTATGTTTTATAAAAAAATAAATATGGAATAATAATAATAATCGTGAAAGGAAATTAAATAGTACTACCATTTTCCACTAACAATTGATTGTCGTTCATGATGGTGCTGATTTTGGTGTTGATGCTGCAAGACTTTGACAAAAGAAATATGTTAATTTTTGTTAAAATAGCAATCGTCATACTTTTTACTTACTCAACTTGTTTATCTTATTTTGTAAAATTGTATTTTCAACAATTTAAACTAAATTTTGAGAAACTCAGCACCTTATAACCTTTTTCCATTGACTTTTGTTTTTATTTTGAAAACTGTCAAACTTGACACTACATAAAATTATAGCGCAACTATAAAAATTACTGCCAAATTTATAGCATGTAATCAACTTTAATAAAAAAGTTCAACTTTTTGAACTTTCTGATCTTCGAAATCACGGAGAATATTACATGCTATAAAAAATAGCAAATGTGTGCCTATTCACTCTCGCATTCTCTAAGCGCATTAGGTTGTGCTCGCATGCTTTTTCTTTCTTACAAAAATTTAATAAGATAAGTTCAAGAAAAATCACATGGAAATTGGGCTTTATACAGTAAAATTGACGCATTTTATTGTAATCGAAATGTAAAGGAATGCCACGCTTTGCTTTTGCCAATACTTTTCCCCACAATCTACACGCAGAGTACAAAATGAGCATTTTCGTTTTTTTATTTTTTTAATAAAATTAGTAAAAACAATGTCTGGATTGCATATATATTGCTTTAAGTATCTAAATTAATGTAATTGAATAACATTTTGAGAATTAATTCAATTTAAATAAGGAAATTTAAGAAATAAAATTTATGTAATTGTGGGAATATTTCATACGCTTGCAACTATGGCTACATCTCTTCTTAAGTTCAACGAAGAACAACCTAGCCACTTAAAAGTCTACTCTGAGTTTCTTAAGCATCTGACAGGCTTTTCGTTCAAATTTGACAGTAGGTTACGCTAGGCGATGCCATGGTGTAATAACCAAGGTGGAGTAATTAGGGAGAGCCTCGATTTCAATCATCTGTCATCCTATTTGCTGTAGTTTTGACATTCATAACATTTCAATTGCCCATTCAGAAAACTTAAGCGCTTTGATAAATTGCAGCGCTTAGGCGTAAGGTCTTGAACATTTTCTGAACGATAGCTGCAAACTACATTAAATCTTAAAAACTTAGTCGATGTGGTTGTTATTGCAAAAACAAAAAAGACTTATTGCTATCATATTAAAGCCTGCTAAATTATTTAGCGTAGTTTTTTGTTCGCATCAGAATTTTGAAACTCAACATAAATACCTCTCAATAAAAAGTTGTTTAAAGCGCTTCAAAAATACTGAAGTTGCTGAACGGGCCAATTAATCAAAACACCGAAGTGTCAAAAAAAATTACGAAACAAGACAATGAAGGACAAGAAACCCAAACTTTTGAGAATTTCGTTTTTAAGTACTCCACCTTGGTTATTACACCATGGGCGATGCATGGTTTAGTTGGGCCTTTAGTTACACGTAGCAGAGCAAAAATTTACGCTGTTGCAATTACTAAAGTTGCTTACCTCTAAATCAGTAGTCGGCAGAGTGCAAATATCAAATATTTTCTTACTCTCAAAAGAGAGGAAAATGAAAAAAAGCACCAATCACTGGGAAAAATGTTTGCATGTTTCGCTGTTTACGCTCCATATGATTTCTTATTTCAGGGGTTGAATTTTAGTTATAAAATGGCTTTCCATATGAGATTTATGAAATATCACTTAAACTCGCTTGTAGATTAAGCGAAAAAATATTTATTTCGCCATTTAATTTCAAACGTTTAATTTCGTTCGTATCGCCAAATAAGCTTTCAACGGAGCGCAAGTCCAGAAATGTGTGATATCAAAAAGATTACAAGAGCAATTGCATATGAAGAGGGGAATGTAGTTTTTGGCGTGCTATGTTTATATTGTAGCGATGATTCTTAAATGGTCAACGTAAGAAGTAAGATATATGTAGAGTGCTAGTACACTATCGAATTTCGGCGAACAAAGCTTACTGATGATAATGACGTAGCGGTCATCGAAACTAGTATAAGCTGCTGGTTTGCCCAAAAGAAATGATTTGATTCTTTTTATGCATTTTGCGCTGTAATTTTTTTGTGTTTTTTTCGCACTAACTGAACAGAACAGAAGGCTCAGTAAAAAATAATTTAAAAATTATGATCTGTTCTATAAACACAAACAAAAAAAGTTTTTGCAGTGCATTAACAAAATAAACAGCTTATTTTGTAGTTTACGTACTCTCTCTTATTCTCTTCGTTTGCTCGCGAGCATATGGGGTGCCGACCACTACTCTAAAAATAGCAAAAATAGCACGCGCGCACCGCGGCAGAAAGAGAATAACTTATAATGAGAGCGTAAAAATCAATTGAGTTCATGGTGTAATAACCAAGGTGGCGTACTTAAAAACGAAATTCTCAAAAGTTTGGGTTTCTTGTCCTTCATTGTCTTGTTTCGTAATTTTTGAAGTGAAAACTTCTTATGGCACGTTGTGCGGCTGAGGAAAAAAGTATGATTTCGCGACACCGACCGTCATCGGGATTCCCCGTCATGAATGCGATAGTAAAATTTGAATGTTCTTTGAAGACTTGGGAAACGAACTCGATTTCGGAATTTTGAAGACTTGGGAAACGAACTCGATATTGGTATTTTGAAGACTTGGGAAACGAACTTGATTTTAGAATTTTGAAGACTTTGGAAACGAACTTGATTTCAGAAACTTGAAGACTTGGGAAACGAACTCGATTTCAAATTTGGAAGACTTGGGAAACGAACTTGATTTTGGAATTTTGAAGACTTGGGAAACGAACTCGATTTTAAAATTTTGAAGACTTGGAAAACGAACTCGATTTCAAAAAATTTATAAAACGTTGCCTACTTTTAGGTGCTATTAATAATTTGTCCCTAAAAGTAGGCAATACTTTCTGACAAATTTCAAAAAGAACGCCTAAAAGTAGGTAACGATTTTAAAAATTTCAGATAATGTGTCCTAATTTTAGGTGCTATTTTTGAAATTCGTCGGAAATTGTTGCATACTTTTAAAGCATGCACAGCCGACAGCCGAAAATGGCATGCCACTTTTTGGGGCAGATCCGGCTGAAAGTTGGTCAGAGGGTGCAAGTAGGCACGGGACGGCAAAATCCTGGGAGGGGGCGTGGCATGCCCCATTTTGTGGCAGATAGACGATGAGGCAGCGAAACTTGAAAGAAACTTGGAAAAGTTCCTCATTCAGTGGCATGGAACATTGCGTCCAAGGGTATGGTCGTCCGATGCCTAGCTGGAGGCGTGGAGCAAGTTTGGATGGAATCTGCCCCAAAAAGTGGCATGCCATTTTCGGCTGTCGGTCACGTAGCCGGAGCATAGTTCGCACCTTCACCAGTCGAATGTCAAAAAAACTGATTACTGACAATAAACAATACTGACCGTGTGAGTGGTACACTGACAGTAATGTAAATACTGTCAGTAATTATACTGTCAGTAATATTGATCGTGTGAGGGCCGCTTTACTGTCAGTATTTAAAAACTTCGTCAGTAATATCCGATTTTTTCATCAGTCATCAGTAACGTTTTTCTATACTGACAGTACATCAGTACTCACCTCATACGATCAGTAATACTGTCAGTATGCAAAATACTGTCAGTAATACTGATCGTGTGAGGGCCGCTTAAGGGTAAATTATTAATAGCGCCTAAAAGTAGGCAACGTTTTTTGAAAAAATTGGCCCATGAAAGTATGCAATTTTTTGGAAAAAATTTTTAAATTTGTAGCATACATATGTTGACTTCCGGTTAGTTGTTGCTCAGTCAGCAAAGTTTTCTCTGCTAGCGCAGCCGAAAGCAGAGCCAGCAGCCCAAAGCAGAGAAAAATCTGAAATACCAGGCCACCATGAACCAGCAGCAAGCAAATTTAGTTTTTTGAAAAACTTTAAAACGTTATATCTCGGCTATTACTAAACCGATTTAGACAAATGAGGTGTAATAGTTTTTTTAAGAACAAGCAGATTTTTTTGAAGTCATTTGTGTTTTGGTGACCTGTCACTAGATGTCGTTTTAAGCAGTTTGAATATTCTAACAGCCATAACTCGGCAACGAATAAGCCGATTTTGATAAATAAGGTGTCATAGTGTCTGTAGGAAGGAGCAGATTTTTAAGTTAAGTTTAAGAAAAATTATGTTTAAGCTATTTAGTCACAGGTCCAGGTACTTTCTTTACCTGATTTTTTCATATACTTACATAATTCGCAATGATGTTTCTTACTGCAATCAGAGTAAATTTTTGTTCTCAAACATTAGGAATACTTAGCTCAAATTTAATTATTCACAGTTGAGGCTACTGAGCCGAATATACTTCTTCCAGCAATTTTTGAAGTGAAAACTTCTTATGGCACGTTGTGCGGCTGAGGAAAAAAGTATAGACTCGCGACACCGACCGTCATCGGGATTCCCCGTCATGAATGCGATAGTAAAATTTGAATGTTCTATTGTTTCTTTTAAATAAATATTCCAAGTGGAAGACAAAAAGCAAAGCAGACATACTAACTGACACATTCCATTGTCATTCAACGATTTTTATGCTTACATGTTTGTTTCTTTCAAATTCCGCGTTGTTGCGTTGACAAATTGAGAATGAGAGCGAGAGTAAAATTTGAATACATATTCCGTTTTTGTCTTCCATTGCATTGCCATATAAAAAGAAAAGGCACACATACCAACTAACACACTAACTTGCCATTAAACGATTTGTTTTCACTTCTGTCGGCACTCCCGGAGTGCAACCCGCCGTTTTTTTTTTTTGACACTTCGGTGTTTTGATTAATTGGCCCGTTCAGCAACTTCAGTATTTTTGAAGCGCTTTAAACAACTTTTTACTGAGAGGTATTTGTGTTGAGTTTCAAAATTCTGATGCGAGCAAAAACTACGCTAAATAATGTAGCAGGCTTTAATATGATAGCAATAAGTCTTTTTTGTTTTTGCAATAACAACCACATCGACTAAATTTTTAAGATTCAATGTAGTTTGCAGCTATCGTTCAGAAAATATTCAAGATCTTACGCCTAAGCGCTGCAATTTCTCAAAGCGCTTAAGTTTTCTGAAATGTTATGAATGTCAAAACTACAGCAAATTGGATGACAGATGATTGAAAATCGAGGATCTCCCTAATTACTCCACCTTGGTTATTACACCATGAATTGAGTTTGGTTTGAAAAGCGAACAAAGCACAACTACACATGCATTGAACAGCATTGAAGAGAAACACGTGTGTATTGGTGCCCAGCTCTGCTCTAAATACATCAATTAATCCTCATTCCCTTTACGCTTCTGCTCTAACAAAATCTATGAAATCACAGCAATGCTTGCATCAAAAATTACTACAAACAAACAAAATGCAGTTGAAAACCAACGCGTGTTTAAGTATAAAATCGACGTTGACGTTGAACAAAGGTGGAGCATGGTGTAATAACAGAGGTGGAGTATTTAAAAAAATTCTCAAAACGTGGGTTTCGCATGCTCCATTGCCTTGTTTCGTATTTTTTTTGTTGACACATCGATGTTTTGATTGTTGGGCCCGTTCAGCAGCTTCAGTATTTTTGAAACGCTTTAAGCCCAATTTCCATGTGATCTTATCTTACTTAGCTTATCCCCTATCAGGGATATCAAATCAAATTTTTGTAAGAAAGAGAAAGCATGCGAACAGAACCTAATGCGCTTGGAGAATGCGAAAGAGAACGAGACGAACTGTCAGAAATATTTCAAACCATACAATCTGTGTCATGCTTAGTTAAAATTGTTTGTCTTAAATAAGATTTCATGCAGTTAACCTCGATGTGGACGCTTATAAATATTTATTCAATTGATATTTTCTGACATGCTGTATCATGTGGACGCAAATCAATATTGACAGTCATGCCTTGAACACAATTACAGTGGTGGCGGTAAAGCGGCGACGAATATTCGCTGTCAAAAATTATAACATACTTGATCATGTGAAATTGAACAGAATTGCGGCGTACGACTGTTGAGCTGCGACGATTTAGATTTAATTCTATTTCACCGTCCGATCAGTGTTGCATTTCTTTGTCATTCTCTTTGCCAGTACGATTTTCTCAGCAAAATTTATTGTTTACAAATTTTGTTTTTCTCACTCTCTTTTCCCTATAGGATTCTCTCACAAGAAATCAGACGTGAAAAGCAGTCGCCGCCGCAATTGTGTTTGTTCAAACGATTTTTCGTCGCGTTTTTTTTTTGACAGCGAATATTCGTCGCCGCTTTACCGCCACCGCTCTAATTGTGTTCAGGCTATCACGCATGTTATCAAGACTTGTAGGACAGAGTGAGGCATAATAACGCTATTCACACACACCAAATTTGAGTGCCGGCGTATGACTTCAGATTAGTTTTTTATTGTGTGAATTGAGATACGTCGGAGGAGTAGTTCGATATTTCTACTTCGGTGTAGTACGTCGATGCCCAAGTTCGAAGTCTTTTGAATGGAGATTAAACTAAGATTTAAGTAAAATAAATGATTAAAATAACATTAAGCTAAAATTAGTTTAGAAAATTTGTCAAAAATAAATCTTAATATATATATATGTATCTGACATTATTAATTTTTGTTCTTAATTTTAGACTACCAAAACATTTTTTTTGTTCGTTCGACAACAACAACAACATTTCAGTGCCATCATATGTGCTGAACAAAGGCCTCAACTCATAGAGTCCGCCATGTCCGTTGCGTCAAAGATCAAAATTGACAACTAAGATGAAATTCATTGCTCTGTGTGAATGCGTCCTATAAGCAAATTATCCGTCAACGCGGATGAAATTGGGCAATTTTAAACTTTTGACGCACGGTGTATATTTTGACAAATCTAAGTTTGTTTGAAACTTAGAGAAAAAAGAAAAATATGAAAATCAAAAATGTCTTCACATATGAGAAAAATATAAATGCAAATTATACAGGAGAAATCATTGAATTTATCATTGAGTTGCAGACGTATTCATTGAACTGCCTTTTACTTCAATTCAGTCTTATCAGTTATATACTTTGACTTATGGTAGCCCCAGAATTAGAGCTGTGGCGGTAAAGCGGCGACGAATGTACGCTGTCAAAAATTATAACATACATGATCATGTAAAATTGAACAGAATCGCGGTGTACGACTGGTGACCTGCCGTCGATTTAATTCTATTTTCACCGTCCGATCAGTGTTGCATTTCTTTGTCATTCTCTTTGCCCATACGATTTTCTCAGCAATATTTATTGCTTACAAATTTTGATTTTGTCACTCTCTTTTCCCTATACGATTCTCACACCAGAAATCAGACGTGAAAAGCAGTCGTTCGCCGCTATTGTGTTTATTCAAACGATATTTCGTCGAGTTTTTTTTTTTTTTGACAGCGTATATTCGTCGCCGCTTTACCACCACCGCTCAAACTCTGCAGTGGTATCCGCTAAGCTGATAGTTGACTGTCGTTTTTTGATTGTCGTTTTTAATAATCAACTTTCTTCTTCTTCGTCTTACAATACGTCAAACGTTGCGAAAGACGTGTATAGATGTGGAAAGGACAATCAACTTTACTTTCCTCTCTGTAAGATGATCAAACAAAATGTTTGTTTATTGGCAGCTCTTACAGTTTTCAAATGTCATTTAATTATTCAAAAGAAACAGTTTGAATAATATTTTCAATATTTTGTGTAAATGTGAAATTTATTAGGTTGCTAAATTTAAAACGATTTGTTTCTTCTCTTGTAGGAGTTATGCTAATATGGAACTGGTCAAAGCGCTCTGCTCATTTATGGAGCAGCACCCGGAGCTGGCCAGATCGCATAATACTGATCTAAAAAACGTGATATAAAATCTGTTTCCAATACATTTCTTTCATGACTTTGGCTCCAAACAAAGCTATCATGAGCACTTCCACCATACCTCGCATTTATGGCCAAAATTTATGTGCTCTCATTGCAAATCTAGAATGATTTATAAATCATTTTGCTAATGATATTTTATAATAAGCCTACAACCATGACATTTATACTATGTCGTCCTTTTCGATTAAAGAACATATTCTCATTTTCCATTGGCCTAAGAATCATAATATGACTACCATCAATTCACCCTTTAACTGCAATAGAATCTTAGGATTATTAACTCCTAATTTTACTAAAATAATTTTCGTTATTTCTGCCATAAAATATTTCCAATGAAGTAAACATGGTTTTTATAAACTTCAAATAAATTAATATTATTATTACAGAATAAAAAAACTACACGGAATAAAAAACGACACCTAAATAGCTATCACATAAAACAATCGCAAAAAAGCGATAATCAAATTGACGATCACCTTACAGAGAGCAAAAGTGCTATAGTTGATAATCAATTGTCGACTATCACCTTAGCGGATTCCACTCCTGGGCTACCATTAACGGACTTGACGGATTCTATGGGTGGAGGCCTTATCGGCGAACTTGTGAGTTGGTGTTGCAATTCGACTCTGCGTGTAAGCAAGATAAGCGTGAGCTACCCTGTACGAAAAACAGTCTCTTTTTCTTTAGTTGAACGTGCTCTTTACAAACTTGCGGCCCTCTATAAAGCAGCATAAGAAGCATTCAAAAATAATGATAGCCTCCGAACGAATGTAGCACAATAAAAAAAAATAGGTCAATAACAATCGTGTTGTTCTTGCGGAGGAAAGAGACATCAGGACTTATGAAAAACAACCGGCAAAAGCTTCATTTACTAAAACGAATGTCAAACACAAAAAATGCAAGCAAATTTTGACAGCTGTTGTTAAAGGAATGTAAAATACAAAATGGGTGCTGAGATTACTTTTTATTCGTATAATCGTACACATAGCGTAAGCAGCACAGCTGAGCGTTATTTGGAGAGCAATTAGTAGCGCTGCATTTTTTACAATCATTTATATATAATATAATATAATAGAAGCTGTGCGAGCAATAAATAGATTGTATATTTGTGAAGTGTCGCGATAAAAATACTTCCATAAGATCACTATGGCAAATCTACATTGTTGAATGAAATGGCTACACCTGAAATGCGAGTTTATGAAAAACGGGAATAAAAAAAAATAAGCTAAATTGCGATTCATTTTTGCTGGGAGCGTTATTTTCGTTGTGCTACTACCGTGTGCTTGTATGTATTTTGCGTTCGATTCCAAAAGTAATCCAAACAGTCATGCTATCATAAGGAGTGTGGTAGAGTGAGCGGGACAGAACGTATTATATATGTGTGCGGTTGACAGTTGTGAGCACGACACACGACGGACAGACGGATGTCGATGACGTTCGCGTCGGGTGCTTTTGTTTCGAGTTTAAACAAATTTAATGAAAAGTAAAAATAGAAATTTGCAAGTTTGAAGAATTGAAAACGAAAAAATGAATACAAAAATTGCACTTTGGCCCCGTTTGCGTTGCCCGCATGTAACGCGTTAAAAAGTAAGGAAAACCCGAGTGATTTCGAGTGTAAAACCAACAAAACTCAATTGAAATACCAAATTGGAGAAATCTTGCAAAATCAGCGCTAAGTGGAAAATTATAAATGATAAAAGGAAACTAGAAAAAGTTAAATAAGTGCATAATGTGTCAGTTTCCTTTGTATTAAAAAAAGAAAAAAATCTTCGAAAAAAGTGCCTCAAAATTAAAAAACTAAAAATTGCAACATAAAAGAGCTGTCTCTTTTCCGAAGAAAATATCGGCTGATGTCTTGTGTCTCCATTGTTCTCGTAGTAGTCATTCCAACGCCACTACTTGCCTCCATATCTGGATAAATTTTCGTCTGGTCACCCACGTTCGACATTTCTGGTACGATTTAGGATTTAAAATTGTGTTTTCCTTCGGCATTTTGGATTTATATTTTTTTCCAGTTTTCTATACATGCGAGATTTTCGCAATACGCAACACAATTTGGACTAAAAAAAAGCAGTAATCGCATTGTGTCTAGGAGGAGGTTCGTAATTGGTAATTTTCCAATAATTATTTACAATTTTTTTTGTACGCTACGAATGTATTTTAATGCTTAAGGGATAAGAAGGAAATGAACGGGTTTATTTTTGAAACAATTCCACATTTTTTAGGGGAAGTAGCGTTTTAGAAGTGGATGCTAAATCTGCAAAAAAAGGGGGGAGATTACATTGGTATTTTATAGAGCACAGCAAAATAAATTGAAAATGTTAAATAAAAAAAAAATCGATATCTGGTTTGGATTTCGAGATATCAATACTTAAAAATTTGATTTTGATAGTGCTCGTACCATTTGAATTATGATTTCCATTTCGACGCGATCTGACAATGGTTTTCAATACAATTATTGATATACGATATAGGTTTGAGTAAAATATACTGATTATCTATATTTTTTAATTTCGATATTTTTGTTTAAAAGTAGCTCTGTCTCCAATTGATCGTGTGGTCCTAGCCTAACAAGGTAACTATCTTGTTTAACTCAAATAAATGCAACCGTGAAAGGCTACACCATTTACAACATAGTCTATGCGTTGTTTTAGCAACTCCAGCTGTTCCTTCTCCAACTTTAAGTTGGCACCTTCATTTTAAAGTAAAAAATGTTACATAAATAGAAGTATACTGAACAGACGTATACTGATTGATTTTTACCTACACGTTCGAATGCCTATTGTGTATCATTTTTATTTTTTTGCCAGCAGTAGTATTAACATTATCTCTTTCATAAGAAGGAAACTTAATTTTTTCAACTGCAGAAAGTCGACGACTTTTAAAACAGAGCACCAGGCTATCGTTTAAAATTAAATGCAATTAAAATTTGGCCAAAGTTCTTATCGGTTGCTTCAACAGTGCATTAATTTCGCTGATGTGATCCGACGTAGCAAACTGAAAAGCAAATTGAAACTTACGATTATATTTACACAATTTCAATGCTAATGCATATTATAGGGATATGCATATACAGGGTGTTTTTTTTTAGAGGTATAGAGCTTCGAATTGAAATAAAACACAAGAAAATCCTTTTAATGTCCATCAATTTGACTTTATTGGAAGGATAATTTTATGCCATTAATGTTTAAATATGATTTCGGGCATGTGGCCGCCGCGGCTGGCTCGAATAAAGCCAATTCTACAGGTCCAATTTCGAACCACTTTTTCGAGCAAATGGGGCCGTATGTCGGCAATAACGCCACGAATGTTGGCTTCAATGTTGGCCCAATGACTCCACCAGCCCATAGAGCACACCAAACAGTCAGTTTTTGTGGATGTAATGGCGTCTCAAGGGTCTCATGTGGATTCTCTTCACTCCAAATGCGGCAATTTTGCTTGTTGACGTAGCCATTCAACCAAAAATGAGCCTCATCACTGAACAAAATTTTGCGATGAAAATCAGCATCGAGATCAATCTCATTTTCGGCCCATACACCAAAATCACGACGCATTGCATGGTCTCGCGGCTTTAATTCTTGCACAAGCTGGATCTTGTAAGGTCGCAAGCCAAGATCTTTGCGCAAAATCTTCCATAAAGTTGATGGACAAAGCTCCAATTGCTGTGCACGGTGGCGAATCGATTTATTCGGGTCCTCTTCAACATTTTGCTCTACAGCGGCAATTGTTTCTTCGGTGCGCACTGTTCGACGTCTCTGCGGATGCGTATTATCACATAGAGTAAACGTAGTGCGAAAACGACCCATGGTTAACCGAATTAATTGCTCTGATGGACGATTATGTCGACCATAAAATGGACGGAGCTTGCGGTAAACTTCGCGAACTGAACCATTATTTTCGAAATAAATTTGCACGATTTGCAAGCGTTGTTCTTTTGTCAACCTGTTCATGATGAAATGGCAAACCAAACTGAACATAAATGACATTAGAGTTGCCAGATTTGACCATAAAATGCCAGTTTTATCTCTATTCGAAAAACAAACCTCTAAAAAAAACACCCTTTAGTAGGGATTGGGACGCCATTTTTTGCAATTGAAAAAATATCCGATATTTTTTTCTTGATAATGTATTTCGTTACTGTTTCGAAATATCGATCATCGATAATATTTTTGTGCCCAACTCTAATACGGCATTTACTTAAATCTATAGATAAGTGCTTCATGCAAAACCAGCTTATATATACACATATGGTCAAAATAATAAGTACACTACCTGATATCTTATTAGTTCTCAATTATTTTTTGTTTTACTGAAAATATATATGGAAACTCTTTTTTATTTTGATAATTTCAATATGGCAATGCCTTTAAAAGTGAAAAAGAAGAAGGGATTTCCCCGAATTTTTCTATACGCCTATGTTTTCATTTAAAGGGCTTATTTCACTTGGACAAAATAATAAGTACATTAATCATTTCTTTAATTTTGCAACAATCTGATCGGCTTTTTCGTACAAGTTTGTTAATTTTATTTATTTTCATATTTAGTTATATCAAATAAAAAGAAAAAAATTTCATAGATGGGAAGAAATCAACATTGTACTGCCGAGGAGAGGCAGATGGTTTCAGAAATTACGGCCAAAGTCTTCGTACTAATGCCGAAGCCATGGATCAGTCAATTTTTTCGTCCAAAACGCTTTAAAAGCTAAAAAAGTGGTTGAAACCCGCGGAACACCAAAAAATTCTTCAACAACGATAGATAATCATATTGTCACTGTCGCAAAAAAGAACCATTTCGCATCTTCAAGAGCCATTTTAGCAGACATCGGCAATGTGATCTCGTTCCGAACGGTACGTCGACGGTTACAACGAACCAATTTACCTTGACGGATAGCGAGAAAAGTTTGTGTGCTTCGAAAAAAAAATTTGAAGATGCGTTTATCATTCGCAAAGAAACATCCAAATTGGTCCGGACCAGACGGCGAGAAGAAATAGCGTAATACTTTGTGGAGCGACAAGTCAAAAATAAATATGTTTGAAAATGACTCCGCCCGAAATGTTCGACGCCCCAAGGGTAAAGAATTTCACGTACGCTTCACAAAAAAGACTGTAAAGCATGGGGGTGGCCACATTATGGTCTGGGGTTATTTTTCATGGTACGGTGCCAGACCAATACATCGAATTTCCGATAGCATGACCAGATGTCACTATAAAGACATTTTGGAAAGTACGATGTTGTCCTATGCTGAGGAAAGTATTTTGCTAAAATGGACATTTCAGCAGGATATTGATCCTAAGCATACTTCCAAGTTGGTGAAGAATTGGTGTCAAAAAAATGGTGTGACCTTGCTTAACTGGCCAAGTCAATGACTGAACTTGAACCCTTTGGAAAACCTTTGGCGAGAGTTGAAGCAGAGAATAGGAAAGGAAGTATTCCAAAATAAGAAGCAATTATGGAGTTTTGTCCAAAAAACTTGGTATGAAAAACCAGTAGAGACTTGCCGTAAGCTTATCTCCAGTATGCCAAAAATACTAATGATGAACTTTAAATATCAACAAATATAGCCGATAAAATCGAGTTAATTTTTTTTTATTAAAATGTACTGAATGTACTTATTATTTTGTCCAGTCATTTTAATCCATTTTTTACTTTTTTGATAAGACTGATAGATATTTTTGATTTTTATTAATGTTATACCTTTTTATTTTATTTAATTGTTGTAAAAAGTTAACTATAATTGAACTAATTATGTGAGCGTGTACTTATTATTGTGACCATATGTGTATGTATATTAGGGCGGATCAAATTGTATGGAGAAAAATTTTTTAGTTCGGAAACTCCACTTTTCTGAAATTTTGTGAAATTTTAAGTAAAAAAGTCCACTACACCATATGGCTAAAGTGAATTTCGAGCCCGCGAGTTTTTATTTGAAAATTTGTATCATGTATGTATGTATGTATGTACATTAGGTTGCGATTTTTTCAAACTTTTAGTGATGAATTTAATTTATTTTTTCCTATATTATAGCTTGAGGAACAAAAATAATTTTCCCAACATTTGAGCTTCCTAGCTCAAACCTGTAAACGGCGCAGACAGAAATTATGTCCAATTTCGTTGAAATTTAACGAAAAAACCGACTTACTAAACGTATAAAAAGTCTGACTAAGGTGCCAAGATATAGCATTTTGGGTTTTTAGGTTGTATGTGGGACGCCAGGGCCGTATCTAGGGGGAGCTAAGGGGGAATAGAACCTCCCGAAATATTTTGACGGACACTATATGGAAACGATTTTGTAAAGAATAGACACTATGTAAAAACGAGTTTGTGAGAAATACATCATAAAAAATGATTATGTGAAAAGAACAGGCACCTTATAAAAATGATTTTTGAAAAGAGTCATCAGTTTCTTAAAAAAAATTTAGTCCTCATATGGAAATATATTAGGAATACTTTTCATACTTTTACATGCGGCAACAAAGCACATCCGCTGACATAAAAATCATAATTGTATGTTGTCGAACTGCCGCTCACCGCTGTCCGAACGTATTCATTGCATTATGATATTCACTGTTGGCAACTGTGTAGTTACACAAAATATATAGTACCAGGAGAACAATCATCATCGGTTTTTCGTTTTGAGGCTTAAAAAGTCGAAAAAATATGCAATATGTTGAAAAAAATTAAATGAAGAATACATATAATATGTTTAAAAAAGAATAAAATATGTTGAAATGGGTTGAAAAGCTGAAACATGTTGGAAAAGTCGGAACAATATGGAAATGATTGAAAAAAAAAAGTGAAAGAAGTTCAAAAAATTTGGAAACAGGTAAGAAAAGTTGAAAAAATATGGAAAATGTTAAAAGAAGAATGAGGTTGACAAATCTTGAAACAGTTAAGAGAGGTTGAAAAGCTCAAAAAAATTTGAATGAGGTTGAAAACGTTCAAATAAACTGACAGAGGAAAATGTTGATAAAATGTTGAAAAGCTAATAATTTCGATAATATAAGAGGTTGAAAATCTCAAAAAAGTCGAAGAAGTCAAAAAAAGTTGAAATGAGGCTGAAAAAGTCGAAAAGATACGTTAAAAGTTGAAAGAGGTTCAAATACTTTAAACTGAATAATGAAGAAAGTTTTACGTTTTAGTAAGTCGGTTTTTTCGTTAAATTTCAACGAAATTGGACATAAACTCTGTCCGCGCCGCTTACAGGTTTGAGCTAGGAAGCTCAAATGTTCGGACAATTATTTTTATTCCTCAAGCTATAATATAGCAAAAAATAAATAAAATCCATCACCAAAAATTTGAAAAAAAATAAAACAACCTAATGTACATGATACAAATTTTCAAATAAAAACTCGCGGGCTCGAAATTCATTTTAGCCATATGGTGTAGTGGACTTTTTTGCGTTAAATTTCACGAATTTTCAGAAAACTGGAGTTTCCAGACCACTTAAAAATTTAATCCGCCCTAATCTATATACATATTTACGCTATCGGTATATATATGTAAGTATATGTTAGTAATCAAAATAATTGAAACGATTACTTAGCTGCAATACCGACGAGCGATGGAAAATCGGCCAGTTTGGTTCACCGTTGTCTAAATTACAACACACTTGAGTGCTTGAAATGGAAAGAATTTCATCCGATGGAAAAACCGCTACGCTCTTCGCTTGGCCGCGGCCGGTCACTGACTTAGACTTAATTTTTATTTTACTGTTGCGATCGATAGATCAGTGCTGCATTTCTTATCAACTTGTGTCAATTTATTAATTTAAGTTTATAGTATCAATTTTAATTCTAAAAAAAAAGTTTCACTAAGTCACAATCAAAAATATTTCAATACAAATATCACTCACATTAAAAACAACAACTTTTCATAATACCTTGACAATTTGAAAGCCTAATACCCGAATATCAACCGTCCCAGATTATGCAGGACAATGCCGTAATAGCTATTGTAATCCCGTGTTTTAATAAAGTTCCGAAAATGCACTTTTGTCCAAGGCGTCCCGCATAATCTTGAACAATTTAAAGTTTAAAGTGAAAACAAATATATGCTTCCATGTAGTTTTGAAAAATTTCCAGTTCCAGAAATTGACCAGTTATTTTTCAAACTGCACTTACATCAAATATGGTTTCGTTTGTCTGGTTTCCAGTTTGTGAAAATAAATATGGGCGTTTTTCGAAAACATGCAGCGAGTCTCTTCCCATCTGTAACTGTTCGGTGATGAATCCTTAAAAATTGATAGTAAAACTACTTCTACATAGAAGAGCAACGATAACAAGTAATCATATACACATGTAGGTAAATAAGTTTTAAGTTTGCGATAAGTTTTAAAGTTTTGTTAGAAATGTTACGAAATTTCTAAGATATCAACTTAAGAACGTTTAACGTCACCCCTACCATGAATAAACAATGTCGAAAAATTTTTTCTCCAATTCCGTTTTGCAATCGTTGAAAATATATTGGGGATGATAAAAAATCAATAGTTTTTGGGGGAAAATTTTTGACGGTTTTCGGAATTTTTTTCTGCAACTTTGTATCAATGAATTTAAAGAGAACAAAATCAATGTTACCAATATTTTGTAATTTTATTTGCTAAAAACAGATACAGTCATATAAAAACTAATAGTGACATATTGCGGCATTTCGTTAAAATACATAGAAAAAGAATATTTTCATTAAGTTTGAAGTGACGTTTGTATTCTTAAGTAGGCTTATTTTGCTATCAAAGAAAAAGAAAAAAATATTAAATTCAATGCAAAAAAAGATTAAAAATAAAATTGGGGTAAATTTACCCATAAATATTAGGTAATATAAAAAAAAAATTAAGGACAGTTGCAGAATTTTTTAGAAATTGAAATACAGTAGAACCTCTGTAAGTCGAACTTGAAGGGAGACGCCAAAAAATCGAGTTATAGAGTTTTCGACTTACGGAGTACTTTGACTTAAGCGAATTTGAGTTAGAGAGGTGAAATAAATAAAAATTAATTATTATTAATATAAAAAAAAAAATTAAGGACATTTGCAGAATTTTTTAGAAATTGAAATAAAGTAGAACCTCTGTAAGTTGAACTTGAAGGGAGACGCAAAAAAATCGAGTTATATAGTTTTCGACTTACGGAGTACTTCGACTTAAGCGAATTTGAGTTAGAGAGGTGAAATAAATAAAAATCTTAATTATAGAGGTATTAAACATTAATGTGTATTGCAGCAGGACCAAACTATTTCTGATAATTTTTCAATCGACAACAGTAAAGTTAAAATGAAATCACGTTATGACGTCAGTCATAAATTCCTTTATCATTTCATAGAATTGGTTTATTGTATAAGTAGGCTTTTACATTGATTTCTAAGAAACAATGATATATGTACATTGTCGGCATATTCTTAAAGTCGGTATCTTATTTTTCTTCGAGCTATAAAAGTAGTTCGTTTCCAATAATCGAGTTCTAAAGGTTGTAAAATCAAACGTCAAAATTATTTTTTCGAGTTATAGAGGGAAAACATGTACTAATTATTTCGACTTATAGAGGGATCAGATTTTGAGCAATGGAGCTTTTGGGGCTTGAAGGGAAGGAAACACAACATTTTATCGAGCTTGGGAGGTTTTCGACTTACCGAGGTTCGGCTTAAATAGGTGTCACTGTATATCATAAAAAAAAGATTTAAATCAAATTTTTTAATGTATGTTCTTAATTTGCAAATATTTTAATTCGTTAATACTTTGTTGCAAAACCATTGAATAACAGCCAGACATCGGAGTTGGGGAGAATAAATTCCCAGCTGTCATCACCAGTGACCAGAGTGCATCTTTATTTGTTACTTTTTATCCGTCAAATCTACAGGGTGCCTCAAATGTCACCATCTGATTTGAAGTATTTAATCAGGCAAACTTTATTTAAACTATATTCCGACTAACCGCTTCTTTTCCCTTCAAAGGCTTAATTAGTTCCAAGGCTTGCTTAAACAATTGTAGGATGGCAGGTACACACTTTGATAATTTTATTCTTGCAGCTTTAAATGCAAACCAAATCAAAACTTAAAAACTGTTGTAGTGAAACTCAAAAGTTACTTACTTATTTTAAAAATTAAAACGACGGATCTCAGTAGCTTCCGATTCCGGTGCTGCTTGCTTGCAAGTTTTTCTCCTTAAGAAAACTTTCGCCCGCGAGTATCATCGTGAAGTTTTATTTTTTCTGAGATGATTTTCTACTTTTCTTGAAGATACTTTTTTAATAGCTTTATTTTTATTCCTTTTTCCACATTTATTCTTTCTTTCTATTCTTTCTTAGTCGTTTTGACGTAGTCTTTTTTGAAAAAAGTTTTATAAACTTTTCACAGAGTACATAATAAGAAAAAAGTGTTTCATTTTGAATGTACGAGGGTGGTATGATAAATTTTGAGTCTAGCATAAAACCTCGGACTCGTTTATAAAAAAATTTTTTTACCATGTTTGAATTGTAATGGGGAACAAACAGATTGCGCCGTTCGCAGGTTTGATCTAGGAAACTGTAATTTCGGGAGAATTTTCTTCAAACCCGATTCTATAATATAGGCTATAAAAAAACCCCTTCAGTTGTATTTTGTCCGCATTTGCAGCCACATGAAAAATGCTGGCGTGGTTTGACATCAATGGGTGACATCGTCCATACAATTTAAAACTTTATGTCTTGTCACCTAAGGCAGACTTTCTACGTTTCATTAAGTCTTTTTTTTCGTAAAATTTCAACGTAATTGGACATAAACTCTGTCCGCGCCGTTTATTGGTTTGAGCTAGAAAGCTCAAATATTGGGAAAGCTATTTTTAAACCTCAAGCTAAAATATAGACAAAACAAAAAAAAAAATAAAAAACTACAAATTTATTAAAATAAACACCCTAATACATACATACTTGCATAAATACATATGTTTGCTTTTCTATTGTAAAGTTCGCTACACGTCCTTCAATGTTGAGTTTTTTGCTGTCGTTATTATGCTGTTGTAAGGGTAGAAAAACAACCATGTAAAAATGAATTTCACTTTAAAGTTTTGTAAACTTTTACATAAAAAATACTACGTTAAAATCGACTCAAAGCTTCTTCCTCTCCCAACTGCTATGAAGAGTAAGTATGTAGTTCAAGTTGAATGATACTAGAATTAAAATTGTAACAAAGTTTCTCTGTGCGAAAAATTTTACTTTTCTCAAAAAGGTCTGGGTGTTTAAAACTTAA
Organism: Tricholauxania praeusta; assembly: GCA_949775025.1. Taxonomy (NCBI): domain Eukaryota; kingdom Metazoa; phylum Arthropoda; class Insecta; order Diptera; family Lauxaniidae; genus Tricholauxania; species Tricholauxania praeusta. The sequence continues at coordinate 79,826,606 of OX459031.1, forward strand.
AATTTGAGCCTTTTTTTTAAAGTAGTGTAACTAATTAAATTTTTGGAGTATGTTTCAAATATTGAAGGTTTGTGCTTTAATCTTTCAATAATATTGGTAAACTATAATATTGTGTTTTTTTTTTAATTCTGTGATAGCTTAATAGATGAAGATTGAAGATTTTCTTCTGTGATTGTTTTTAGAAGAAACTAGCATTACCCTGTGCGCATCGCTTCACCTCAACCGTGGTGTATATTCGATGTGCAGTCTGCGTGAAAAAAATTCTTTTGTATAAGGACCACCCTTAGTATGCACCAAAAGTAAAATATTTACAACCTTAGCAGTGCCTCTTAATATAAAAACCACATGGTGTGAATTCCATGAGAATCTATTAAGCAGTCTTCGAGAAAATGATATTTAAAATTATTTTTGCGTGAGGGCCGCCCTAAATAAAAGTTTTGTAGCCTAAGCTATGCCTCTTGACATAAGACCTACGTGGAGTAAATTCGGTGTGAATCGACTAACCTGTCTTCGTGAATATGATATATGAACATATTTTGTATGAGGGCCACCCTAAGTGTGCACCTGAATAAAATTTTTACGACCTTATCTCTTAATATAAAAGCCATGTGGCGTATATTCCATAAGAATCGATTTAGCGGTCTTCGAGAAAATGATATTTAAAAATATTTTTGTATGATTTTGTATGCACCCTAAATAAAAGTTGTGTAGCCTAAGCTATGCCTCTTAATATAAGAGCTACGTGGTGTAAATTCGGAGTCAATCGACTAACCTTTCTTCTTGAAAATTATATTTAAAAATATTTTTTTATGAGGGTCACCCTAAGTATGCACCCTAAATAACATTTTTTTAAGCTTATCTGTTCCTTTTAATATAAAAGCCATGTGGTGTGGATTCCGAGAGAATCAATTTAGCAGTCTTTGAGAAAATGATATTTAAAATATACTTTTGTGTGAGGGCCACCCTAAATAAAATTTTGTATCCTTAACTATGCCTCTTAACATAAGAGCTACGTGGTGTAAATCGGTGTGAATCGACTAACCTGTCATTGTGAAAATGATGTATAAAAATATTTTTGGATGAGGGCCACCCTAAGTATGTACCCTAAATAAAATTTTTACAATCTAATTTGTGTCTCTTCACATAAAAGCCATGTTGTGTAAATTTCATGAGAATCGCTATTTTTAAAATATTTGTGAATGCGGGCCACCCTAAATATGCACCCTAAATAAAAGTTTTATAGCCTATGACACCCGCCTGATCGATACTAACATACTGTAAAAATTTCATCAAAATCGGCTGGATAGTTTTCGCGTGGATAAGAGACAGACAGACAGATAGACAAAAAATGAATTTTATATAATACTTAGATATCTATACATTAAAAATTTTAAATCGGAAAAAAATACTTCTGAATTATTCAGTATCTAGAACCTCTTGTCAATTTTAAGTAAGTTTACCTTTGAAAACGGCATAAGTAGGATAACACTCAACATTAAAAAAAGGAGGCGAACTTGCCCAAAACCAACTACATTGCATCTTAAGAACTAGAAACTAAAACGTCTATTTATCAAGTACATGTTGATATGTATATGTACATATGTTTATTTATATTTCCTAAATACGGCTTATTTTGCTTACGCTCAATCCACCAATCCCTCCCAATTCTTGAATAGGGGAAGCACTAGTCCATTTCCAGTTTAAGATGAGTTGCTCATATCTGCAGGACCGTTCAGTCGATTTCGATTCATGCTTTCTTAAAAATTCTGCTGAGGCTAATATTGATAGGATCTCCTGATAATTTTGATTCTCGAAAGCGTATGTCCAGTTTAAGGATGTCTCACCACGAAATTGCTTGAGTATCACTAAAGAATTGAAGCTGCATTCAAAAGTATTTTTTCTTATGCCCCAAACAGACAGTATATTTATTTTGTCCTTCCGTTTGTAACGCATAGAAGGGGACGTGGCAGATATTGAAAAGTATATATATTCTTGATCAGCGTCACCACCTGAGTTGATTAAGCGATGTCCGTCTGTTTGTCTGTGGAAATCATAATTACGGGAAAACAAACCAAGCCAAATGAATGAAATTTGGCACGCAGCACAGTGGTCCCAAATCGTGGTTTTGGTTCAAAAATCGCTAGAGAGCGCAAATTTTTTAAATGAAGGCTAACTCAAATGCCAATAATTCGTCGGAGCCCAAATTGTGTAAAAAAGATACCGGTTTTTTATTTTAAATTAAATTCCGAAAAAAATATTGTTTGGGACTGAAAATTTTGTCGAAAATCCACAATTTTTTTTTTAAATGAGAGCTAACTTAAGTAATTGACAACAAATCAGCGGACTCCGAATTTTGAAAAGTGTTCGGTTTTTATTAATTTAAGTTAAAGACCTAAACAAAACTTTTTTTCAAATCTTTTACATAAAAAATACATAACAATATATTTTTCCAACAAAGTTTGATAAAATTAACATGTGAGCTAAAAATTTAAGGGGATGGGAGCGGGGTAAATGGCGTCTCATCAAGGTAAAACTTAAAAAATATGGGAGATTTTCAGAAAAATCAGTCCATCGCTGCTCTGGAGTACCCCATGGAGCAGTAGGTTCTATAACCGACCTACAAAAATTTTTCATGCTCAACATTTTTTTTTAAAACATACTTACCTCTTCCCTCCACCCCTTTTGGCGTTTTCCATGCAAAATTCATGTTTTTATGAAACTCTCCTAACGTTCCCAATGCTACCAGGGTGCTTCTAAAAGATTCAAGTTTATGCCCAACCCCCATTATTTGTTCTTCCCAACATTTCTCCACAATATAATAAACCCATATCTACATACAGGTTTCCTAAACAAATAAACTTAAAAAAACCACTTTGGAACAAATTAACCTAATAAATACTTCTTCAAGAAATAGCACCCATTTTTTTATAGAAATGTAAGTTTGAATTAACATTAATTAAAAAATGATTTTAATATTGTTCGTTTCGTTGAATCATATTAATTCATTTTTATTGTCCGGTTACTTTGCGGTTGGCGCCGACGACCTGAAGTTAATATTGTTTTTCTATTTCATTTCGGCACAGGATGTTGTTATATTACTCTATTAATTTTACGCCTCTTTTGGCAACATCGTTGACAACATGTAATTTACACACGATCTCTTGCGCTTCTGGTAGTCTTCACGCTTTAACCAATAGTGCTTCACCGAGAACCGATAAATATCGTTCTCGTTATCGGGACCGAGAACGAGTACGATAACGAGACGATAGTAAAAAAATAATTTCTCGTTTGACCGAGGGCGAGAACGAGAAAGGTCTGGCCGATATCTCGTTCTCGGCGATAAACACTTGTTTATCGTACGATAAGCATTTTGAACATTGAACGCGTATATTTTGCACCATTTGTTTTTACAAAAACACTTGCAAATACATATGTATATACACGCATACACCGACGAAAGTATTTTCTTTTTTACTAAAAACAAACAAAAAAAACACAAAAATATGAAAACCTAATCAAAACAATATGTGGTGATTTACATCACATTATACTCGTATGGCAGCCGCACTCCTTCGTCTCCCATCAAAATAAGCGTGTTGAATTTTTCATTTGCTTATTCTTGACAGCGGTGGAGCTTTTTTCACGGTTGCATTTAATTTCAGTTTGACAAGATAATTATAAAACAAGTAAATGAGAATAACCGAGAAATATCGGCGATAACGAGACGAGTACGAGACGATAACGATACAGATCAAAAATGTCTCGTACGAGAACGAGTACGAGACGATAAGCTTGAATTATCGTATCGTTCTCGTATCGGTGAAGCACTACTAACCAAGCCTCTGTTTCGGTAGAAATACAGTCTGTCAGTAATTTGAAGCGTTTAAAAAGTTTCGATGCCTCAGACGTGACGAAATGGCTCACATTTTTTGAATTCAGTTCCTTGTTCAATTGTTTACAATCCAATTTTATTCTTTTAACGCCTTGATGTAAATGTATTTCAGGTTTTTTGTGGATGTCTTCCACTCTTCGCCCGTCATATTCACTCTCTTTGTTAGATAATGTCTCACTCTCCTCCTCAGAAACTATGTCTGTGCTTTCATCTTTATTCACATCAAACGCACGAATTGTTTCAGTCATTTTTCGTTTGACGTCGTAAGAGACGCTCGGATCGAATAAAGTAAGAGCCATAGCTTCCCCACTGAGATACCAAAGATGTCTGCAGAGTTGCGCCATCAATTTATGTAAAATAATCTGGTCAATTAAGGCATACCCAGCAGTCTTATTCAAAAATTGTAAATTTTGATTGGGGGCTTCTATAGCTCTGGTGCTGCCAAACCAAGCTTCCACGTAAAGTATCACTATAAAATTGAAATTATTGCGAAGCCAGCTTCGCCATGGAGAATGACTGTAACTCCTCAAAAAGTTCATTTTAGTATTATTTTCGTCATAAAAATAAAACAAAAAAAACAAAATTGAGTACAGATTTGTGTCTAATGTAGATGAAATGAAGGTCTTTCGACTATTAAATCACTGAGGCTATTGCAGGCAGATTTCTTGAGATATTTAACAATTTAAACTTATAATTGGGAGTTAATTAAGTTACCGACTTGTCTTCAGTGGCATTATTATATTTGTAGTTGTATGTTGAAGTCTAAACATTTTGAAAGACTTTTTTTGTAGATAAATATTTGGTATTTCGATTTTGTATTTATAGCTTACAACCAGGTTTTTTTTAGTAAAATTACCTTATAACTTTGTACATGTAGTTACCAACACAACTTGTTTTTTGTGTCCCATGCATAAGTTGGTAAATGAAATAACCAACAAAAACCACAAGAAAAAGTTTTTGCAATATATTTTTAACTTATGGTCCCAAGTTCTTGCATGGAGACCACACCTATATACACCGAAGTTGTAACTCTTAAAACAATTGACAACCTCTCAAATTTTGAGCTAGAGCGTCAAAAAATTGTCACCAGATAGAGTTCAATGCGCAGATTTTGGTAAGTTCGAGTTACCAACTTATACGTAGGACGTATCGATATATACTCTGCTTGAGCTCTTCCGCAGCTGCCCGCGGGAGGCAGAATGCCTTACACTGGTTTATACACATGCATACACGTATTGTTTGCAACAAGTAAACAGCGTCAGTTTAATACTTCATACTTCAGGAGTTTTTGGAAATATTTCCAAAAATATTTCGGTAGCATTTTTTTGGACACATTTCCTGGACGAGCAAACGAAGAGCAATTTTTCTAGATAAATTTTATTTTGATATCTGGTAGTCACTAGCCTGCTTCACATAGCTAATATTTACATGTGTACATAAATATGTAAATACAAACACGTAAGCAAACATCCACACACTACAAACGATGTTTGGTTTGATTAATTAATTATTTTGAAATGCATTTAAAATACATATTATGCATTAGTTTGCTTTTCCAGTTTCAATTAAAAATGCAGCAGCAGCAACAGCGACAACAAGCAGATAATTTAAATATCGGTTTTAATTGTAACACGAAAATGTGTATACACACTATAAAAATATAGATGTGCATACCTACTACAAGCTGTATCCGCGGTTCTGCCCGCCTACTCCCCGTTGTACAGCCCTTACAGTAGAATTTTGGGTCTATGTACCAAACTTTGCAATTCGGTGTAAGTGGAATAGTAATTTTAGTGTTGTCCAATACCTTTAACATTTTGCGAATGGCTTGGCCCATAAAATGGGCATATACAGATGTTGACAACTAATTGGAAATAAAATCATTCGTTGTGTTATTGGTAGTTTTTCTCATTTATTTTTCTATGTGTATCAGAAAATTTATATATAATATAAATGTGGGACATATAAGCTTAATAAAAAGAACAAAATTTTCATTAGCTTAAAAAAGTTTTATGAGAGATTTTCTGCTCAAACCTCAAATTTGACTGAGTCAACTAATTGGAAACAAAAAAAGTAATTTCCAAAAACTAAGAGAAAAACTTGATAAAAGATTCCAGAAACGATATTGTAATATTGTCATTGCTTGTAGGAACATTTTTTAACCGAATTTGCTTATTAGCATATCCTTAATCATGGGTAGTGACCAAAAGTTGTACACCGGACATGCGTAAGTCAATTATTGAGCTTCGAAAGGCGACCATGAGATAACAGGCGATGGCAATGCAGCTGAATTGTTACATAAAGATGGTATAAAGATACCATAATACATAAAGATCATTTCAATAAATTTGATACACACAGCAAAAAATGTTCCTAGCAAAAAAGAGACCTCGTTAGACTTCTGGGTACAAGGATCGCCAGATTGTGCGGAAGGCAAAAATGGATTCTCGTAAGACTGCTGCAGACATCCAACGCGAAATAATTGATCAATGTGATGCACAAATATCCAAACGAACTGTCGCGTATCGATTAGTTGAGGCTGGACTCCATGGACGAAACTCACGCAAAAATCCATTCGTGACAGTTAAGAAGAGGAAAAGCCGCATATAATTCGCTAAGACGCATGCCTGTTGGCCGCTCATTAAATGGAAGTGTGCCCCTTTTCGACGTTTTACATATCTTCCACCATCTAGGCCAAGACGGTTGGTCTTCGTTTTGTCGCTCCATACCACATACTTTGATAAAAAAAAATTTTCGCATATAAAGTATGCTTTAATTTTTCAACAACGTATGGGTAGACCTTATGGGTTATGCGATCAACACCAAATATTATATCTGAAGTCTGTAGGAAAAATTAAAGCTTCTTTGCCCCGGACACTTATACATTAAAAATAATAAATGGTCTACTCGATATGCCCTATCCCCTCTTATTATTTTCTTATGTTAAATAGCTTCTTATCCTTTTTGTCTCACGGCTACCTCACTGTTTGTGTTTTATTTGCTCTGGTCAGGTCGTTACACTTGATTGCACTTTGATTTCAATGGGGTTGATGTAGTGTATGAGTGCTGGTGACATACTTTATGGGCAGCAACTCATAATCTTTGAAAACGTTTTAACTCATGTTGTTTTATGTCGTTTAATAAGATCTTAGGCTTGTATGAGACACAATTCTTAGTATCTTGCATATGTATGCTCCTCAAAAACGGTACTAGGAGGATTAAAGTTCATGTTATGTATCCACTGTCATTTGTTATCCAGCTTATCATAACTATCAGGCAGTTGTTCTGCAGGCAACCAAAACAACTGACAAAAAAACTTTTTACAGCCATTCAAATTTTTTCATGCGAATGAAATTTGTGGCAAAAGTGACTTTGGTCATGAAAAATCATTGTATTTTACTCGAATGTACTCCCACACTGATCAATTGTTTTGTTTGAATATAACAAATTATATTTGATACAGAGTAATTAAATATTTAATTGTTTCAAACTAAGTATTTGATCCAAATGCAATATGTTTGCATTTTTATATATTCAATATTCAAACAAATTCCTTTTCCTCTCTTCTCTGCTCCATAATTCGTCCATAGTGTTTAATTCAATTTTTAAAAAATTTGAACCAAAGTTCTACCTTTTCTAATCAACTTCTAATAAGCTCAAAAGAAAAATCTGAAATAACTCATCAAACAAAGTTCAAGTTATTAATATCACTAGATAAATGGCATTAAGTGTACAGCGAATGCAAATCAAAGCTCAGATAAAACTGTTCCTCCTAAAAGTTTGAGATATAAAATATTTGTTTCTTTCAAGATATAACTATCCTACATTTAATAAGGAATATTTTGAAATTCAAAACCTAAGAAAGCATGTCTTCTTCACAACCTTCTAGCAATGAAATTTTTCACACTATCAGACAAGTGAATGTGGCACATCCCTTAGATGCAAAGTCCTTAAATAACCACTTCAAAGCAGTTTTCTTGGTGTTCTGTACCTTTTTAAAATTTCACTAGTTATGCATTAAACCCCTAAGAAACTCAAATCCGTTGACAATATTTTGTAGTTTCACATATTTTAAAAATTATGATGAAAAAATTGTCGGGAACGCTTTAAAACAAATTTAATTTTCGAAGGAGGCGTAAAAGTTGGCCGATGAAAAAAGGGCTTTCCCATAGATCTTAGTTTGGCCTTTATTAGGATTTAAATGGGAGCTATTTTCGAACACCATGCCTAAAATGATTTCGAGTCAGACTGAAGGGCAAAGGTTGTCTTACATTTTTTTTACACTTACTTACTTACTTACTTGGGTGGCCATAACAACCCGTTACCGGGTTACGGTCGACCTCAAAAGCTCTCTCCAGGCGCCTCTGCTTTGCGCACGCCTTCTCCAATCATTCACACCAAGCGTGGATAGGGTTTCCTCGGCTTGGTCTTTCCATCGGAGGCATGGTCTTCCTCTTCGTCGTCGCCCAGCGGCTTCCGCATCAAACACCTTTTTCGCCGGAGCTTCTTCGTCCATACGCACAACATGTCCCAGCCAGCGCAGACGTTGAATAGTGATGCGCTTGACTATGTCAATGTCAGCGTAGAGCTCGTACAGTTCGTGGTTCATTCGAATACGGTAGTCGTCGCCGACGTGAACAGGACCGAAGATTTTGCGAAGAATTTTTCTCTCAAACACCCCAATCGTGGCTGCATCAGTCTGCGACACAACCCATGCTTCTGCGCCGTAAAGTAGCACGGGTAAGATGAGCGTCTTGTAGAGTGTCAGTTTTGTCGGGCGAGAGAGGTCTCTACTACTCAATTGCTTACTGAGACCATAGTAACACCTATTAGCAAGAGTTAGTCTTCGCTTTATCTCCAGGCTGACATCGTTTTGAGTGTTCACGGCGGTGCCAAGATAGGTGAATTCCTTGACAACTTCGAAAGTATAGTTGTTCGCAGTAACAAAGGATCCAATACGCCGCGTCTCCCTGTTTGTGGACAGCATATACTTTGTTTTGCCCTCGTTCACCGTCAAACCCACTTTCGCTGACTCTTTTTCGATAGCAGAGAACGCAGCAGTAACATCTCGCTTACAACGTCCAATGATATCAATATCATCGGCATATGCAAGGAGCTGGACACTTTTGTAGAAAATAGTGCCATTACGATGTACACTGGCTCTTCGCAACACCCCTTCCATCACAAAGTTGAAGAGGTTGCAGGATAATGGATCGCCCTGTCTGAAACCTCGTTCGGTATCAAATGGTTCGGAGAGGTCCCTTCCTACTCTAACGGAGCTGGCTGTGTTGCTCAACGTCATTCTGCAAAGCCGCACCAGCTTCGCAGGTATACCGAACTCAGACATGGTGGCATACAGGCAATCCCGTATCGGGCTATCGAAAGCTGCTTTAAAATCGATAAAGAGATGATGGGTATCGATCTGTTTTTCGTGGGTTTTTTCCAGGATTTGACGTAGTGTGAAGATCTGGTCTATGGTGGACTTACCAGGTCTAAAGCCGCACTGATAAGGCCCAATCAGTGTGTTGGCAAACGGCTTAAGTCTTTCACACAGTACAGTCGACAGGACCTTGTAAGAGATGGCAAGAAGACTGATTCCCCGGTAGTTAGCGCAGATTGTCGGGTCACCTTTCTTCAGTACAGGACAAAGGACACTGAGATTCCAATCGTCGGGCATGCTTTCAACTAGCCATATTTTGCAGATGAGTTGATGCATACACCCTATCAGCTCATCGCCGCCGGTCTTGAACAATTCAGCTGGCAGGCCATCGGCACCAGCCGCTTTGTTGTTCTTAAGTCGTTGGATCACAACTCGTACCGCGTCATGGCTAGGTGGTGGTACGTCCACACCATCGTCGTTGATTGGTGGTATCGGGTTAATTTCTCCAAAGGCGGGATTGGTGGAGTCATCGCCAGCAAGCAGCTTGGAAAAGTGTTCCCTCCATAATCTCAGTGTACCCTGCGTATCCGTAACCAGATTTCCATGTTCATCTTTACAGGTAGATGCTCCGGGCTTGAAACCTTGGGTCAGACGCTTGACTTGTTGGTAAAATTTTCGAGCATCATTCCTGCCCCGTAACACTTCGAGTTTCTCACGCTCGTGCCTTTCCTGCTCTCGTTTCTTGCGTCTGAAAAGGCGCCTCTCATCCTTTCTCTTTTCCCGGTAGTTTTCGTGCACGGCTCGCGTTGCTGCTGACTGCAGGGTTCTTTTGTAGGCGGCGTTTTTCACTGCAGTAGCTTCGCGACACTCCTGGTCATACCATTGATTTCGCGGAAGTGGGCGTCGGAAACCAATGACTTCCTCAGCGGCAGAGCGCATAGAGCGGGATATATGCGCCCAAAGTCCACCGGCATCATCGGGTAGAGAGTCAGGTTGAAGGAGCAGTTCTGAGAGGCGAGCGGAATAGGCTTCGGCCGTCCGATGTGATTGCAGCTTAGCGACGTCCAGCTTTCGTTGCGTACCAGAGCGTACATCCTTTGCATTGCACAGCCGCATGCGTATCTTGGCTGCAACAAGATAATGATCGGAGTCAATATTGACTCCCCGGAACGTACGAACATCTAGCACGCTCGAAGCATGCCTTCCGTCGATCACAACATGATCGATTTGGTTGCGTGTTTTCTGATCAGGGGACAGCCAGGTGGCCTTGTGGATATCGAGGTGTTGAAATCTGGTGCTACTTACTACCATGTTTCGCGCCGCGGCGAAGTCGATCAGCCGTAGACCGTTGTTTGAGGTGGTCTCGTGAAGGCTGAACTGACCGACAGTGGGGCCAAATATACCTTCTCTTCCGACCTTTCCGTTGAAATCCCCGAGTACAATTTTAACGTCATGGGCCGGGCAGCGGTCGTATACTTCCTCGAGTCTCGCATAGAAGGCATCTTTGACAGCATCGTCCTTTTCCTCCGTCGGGGCGTGCGCGCAAATCAAGCTGATGTTGAAAAATCGAGCCTTGCCGCGGATCGTAGCCAACCTTTCGCTCACAGGTGTGAACCTGGAGATATGGTGGCGAAGTCTCTTGCTTACTACGAGTCCGCATCCCAATTCGCGCCTCTCCGCATGGCAGCTGTAGTAGATATCGCAACTTGCTTGCGTAGAGCAACCTTGTCCTATCCATCTTATTTCCTGGATGGCGGTGATGTCAGCCTTAATTTTTCCAAGGGCATCCGCCAATTCGATAGAGGCACCTTCCCTATTGAGGGTCCGGATATTCCAGGTGCATATCCTTAAATCATAGTCCTTTTTTCGTTTGCAGTGGTCGTCAACGTTGAGGGGTTCATTGTCCGAGGCTTTTTAGTCTTCATTGGAGTGTTTTTTTTACGTGGCGGGTACCAAACCCTGCGCACAACCCAGTTTACTTCCAGGGAGGACACGCTGCACACATTCGCTCACTATCTCAGCGGATGCGGAGATAGCTACCCAGATGGAGCCGCGGGGAGGCTGTGTGTCAACTTGCTAATGGTTGGCTCAGAGATCGCTCTGGCAATCCCCAGGTGGAAAGCAATCAGAAACTTTACTCTGGTCAACCAAAAGCCAATCCATCCACCAGCTTAAAATTTGAAAATAATCACCCCTATCACCGCTGTCGAGCGTCGACATTAGTGACTGTCGACTTTTCTTTCGAGTCGACCTAAAAAAGCGATCATCGAAATAACTCGACTCGATGATGTTTGTAATAGATTACACAGGTCAACAAATCAAAAAAAAAAATTTGGTGCCGAGATATTGTTAGTGGTTTTGTATTAAGTATGTACTGGCAACATTAAAAATATTTTTAATTTTTTTTTCCTACGTGCCATTTTTGATAAACGGTCACTTTTGAATATTCGCTGTAAAAAGTACTTTCGTGTGCATTATTTGCTATTTTATCGATAAATTTCTAAAAATAAATTGGTTTTTATGTCATGTCTTCATCGCGAAGAAGTTGTCTCATTGATCCAAATGTGTTTTGTTACCGCTGTGGTGAATGCACGGTGAAAAATTTCAGAAAACCTATAACAGATTTTATAAAAAGTGCTTATTATGCTTACTTTAAGTCGAAAATTGTGGATGAATACAAGCCGTGGATACCCCAAATTGTTTGTAAAATGTGCTATGAACACTAAAGACAGTATATTAGTGGTAAAAGAAACCATGTGAGGTTCGGAATGCCTATGCAATGGAAAGAACAAAAAAATCACTTTGTTGACTGTTACTTCTGCTGTATTAATTTGTATGGTGTAAACGTTAAAAAAATGATATATCCAGACTGCTAGAAGACCCTTACCACATTCAGAGGAAGTACCCATTCCAGCATTTTGTTCCATTCGTGAATCATCATTTGAAGAAGTCATTTATGAAGTGAGTAGCGACAGCGATTTCGAAGGAATACCATCTACAGAGCCAAAATCTTTTTCCCAAGAGAATTAAATGATTTGATAAGGGATCTTGAACTCCCTAAATAATCTGTAGAGGCTTCTCGATGAAAAGAAAAAAACTTGTTGTCGTCAGGTAGAGAAGTGACGTTCTATCAAACAAGAGAGCAAGACTTGCTACCTTTTTTTCAATCGGAAAATGATATGGTTTTTAGATCGGATGTGCAAGGCCTTATTCTTGAAATGGGCCTTTCAAAATACCATCCAAATGAATGGCGTCTCGTTATCGACAGCTCTAAATTTGCTTGAGTTGCTATTGCTCACTCAACAAAAGTTAGAAAATTACTCTGAAATTGTAAATGACATGCCAGAACACTTTAATAACTTCGGATGTAATATGTCAATCAAAGTGCAATACCTTCACAGTCATTTTGACCAATTCCCAGACAATCTTGGATCCTATAGCGAAGAACAAGGGAAGCGGTTTCACCAGGACCTAAAGACTATGGAAGAAAGATACCAAGGCCGATGGGATCGCCATATGATGGCTGACTATAGCTGGGGGATGCAACGTGATAGTCCGACTACACCTCATTCGCGAAAAAGTCGCGAAAAAGAAAGTTTTTATTCAAATAATGTAAAGTGTTTTTCATGTAAGCCTTTTTTTTTACAATGCAAAATCTAGAAAACTACACGTAGGATATCAACATTTTTGATAATAATGGTATCAGTATAAGGTCCTTAGCTAAAAAAAAAGTACAGCTTCTCGGCACCAAAAGTATTGTTGACCTGTGTTATTTTTCCGACAATAATTTGTGCGACAGGTGACATATACAATTTGAGTGAATGAAATTCAAAAATATTTTTAAATTTGCTGTCAATTGTCATACATTTAGCAAAGAATTTTTAAAATACACATTTTTTTAAACCAGTGATGAAGAGGACGAAGTTGAAAAGCAGAAATTAGTGCCTAAGGCCATCCCGCCAAATGATATTGGCGATGGATGCTTCCAGCTTTTTTGTTTAAATATGCCGTATCCAGTCATTGGCTATAATAGCCAAAAATATTTGTAACTTATGTCCACCTCAAAAATGGTCATAGACCCCAAAATTATTTTGGGAATTATGATCACTCATAACAATGGACATAACTCTCATGGGTGTTATGATCATTTTTGTTTTGCTTGTAAGTACAAGAGAAATTTGATATTTTTCTAAACATTCACTTTGTTTAGTTACATGCAATAAATTAAAATAGTCGAACTAATCGAAAAGCGATACACGTCACCGATGACCTTGAACCTCAGTTATTTTTTGGGGTTATTCATAGCAAGTGTATAGAGCGCCTTCAAATTTTTGGTTTAGCTTGAAAATCCCATTAAATTCTATCGTATGTGTATCCAATGCTGGCTTCGCTATCTACATAACAGTTAAAATAAGTTGATGGCTTTCGGTCTCTACTCTGGACTTGCATCCTCCAATATGTCCAACACCGGCTTCGTTGGCCATCTATTGTCAACGTAACGCTCAAGACATTTGGCGTTATATCCGTTTTTGCGGACTAGGTCAGTTTTTAAAAGTGGTCATAAGCCGAAAAAAGAACGGACATAAGGCCCAAAATTGTGTTGGGAATTATGACCATTGGGGCTATGACCGGTTACCTCGTGCAAATCACGTTTATTATGTGAAGTTTTTTTACCATTCCTTTTGAGTCTATCGAATCCTATAATTATGCGTTTCACCTTACTAACAACACTGAACTTTGATAAATTTTCTCTTACTTTTTGCCAGCCATTGCCTTCACGCATTGGCGGACCCAAGCTATTTAGCTTCCCAGCTAGCGAGTTGGAACTCTTGCTTAACATCCAGTTTTGTTAAGTCTTTATTAAAGTTTCTTGCAAATTCTACATTTCTCTCCATGTGGTATACTACAACTTCAAATTGATTTGAATTGGTTATCTTCATTTTTTTCCGCGTATTTTACTTAACTTTTTCGACTGTTTTACTTTAATTTTTCAAGTGTCGACTAAAGAAACGAACTCGACAAAAAATTGCTACTTTCGTCGACGCTCAGTTCTCACATCGACATTGGAAATTCGACAATTGTAATAAATTGTTTTATGTTTGTCATTTGAAATGTCGAGTTCGACAATGGTTATGCGACAATACTGCTGTCGAGCATTTTAGCGTCGACTTCGACAATGATGATAGGAGTGAATATGGAGCAAAAAGAAAGTTTTAAGTTCAACATCTATTTTTTAAAGAACCACTGTACCTACGGTTTAATTTTAAGTCACATATAATAATAAGATAATATTTTTAAATAGTTATGCAAATAAAAATGGACCAAAAATATTTTCGGTTGTGGCTGCGGTACCAAAGCGACTGACCAAAGGTCGCATTTTTTCGAAAATATGAAAAAGACCGATTTTCTCGAAAACGGTGCGATTTTTATCAAACATGATTTCACTTTTACTGACCCGCCTTGAGGTCACTCATCTGCTGTTAGAAGGTTATCCACTATTTATGGGACACCCTGTATAAGCAGATGAGAGACTTTGATTTTATCATTTACATCAGTGAAGGGCACTTAGTGCCTCAATTTCCTCACATTGCTCTAACCGTTATTCGACGCACAACCAAAAAAAAATTCCCAGAATTTCAAAGCTATCGAGGCACAAAATTCGCAGAATTTCAACGCTATCGAGGCACAAAATTCGCAGAATTTCAACGCTATCGAGGCACAGCACAGTTTTCAAATGAAAACAAAAACAAAACACAAAGGCATAAATGACGGCGCCGCATTGTGTCATGACGAATGTAGCAATTGTTTTTGTTTGTAGTGTAATTTGTTTTTTTTGTGCTAATGGCAATTTTGGAAATGAAAGTAAAAAAAACTTTAAAATTTCGTTTGTTGTTGCTTGATGTTTTTTTTTTTCCTCTTTTGTTATATTTTTGTGCCCACCGCTGATTTTCATCATTGATTGCCAAGATAAACAAGAACGGCCTCAAAATATTATTCGATAAGAACGATTGAACAATAACAATAAGATTCAATATATTTGACAAAATTTATAGAAAATCTTAGTTTTTTTAATTCAAACAAAATCCCATGTGGTAGTTTGTCAAATGCTTTACTTAAGTCTGTGTAGAAACAGTCCACTTGCGTCCCAAAATCAATTGAACTTAAGGTAAAATAGATAGAATCAAGAAGGTAAATACTGCAGATCTGCCATTAACAAAACCATGCTGACGAGTTGTTATGACTTCACTACAGCATACCTTAAGGAGGGTAGGGTCTGAAACATTTTTTTTAAATTTTTTTTTATTTGATACAACTCTTCAAGAGTATCCTGTTAAAATTTGAGGTCGATTGGACCAAAACTGACGGAGATACTTTATGGCCCCAGAATCGATGATTATGTGTAAGTATATAAAAAAAAAACAGTGTTGAAACTTTAAATACGTTTTTCTCGAATTTAAATGTTCAAAGTCGATGAACACTGTAACACAAAAATTACTTGACCGATTCTCTTGAAATTTGGCACACTCTTTAAATACATAAAATACCAGGAATTACGTCAATATATATATATTTTTTTGCATTATAATTAGTTTTACAATAACAATTATATAGATTTTTGTATAATTTTTTTAAAAAAACTCGTTTTTTCAGATTCAAAGTTATGCAAAAATCTTAAAAATCGTCAAATAAAAAAAAACTCCACGTCACTACCTCGAAAACTTATAAACTAACCAAATTTTTTTTGATTTTTTGATTTGAGTCAAAGTTACCTACTTTTGTATGATTTTACCAATTTTTACCTTTATGCCATTAGGCTATTGACTATGTATGTATGTATTTGAATAAATAACTAATTCGTTGAAGATATTTTATTGTCTCAGATGATCAATTGTAACCTGAAAGTGATAAATCCAAAAGTGCGATTAAATTTATTCTTGGACTTTTGAGAACGGTGCAAATTTGTCCAATATTATATTTTTTTGCCATAACTCAAAAACTATGTAGTTTTATTATATACACTATATCAGACTTATTGTAGAAAGAAAAATTTCCTATCGAAATGACATTTTTATAAGTCACAAAACTTATTTTTTCATCAAAAAAATTAAAAAAACTACTAAAAAAAACCGAAAAATTTAAATTTTTTTCAATTTTTGGATATAATTTGTTTCTGAGTGGATTCGGGGATTTTTTTAGCTAACAAAAAAGAAAGGTGATATAGTTTCCGTTAAAATGATGACCCACAAAAGTATTTTGGATAAAAATTGGCTGAGATACAGTCGTTCAAAGTTGCCTTCTTTTGTATGATTTCACCAACTTTAACCTATATACTATGTTAGTTTTAATTTTCACACACAAAAGTAATGTTAAAATACTAGTAATATGTCATTGATAAACTGAAAATTACTTTTTTATTGAATTATATAGTCAAGACTAACTAAGTCCAGTTGTCGACTGTGAGTATTCGTTGTAAATTGAACAGGACTTCGTCAGCAAAAAAATTTGTTGTCGTCGGGCCTTAGGACTTGATGGATAATAATATATTCCATTGTCGGAAATAGTCTATTTCAAGTCAGACAGACTAAATCACCTAACCATAAAATGTCATTTATTTATATAAAGTTTGTCTCTGAAAACTACGGCCTACGGAAGGTGCTCGTAGGCTTCTATGCTACAATTAGGAGGAATATATAAATTGGACTAACAAAATATCGCCTTAACACATAAAAGTTCAATACTAGATGCACATGGAATTTCAATTAAAGAACTGTTGAGATTATTTTTTATAGCTTTTAATATACCCACTCCAACAGGAGACAAGTCCTCCAAACATCAGTTTCTGTTAAAGATATTAAAGCTATTATCAAACAGTTCCTGATTAAGAAAAGAATTAAGCCAAGTCTCGGTAAAAATGATAAAACTTTGGTAGTAAAGAAATAAGTAGTAGGTTTTTACCAATTTTCCTAGCGTTGGCAGGAATGAAATTTTGTTGCCTTATGAAGTCCCTAACAGTATCAGCTGTTGCATCAGGGTGGAGTGGGGAAATAAGAATGGACCTAGGCTAAGGCATCGCTTGTAAAAAAATATAACCAGTAGAGCTTATAGCAAGGATATGATTTTCTACTGGGCGATGATTAGTGGTCTTCCGCATTTAATACTTCAGACAAAGTTTCAAGGATGTTGGCTGTGCAGTCCGTTTTTTTAATTGGCCTGATCTTTTTTAGTTTTTTAGGTTTTTTTTTTCTCTTCCTAAGGGAATTAGCTTGTTTGATGGTATTTGAGATTGAGGAAGTGAATGCAAAAGAGTTAACAACATCAGTTATAGTTTTATTTGAAGGCAAACTGTCGTCTGGAAAAATATTTTCATTAAAACAGTTTTCAATTTAGGGACTTAAGACAAGATAGTGGCTTAAAATATCTCTAAAGTTAGTATTTATATTGTTTAAATTATCCCATCTTGTCGAAAAAACCGAAAAACTATTGCGTTGCTTTAAAATTAACATAAAATATTAATCAAATAACACAATTGCTTGGGCTAAAAAATAAATTGATTAATCACATTTATTATGCAGACACTAAATAAACAACATTAGACAAAGTAAATTAAAATACTTGTTTATCTAAAAATCCGTCACCAACGAATGTCAAAATCAATATACTGACTTTTTTTTGCATACGAACAAGTGAAAAGTAATCATTATTATAGGTCGAACATTTTATTTTAAGATATTTTTTTTCTATTCTTTTCCATGAGAAATTGTGAAATTTTGTTTTCTGTGTTTTTAGTCAAAAATACTTTTAAAGCCCACAAAAGAAAAATAAAAAAATATTTCCACAAGTTTTTAGGCTGACGAAAAATTTTTTTTTTTGCTTCATGAAAAATTGTGAATAACATAAAAAAGTACATACTCGTATTTTGGCCAAATTAGTGTTCAGCGACTAAAAATACGTGAAAAACAATATAGTAGTCAGATGTTATTTTAAAAGTAAACTTTCATTTCGCTTGATTTTTCAAGCAGTAAGCAGAATATACATTTAAAATGAAACATGCGGCTTCTAATGCTTAATAGATATTACTGAAAGTTTACTGAGGCTTACTTAAGGTTTTGTAGCACCGTTTCAGACAAGGACCCGTAAACATTTCATTCAATCGATTTTTTCCTGTTGCCCTAATGCACATGTTTATAAATTTTAATAAATGTTTTGATTCAACAAATGCCAATATTCTAAAATTGCCCTTTCTAGAGCGAATCCAATGAAGCGAAATAAGAACCTCGGCATAAACACTTGCGTAGAGAAACCCAAGTAAGTGCTCTGTTTGACGAATTTAGTTGGAAATCATTTAACTACAATGTGTGCCTGTCAAAAGGAAAAGGTAATAAGGTAAAATCGAACAAAAATCAATCGATTTGCACTCAACGCCAACTCCGGCATCGGCTGTTAGTCAAACACAGGAGTGTGTCAACTCCTCTACAACCAAATTTAAATTTTTACTAAACGTAGTCGCATTGTAAGGCTTCCCCGTATAAATTTTTATTGTTGCCCGTAAAAGGTGTAAAGCAAATCCTGTATTACATAGCATAGAGAAACAAATTGAATAAGCTTCATCTTCACCCCACGTTGTATGTATTTCATAGATCACTCCTTTGGAGTGTGTCAAACATAAATCACAAATTTTTAAAATTGATCCGAACTTAATAAAAAAAATGAGTCAAAAGGAGAACAATTTGCATATTCTTATTGTGTTCAATATCAATGATGTACATTAGGGTGGAGCGAAATTTTTTTTTTTCGATTTTCGAAATGGGCCATATGCGAAAAGATGCTCCATAATATACTCAATAAAATATAATCTTGGACGTGTGCAAATTGTGATTTTTATTATAATACTAGCATTACCCTGTGCGCATCGCCTCACCTCAACCGTGGTGTAGATTCGATGTGCGGCCTGCGTGAAAATTCTAATTAAAAAATACTTTTGTATGAAGGCCACCCTTAGTATGCACTCAAAATAAAATTTTTACAACCTAAGCAGTGCCTCTTAACATATAAACCACGTGATGTAAATTTCATGAGAATCGATTAAGCGGTCTTCGAGAAAATGATACTTAAAAATATTTTTGTATGAGCGCAACCCTAGTGTAAATTCGGTGTGAATCGATTTATTTGTCTTCGTGAAAATGATATTTAAAAATACATTTGTATGAGGGCCACCCTAAGTATGCACCCTAAATAAAATTTTTACCATCCAATCTTGAATCTTGAAAATATTTGTGTATGAGGGCAACCCTAAATATGCACTCTAAATAAAAGGTTTATAGCCTATGACACCCGCCCGATCGATACTAACATATTGTAAAAATTTCATCAAAATCGGCTGGATATTTTCCGCGTGCATAAGAGACAGACAGACGGACAGATAGGCAGACAGACAGATAGACAGACGGACAAAACATGAGTTTTATATAATAGATTAACATAGACCCAGTAGGCAAGGGCAGGAGCTAACAGTGCTTCTAGAAAGCCTTGCTTGGTAAGTATAAGGCCTTTCACCCTCCTTTCAAACGTACTTTCTTTTTTATGTGAAATGTCCCAAGAAAACAGGCCTTTCCTAAGTAGGCTTTCTAAGACCGCTTACCGTAGTAGGACTCTCAGAAGTACATACTTGACAAAAATTAAATTTTAATACATCCCACTATGAGCTCGCTGACCACTTTTGTTGGCCAAAACTCTGAAAGTCTCTATAATAGGGTTTTTGGGGTCGCTGATTTCGAATTTGATGTCAAAAATTCAAAATGGCGGATCCAATATGGCGGCCAAAACTTCAAAATGTCATTGTATCTTTATGAAACGTTGTGTAAGGGGGTTTTCGAGGTTGCTGATTTCGAATTTGATGTAAAAAATTAAAAATTCAAAGTGGCGGATTCAATATGGCGGCCGAAATTTCAAAATAACATTGTATCTGTATGAAACGCTGTGTAAGGGAGTTGTCGCGGTCGCTGATTTCGAATTTGATGTAAAAATTTAAAATTCAAAATGGCGGATCCAATATGGCATCCGGAATTTAAAGTAGATACTCGATAGCTTATTTCAAGATTTCGAAACTTGTACCAAATTCTTTAGACTTCTAATTCATTTTGATTTCAAATGAAGCCATGTTTTATGAAATTTTGATAGAAACCTTTACCCAATCAACCCTTTTGATAAAAATAATAAACATTTTTAAAATGCGTTTATGTTTAATCATTTAAGATTTGAAATTCATTATTGTGTAAAATCCAATTCATTATCCAAAATTAAATTTTCCTCTTCAAAGTCTTCTTCTTCATCGTCGTCATCTGAACTTTCATTTCAGTCTTCGTGCTGTTCATGCAAACATTCTTCAGTGGGACCTGAATGGCACTTTTCCAAATTTAAAGTAAATTTTGGCAAATTTGCGCACATTTTCTAATAAATATTTTGGAAAGGCGTCAGGAATGTTTTCATCTCCAATTTTTTCTAGTAGATAGTAGATAGTACAGGCCATTTTTTGATCTTTGCAATTCTCGTTTCTCCAAACTTGAAAAAAATCAGAAATTTTGAAGCAGAAGTTGTCTGAAAAAAAAGTGTTTTTCTTAAAAATCGCAGCACAAAACATGATGAAACAGACTCATCACATCTCAAGCTATTATTTTTTTTTGGTTTTAGGCTGGGCAAACTTGGGCAATTTTTTGCAAGCCAACACAAAGTTAAGGGCTAAAAAATCACAATAATCTTATAGGTTGCATTAAAGAATTGAATTTTTCACTGCACCAGCTCTTTTTTTTTAAAATGTATACATATCCATTAAAGTACTTACCATCACCTTCATTTTCCATATTTTATTTTTTTTTTAACTTTTTTATTTTAAGCAAAAACACTATATAAATAACCTGAAAAAAAACGTGTACGTAATTGTATTCAGAATTCTACTAAGAAAGCAAGACTTTAATGGTTTGTTGTTAAACTTTAAATTAGTATTAACAAAAACAAAGTACATTTTTGTATGGTTTGAAGTATTTTCTATTAGATTACAACAACAACAAAAAACAATGGAGTAGGAAAATAATAGGTTTTGGCCAACAAAAGCGGTCAGCGAGCCCATAGTGCATTCTAAAGGCGCGCCTTCTCACTTGCGTCGATATTTTTTTAATGATTTTTTTTTTTGTGATGTTTCTTAATTTGCAACTTGACAAAGAATACTCAAAACTCTACCTGCTATAACATAAAATGAAACAACTGAAGGCTAGCCTGGCAATATGCATACCTCTCTTAATTTTTAACCATGTGTATATTTTTCATGTCGTATATGTACAATGCATATGACAAAAAAGTAATGCCGAATCATAAAACATTACAATACTTACTTACTTACTTGGGTGGCCATAACAACCCGTTACCGGGTTACGGCCGACCTCAAAAGCTCTCTCCAGGCGCCTCTGCTTTGCGCACGCCTTCTCCAATCATTCACACCAAGCGTGGATAGGGTTTCCTCGGCTTGGTCTTTCCATCGGAGGCATGGTCTTCCTCTTCGTCGTCGCCCAGCGGCTTCCGCATCAAACACCTTTTTCGCCGGAGCTTCTTCGTCCATACGCACAACATGTCCCAGCCAGCGCAGACGTTGAATAGTGATGCGCTTGACTATGTCAATGTCAGCGTAGAGCTCGTACAGTTCGTGGTTCATTCGAATACGGTAGTCGTCGCCGACGTGAACAGGACCGAAGATTTTGCGAAGAATTTTTCTCTCAAACACCCCAAGCGTGGCTGCATCAGTCTGCGACACAACCCATGCTTCTGCGCCGTAAAGTAGCACGGGTAAGATGAGCGTCTTGTAGAGTGTCAGTTTTGTCGGGCGAGAGAGGTCTCTACTGCTCAATTGCTTACTGAGACCATAGTAACACCTATTAGCAAGAGTTAGTCTTCGCTTTATCTCCAGGCTGACATCGTTTTGAGTGTTCACGGCGGTGCCAAGATAGGTGAATTCCTTGACAACTTCGAAAGTATAGTTGTTCGCAGTAACAAAGGATCCAATACGCCGCGTCTCCCTGTTTGTGGACAGCATATACTTTGTTTTGCCCTCGTTCACCGTCAAACCCACTTTCGCTGACTCTTTTTCGATAGCAGAGAACGCAGCAGTAACATCTCGCTTACAACGTCCAATGATATCAATATCATCGGCATATGCAAGGAGCTGGACACTTTTGTAGAAAATAGTGCCATTACGATGTACACTGGCTCTTCGCAACACCCCTTCATCACAAAGTTGAAGAGGTTGCAGGATAATGGATCGCCCTGTCTGAAACCTCGTTCGGTATCAAATGGTTCGGAGAGGTCCCTTCCTACTCTAAAGGAGCTGGCTGTGTTGCTCAACGTCATTCTGCAAAGCCGCACCAGCTTCGCAGGTATACCGAACTCAGACATGGTGGCATACAGGCAATCCCGTATCGGGCTATCGAAAGCTGTTTTAAAATCAATAAAGAGATGATGGGTATCGATCTGTTTTTCGTGGGTTTTTTCCAGGATTTGACGTAGTGTGAAGATCTGGTCTATGGTGGACTTACCATGTCTAAAGCCGCACTGATAAGGCCCAATCAGTGTGTTGGCAAACGGCTTAAGTCTTTCACACAGTACAGTCGACAGGACCTTGTAAGAGATGGCAAGAAGACTGATTCCCCGGTAGTTAGCGCAGATTGTCGGGTCACCTTTCTTCAGTACAGGACAAAGGACACTGAGATTCCAATCGTCGGGCATGCTTTCAACTAGCCATATTTTGCAGATGAGTTGATGCATACACCCTATCAGCTCATCGCCGCCGGTCTTGAACAATTCAGCTGGCAGGCCATCGGCACCAGCCGCTTTGTTGTTCTTAAGTCGTTGGATCACAACTCGTACCGCGTCATGGCTAGGTGGTGGTACGTTCACACCATCGTCGTTGATTGGTGGTATCGGGTTAATTTCTCCAAAGGCGGGATTGGTGGAGTCATCGCCAGCAACCAGCTTGGAAAAGTGTTCCCTCCATAATCTCAGTGTACCCTGCGTATCCGTAACCAGATTTCCATGTTCATCTTTACAGGTAGATGCTACGGGCTTGAAACCTTGGGTCAGACGCTTGACTTGTTGGTAAAATTTTCGAGCATCATTCCTGCCCCGAACATTACAATACATGAAATAAAAAAAGAAACAGAAAAGCTTTAAAGTATATGGGGTCCTTCTTCTTTGCCTTCTAATATCAGGCCTGATAGCACGTCTGTTGTGGGAAAGCATATTATGCCTTCTGTGATTGTATTTTTATTTGCATGAAAATCTAGTTTTAAGAAGTCCTTATATAATCGCAGCAGTGCTAGCAGGCCTTCTCCGAGGCAGGCCTTGCTCATTTGCCTGCTGAGGAAGTATGAAACAAACCACATAAATTCTATAATTGTAGTGTCGGAAACTATAAATATCCCCCTTTAATATGACAAATTTTCTAGTATTATACGCAAATTTGTACTACTTTTTAGTATTAAAAACAGGCATTAATTTTCGTGATTCCAGCCTTGTTTCTGAACCACACACCGCAGCAGTAGCTTCACTTATAACTTTCACGAGTATGATACTGAAAATATTGAATTTGCGGTGAAATCCTCCAATCCATCCGGATTTTCAATGCATTCAGAAATAATTTCTGTTGATATGTATATGTTTCAACAGAGGCGGCTCAGATAAAGAAACAGCAGCTCAGTCGATCAATTCAGTGTAAGATCTAGCCTGAAAGTTAAGTTTCGGTAAAACAAATTGCTGAATGAGACCGGTCGACTCGGTTCCTTTTTTCCTTAGTTGCAGTATCTTTTTCAAGGCTGAAATCCTAACAGATCTTGACTTGTCAGCAAACATCGATATTAAGATATTTTCAGGATGACCAAAATAACCATTTCTCTGAATAACAGGGTCAACTATTTTTTTTAATGAATAATTCATATAACGAGAAAGCAAAATCGTTTGGTGCAAATGTGTGGCACCATAAATACAAATTGGTTGAGTTTTAATAGTAAAGCAAATAGGAGAATATAATTTTAAGATAAAGTTTGTAATAATCTGCAGATTGTCATAGGGGTTTTCTGAGCTAACATACAATCTTAAAATTCTGTTGGCAGGTAGTAAGCCATCTCGAATGGATAATTTTACCGGGATTTCTTTACTTTTTTGTCTTCAACACGGCAAAAGGACAAATGTACCGAAAATGCCAACACTGCGCTAAACTGTAGCGTAAAATTCTTTGTTTACATCTTTCACATCGCTGGTTGGCCTTTGCTTTCTTTTTTCTGTGCAACGCCTAACGTTTGATTAACTTGCGGCAGTACTAAAACTCAAAATTTTGAAAAAATATTTATATACCTATAAAAGGTGATTGACAGAGCACCTTTTTCGCACAGGCCCATTTCGAATATGCAAAAATAAAAAATCTCCATAGAGCCGCTTTCCACCCTAATGTGCACACATACCTACATATATCCTTTTAAGAAGCGACGGAACAAAAGTATTTAACGACTGAATGTCTTAATTTACAGAAAAAGCAAAAAAGTTATAACTCATTTGTTATAAATTTTTTTCTGTTCCTATAGTACGAAATAAGTTACAAAATCATTCCTTAAAAAAGAAAAAAAAAAAAAAAAATTGAATCGATTTTATGAAGTCATTCAAAATTGAATTTTGTAGTAACCTACTTTTGAGTAGTTGATTGTTGTTCCAAGAGGTTACTGAATGAAGCTGTCATCTATAAGATTAATGGGTGAAATTTACAGGAAGGATATTATTATGTACGTCAAAATTAAATAGTAAGGTTTTCCTAGTACATAAGTATTTAGTCGACTACGATAAAATGTCGTAAAACACAGGACTATAAGGTTGACATTTAATTAAAAATGAAATGCCCTTAATTGTTATTTTGGAAATATATTTTTCACACCAAAATAATCAATTCTAACTTGTAGCGCAAGCTATCCACTGAAATTCTGTGATTGAGAAATTATTGCGCAAAACTGTTTTTTGTGACCTTTTACCTTGAATATCTTGCAAAGGAACACGTCTCTGTACGACAATCCTTTCCGGTTAATTTTGATGTATAAAATACTATCTCTCTTGAAAATTTATGCACGTCACTTTTCTATAACCCACTCTTTAACTACTAGGAATATATCTAATTGAAATTGCTTTTTTTGTGGTTTTTGCACTAAAAGTACTGAACAAAGAGCTCTGTACAAAACATAATACATATTATGAAATTTTGTTCCAAAAACACAAATGAAGAAATTACTCTCGGTGAGCTCGCCGATATTTACATATAGCACTTGCTACTTCGTTCGTATCGCCAGAAAAGTTTTCAACGGAAGTCGCCAAGAAATGTGTAATATCAAAGGAGTTAAAAAAGCAATTGCATGTAAATTCTAGAATTTTGGCTATGTTTATATTTTTTGTTATGATTCTTAACTGATCAACGCAAAAAGTAGAATATAGTATGCTTGCAGATTCTAAAACGTTGGCTAACAAAGACTACTGATGATATGACGTAGCGGTCATTAAAACTATCATAAGCAGCTCGTTGCCCATTTTAAGGCATTTTGCGCTGGTTATTTTTTTGTGGTTTTTGCACTAAAAGTACTGAACAAAAAGCTCTGTACAAAACATGAAATACTAGTTAGTTTTATTACGAAAACTGGATGGTTTGCATCAATATTTTATCTAAAAGAGTCGGTTCTTAAACTAATTGCCACTCCTACCCAATCCAACCTAAAGTGTCTAATTTTGTTGTGCTCTCGTCCTTTCAGCTTGTAGGTTTTAAAAAATTGAAACGGAAACATTTATCATATCAGCTTACCACGTTTACTTCAAAACAAGGTCAGGTAGGTTGCCAAAAGCTCAATAGATGAGGTTAAATATAGCAGAAACAGAAATTTTGGCATTTAAACGTTATGCTGACATATTCCATTGATCCAAAATTGGCGTGTTGATTTTTTACAAAGTCAAATTTTCAAAAACGTGTAGTTTCAAAAAACTGTGGTAGGATTTGGTAATTGCAAAAATAATTTAGTTTATTTGATTTAATTTAGTTTTGCTTGGTAAATCGTCGAATAATCTTTAAAAGGAAATCGAAAAATTTTAAAATTGATGCACCAAATTTATGAATGTAGTAGGCTATGATAATTGCAAATATATTTTGTTTTTTTTTTTGATTTAATTTAATTTAATTTTATAGTAAAAAAGTACCAGGAGACCGACATAGTTCGGTTTTTTGTTTTGAGATTGAAAAAGTCGAAAATATATGCAATATGATGGAAAAACTTGAATGAGGCTAAATACATAAGTCGAATAAATATGGAAAAATATTTGGAAAATTGAAAGAGTTTAAAAATTGTTGAAACAGTTGAAAGAGGTTGAAAAACTCGAAAAAATTTTATTGAGGTTGAAAACGCTATCTATTAATCTAGTCATATTGCTGGTAGCCAGAATTTTTTTATTTATTTATAGCATTTTATAATTGTTTTAGCATATTTTACATATTATAATATTACTTTAAAAACAATTTATCTTTGAAAATAAATTTTTATATATTGTTGATTCAAATAAAAATTTTATTTTTTATTAAATATGATATATTCATGCCACAAGATTCACCAGGTCCTTTTTCGATTCGTTGATTAGCCGCCGACTTGCTTCTTGTCCTCTAACATATCCCTCGCGCTTTTCATGAGTGTACACTCTACCTGCTGCCTCGGTTACTTGTTTTCCACACCGCTCTACGAACTGGCCATGACATGGCCATGATGGCACTTGTATAGGCTTTTTTATTTGTGCTATAGTCATTTGGCATGTGAGGGGCGGTTCGTGAACGACGTCAGACCAATCAATCAACTCCAAAAGATTTGAAGCATTGAAGTTGATTGCGGGTGTTTTCCGCGGCCGTACTGAGATTTCCAAGTGTATTCTCATCAGGACCCCTCAAAATAATAATCTTTTGGACGCCAGCTCTTCTCTCTTCAATATCGTTGGAGCATAACAGTGTCTGAATTATCATCTCACTGAAGGCAAACCATGCAGATCGCTGGATAGTTGGCAAAACGATATTGACCACAGTTTTCTGTTGTAATCTTAGTTGTCGCAACTGAAACAGAATATGGCGTGGGCCTTCCAACCAAGAGTGCTTTAGTTTGATGTTGAACCAGCAGGGGTAGTATACACCAACGATGTATTCTATTATCAGCCTTAAGACTGTGAGGCTTTTATTTTTAAGACCGTGCTTAGAGACCAATATACGACAAAGCCTGTTTGCTGTTGTTAACCATCTTGAACTGGACCAATTTGAAGAAAGGCCAAGTCCGCTAGAACCTCTCCTTCCCTTATAGCCTGCGTTATCCGATAACCATACGCTTGATCAGTAGACAAACTTTTTATTACACTTTCATTAAGTGAAATAAGAGGATCTCCGTTCGAAATTTTTTCAAATGATGGATTCACTTCAAGATCTGTGGCTGTGTCAAGCATCTTGCCGATAATTTCGGCCCACTTGTTGTTAGGCAAAGTTTGTCCGTCTAGTGATATAATTAAATTACGTAGAGGTAATTCGTTCGTGTGAAGCATACACACCAGCCAAATCAATTTACGACCCAGCTTGACTTCTACCCAATGTATGGCACCACCCACCCATCCAGTATTAATATTGGTTGCATCACCTCCAATAGCTTGCAAACTTTGATCAATGTCCTTATTTTTCATAAATTTTACTAGATTCTCAACAATAATTTCATCTGGCTTTTGTGTTTGTGAAGCTATCTGTGGGGTGAAATGATAAAGATATCTTCCATCTGGCTCACTGCATACAGAATAATGTTGTTCTCTTATTATTCCGGGGAAATGCTGGTTTGAATTACTTGCTTTGAGCATAACTTTAGTTATATCCTCACGACCGTCAAAAAAGATACATTAAATTTCGCCCTTTTCACATAAAACGTCGAACTCTTGATCCAGGGATTTCATAAATTGTTCTTGTGCTCTTTTTACTTTATTGTGATCGACCACAAGTGCCATGTCATTTTTAGTAATTAAACCGGCATCAATAAAGGCTGCTGTGGTGATAGCAGCCGTAGCACGTAGACTATCACCACATCTAATGCTTTGCTTAGCAACATTATGTATTTCTAAGGTATTATATTTTGAATTACTTTTGGAAGTGTATGGAGTATCATCATTTTCATTTCCGAGATCAGGTATATTTTGTTCAATTTCATCATCAGGAAAACATAATCCATTTGATGGTATAGAAACATCTGTATTAGCTCTTTGTTTATATTCAGCGAGTCTTATTTTCTCATCTTCTTGTCGTTTCTGTTTTTTGGGTTGTTTTGTATGTTCAGTAACATCAGGCAAGCCAATCTGATGTGACCCAATAGAACCAATATTGTCTCTCTGGCCTTTAATGAAAGCAAATTCACTGGAATATTCATATTTTTAGAGCACGTACAGGTAATGTGAACTTCTTTTATACTAACCCTATCTAGTATATTGCAGCCAAATTCAGAGCAAAGAAAAATTTTACATTTGCAATTAAGGATGTCAAAAAGCTTGTAAAGTTTGGAAATAAAAGCCTCTTTGACATCAATTTTGCCTCTACCTTTTTGCAGCTGCTAAGAATCTTAATAAGGAAAAAAAATTGAAATTCAAATATGTATGGGTACGAGGAGATATTGTTTTGATGCGTAGAGAGGATGGTGAGAAATTACATGTGATAAACTCTTTTGAGGATTTAAATAAACTACCTAATAATAAACTTTTATCTAATTCCACAGTTAAAAACTAAAAAATGATAAGTGAACTTGAAAATTCTCAAAATTGTTTATTAAATAACCCCTTTCTAATTTGTCAAAACGTTGATTTTCAATCTCTTTGTGATGATCCAAGCAGTTTTTATGTTTTGCAGCAGAACATTAGGAGTATGAGAAAAAACTTCGATAATTTTCTTGTACATGTAGACTCATTTCTGAATAAGCCTGACCTGATCTTTTTGACAGAAACATGGATTTATGATGTAGAAGCGTCGCTTTTCGATATCCATGGCTATAATTTTTTTGCAAATTGCAATAACCAATACGCTGCTGGGGGTGTTGCGGCTTTTGTAAATAAAGATTTATACTGTGACTCTTTTAAGTATAATTTTTTGAGTTGTGATGTTCTAACTATTAAATGCATAATCTATGGCCAAAAGTTTACTTTTATATGTATTTATAGATTTCATGAAAATAATGCTCAGGATATCTTTCTTAATGATCTGAAAAGTTTAATAGAAATTAACAAATCTGACAACATTGTTATATTAGGCGATATTAATCTAAATATACTGCAAGAGTCAAATTTTTCAGATAACTATTTAATTTTGCTTGCATCTTACGGTTTTGAATCTTGCATACAACAGCCAACACGTATCTCTTCTGGTACGTGCATTGATCATATTTTTGTAAGACTTAAACAACCAAGCAAAATATGTTTAAGTAGTGCAGTGTCAGATCTTCAAATCTCAGACCATTGCTTAACTTCTTTATGTCTTGGTGATAAAATTATGACACAGCGCACTGCTGTTACGGCTGAACACAATTTCGTGGACTTCGAAAGTTTGAATGGTGTCCTCAGTTATGAGTTTTGGGACAATGTTTTTATTGAGCCTGATCCTTCTAAAGCCTACGACATATTTGTTGAAACTTTGTTGCGCCACACGTGTGTGTGTACAAAAATTATTAAGAAAAAATGGTCTTACTCCAAAAGGTTAAAGCCTTGGATTACTACAGAGCTACTTAAAAAAATAAAGAAGAAAAATAAAATGTTCAAGCTACTGAAAAACCATCCAAATAAACTAAATCTAAAGGAACAATATAGGAATATTTGTAAAGAAATTCGTTCAGAAACCACAATCGCTAAAAATAGTTTTTATATAAATGAATTCAACAAAATTAAAGGGAACGGAAAAAAGGAATGGGGATTGGTTAATAATTTACTGAATAGAACAAATAAAAATGACAAAACGTCTAAAATAAACTTCAATGGTAAATTGATCTCTAATCCGGTAGAAAAATCTAATATTTTCAATTGTTTTTTTGCAGATGCAGGTAAAAATGTAGTATCTGATAATAGTATTTCACCTGAAATTTGTAATTGCTTATTGCAAGAGGAGGCCTACAGCTCAAGTTTGTTCTTTGAACCTGTAACGTCTTTTGAGATATTTAAAATTGTAATGTCGCTTAAAAATTCTTATGTTAGAACTGCAGATGGTTTTACAAATATTTTTATAAAAAAAATTGCTCTGAATATTTCTGACGTCCTATGTCACCTTGTAAATAAAAGTGTTGAAGCTGGTATTTTTCCAAGCAGTCTTAAAAAAGCTGAAGTAATTCCCCTTTTCAAAAAAGGAGACAAAACTATGTTAAATAACTACAGGCCCATTTCGTTGCTTCCTGTGTTTTCAAAAATTTATGAAAAAGTGATGAAAAAGAGACTTCTGTGCTTTTTTAACAAAACAAAATTTCTTAGTGATTGTCAATTCGGGTTTCGAGAACAACTATCAACAGAAAATGCACTTTTAGAGTTCTGTAATAATATTTATAGTAGTCTCAATAGTAAAAAAATTTCTGGAGCACTTTTTATTGACATAACGAAGGCTTTCGACACCGTCGACCACAAGATACTTCTTGATAAACTATACAAATGTGGTGTTAGAGGATCTACTCACAAATGGTTAACCTCATACCTAACAGACAGGGTCCAAAGAGTTAAAATTTTAAATAACTATAGCTCTTATACAAATATAGACATAGGCGTCCCGCAAGGATCAGTGTTGGGTCCGATCCTTTTCTTAGTTTTTATTAACTCGATTTTTTCACTGAAATTAACTAGTAAAGTTGTAGCTTTTGCAGACGATATGGCTTGTACTTTTTCTTGCAATTCCGTACTCGACCTTGTAGCTGATATCAATAATGATTTGTGTTCATTAAGACATTGGTTTGCCTACCATAAGCTGGTATTAAGTGAAAAAACTAAAATCATGATATTTAATGCAGCAGGAAATGATTTATACATTAATAATTTTATTTTTCATCACACACATTGCGATAAATTTCCACTTGGTAATAGTGATTGCAACTCATCAACTAAAATTGTTTCTTTTGATAACTCTAAGCAATGTTCTGGCAAATGTTTTCGTATTGATTGCGTAAAAACTTTCAAATATCTTGGCATTTTATTAGATTGGAAGTTAAGCTGGATAGATCATACCAATGCACTAAAATCTTATGCGCTGGCTGTTGTAAGGCAAATATATTTTTTGAAGCAATTTTGTTCAATTAAACTGCTTACGTGTCTTTATCATGGCCTTTTTCATTCTAAGATAGAATATGGTATAGTTTGTTGGGGTGGTACACACAAAAATAAGATAAACCCATTACTGATTATTCAGAAGCACATTGTGCGTATTATTTGTAAAAGTAATCGTAGAGAAAGCAGCTTGGTGTTATTTAGAAACCTAAAAATATTACCCCTCAAACATTTATACTTTTATAAAGTTTTGAAAGCATTTTTTAATAATAGTGGTTACCTCGTAAATAGATGTTACACTAATTATAACTTACGAACTAATAACCAAAACCTAACAGTAATACCATCACATTCATCGCAACTTTATTTTAATTTCTATGCAGCAGTAGCTCCGAGAGTTTTTAATAGTCTTCCAGATAGTATAAGATGCCTCCGTAATTCTAATGTTTTCCTCGACAGGATTAGGTCTTGGCTTTTTACTAATGGCTATAACGAAGTTAATTCATTTCTTTCTGTTCAAAACTAACTTCTTGTAAATACTTTTGCATTCTAAACGTTAATAATATCTAACTTAATAACTTAATAATCTGAAAAAAATTATAATGAATATAATATAGAATATACTATAATAATAATTACATACTTTTTTTTTTTTTTTTCTCTCTCTCTTTTTAAACTTATATTATGAAAATTTTTAATTTGCGAATTTTGATTTGACCCCACAATCCAATTTCAATTAGTTATAAATGTATTTTTAAGTTTATATAGTTCAATCTGTATTCGCCTCTAGTTTTCCTAAACTATAGAATATAGATATTATTAAATGATTGTATTGATATATGTTATTGTGTTAATGAATGAAATATGAATATCATTTAATAATAAAACCTCTATAATAATAATAATATATTTTTGGCTTGTTCCCAGTTAAGTTGTATTTTTTTTAACGATTGTGATGCGTGAATTTATAATGAGGGCAGTAAATAAATCATTTGCGTGGTTCTACTGATCAAGCACTTTAAAATAAACGACATTTACAAGAGTTAGTGCTGGACAATTTCTATTATCATCACTTTGTTCTCTTAAGATGAGTCCATACCTTAAAGTATCTCTCACAGTTGGGAGCTCAGAGGTCAATAACTCCCTGCCAGTTCCCAGTAAATTCCTCTTATTTAGTCTTGTTCTCTTTTTTGAAGACATTTTATGTCATAAAACACTAATGAATACTTTTTATATAACACTTATAAAAATTTTGGGAACTATCATGGCTCTTGTTTTTATTTTTTATTTTTTGTTAGCTGACTTGTTTTTATGTTTTATATTTAACTATATACTAATATGATAATGCTCAGCCGACTATTAACAAAGCAAAACTAAATTAAATCAAAAAAACCAAAATATATTTGCAATTTTCAAAGCCTACTAAGGTCAAAAATTTGTTGCATAAAAGTTAAATCAAGTAAACTAACATATTTTTGCAATTACCAAATCCTACCACAGTTTTTTGAAACTATACGTTTTTGAAAATTTGACTTTTTAAAAAATCAACACGCCTTAATATTCCATATGGATTGAACCAAAATTTTGGTAAAATTTATGCCGAATACTCAGATGCATACTGATTCTCAATAGCGAACACTTTTCTTCCTACTATCCTCAAAGTTTCTATCAAAAACATTAAGGTGAACCTGGTCTGGTTCACTTTTCATACATAAATTGCATGTTAGGTATGCTTTTGATATTTTCAATTGGTTTGTGTTAGCTAACATTTATAAATTATTTTAAAAATTATATTTTATTATTAATACATAAATGTAAATATTATGTATTTTTTTTCTAGACGGATATTATGGAAAAGGCAAAAGCTTACATAAAAAATGAATTACGTGGGAGTTCCTCTGCACAATCGGAACTACCTTCATCTACTCAATCAATCGCAAAAAGGTCTTCAGCTGTTTCACCAGCGCTGTCATCTTCAAGTGCACCAACGACGCTACAAATACAACGAAATTCATCAACACCGGAACAACAGCAACAACAACATTATCACCAGCAACACTATCAACGAGAACTGCAGACACAGCAGTACTACCAACAGCCAAATGCAGCCAAAGCTATCAATTCAAATAATCCAACAGCCCATTCACCTAGAGAAGAAATGGGCAGCGCGGCAGCTTTTCCACAACATCCTCCTCCCTCCGGACGTTCGGCAACACCTGAAATTATCCCATTGTGTTATGTGTGCGGCGGAAGAGGTGGCTATGAGCCAATACGCGTGCGTCCCAATCCCGAACGTCCAACAGAATCTTACTTTCCTTTCTTGGAACGGCATGAGGCACCTATGGGAGTTCCACAAGTCTCGTCAACACAAATGTACGTGATGGCATGTATGCTTTGCTATCGTTCATTAAACGAACAGTGGGACGCTTACGAGCGGGAGACGAAGCCCCATTTGCAGCGAATCTACCATATGAAGCGTGTAGATGGCAAAAATTATATTGGGGCCGATGTAGCCACCCAAGGTGAATATGCTGCGCAGATGCTAGGACTTAGTGCAGAACACATGGCTGCCACAACTGGTACCGTAGGAGGATTGCCATCTGGTCAGACTTACAGCGGTGGTGGCTTACAAACGCCAGGCTCATATTCCTATTCAAGTCCCGGACAGCGCACGGTTTCCAGAGATTATGTGCAGCCAATACAACAACGTAACGAATCACCTCATCGACCCACATCGCGCAACGAGTCGCCTAATTTATCTCAACAACAAAGAAGTGACTATTATGGTCGTAACATGACCCCAACAAACCGCAACGGTAATAGCGGTCTGGGCCCGCCTCCAAACGATAAACACTCCAGTCGTCCGCATTCCCGTGAAAGCGGATTTCTGCCACATCCACAATTGCCTTCTCCCTCGTCGCGACCGCCCAGTGGTGCTGGTACCGCTTACGACAGCATCAACATAAAGCCATCCTCATTTGCCCACCATAAACTCAAATTAGGGCAAATCTCTTACATGAATTCTATACCGGGACAAAGTTATCCTTCACAACAGCAGGTTGCTCAGGCGCATGCACAGCAGCAGCAACAACAACAGTTGCATATGATGCATCATCATCAGCAGCAGCAACAACTGCAGTATCAATTTCACCAGCACCAACAAGCTGTGGCTGCCGCCGCTCATCAACATCATCAATACCAACAGCAGCAGCAGCAGGCAGCTGCTGCGTATCATATGATGCAGCAATATGCTGCCACTTCTCCAAGTGCCACTTCACCTATTCCTCCCCATGAGTATGCCAAACATGTTTCGTCCACGTACCATTCACAGATTGCGGTTGGCGGTTCGGTAGAAATTGCTGTTGTAGATGAAGATTCGCCCTCTGTGCTGGACCTGCGCAACTCTTCCTCAGCTAACTTGCAGGACTCTAGCACTCTATCGCGGACGCCAACGTTACAACATTCCTCTGGAAATAATTTATCAAATATAGTAGAAGTCGGTATTCTCGATCTGTCCATGCCCGATAAAAACTCCACCACTGAAGTTTGTTATGTATGTGGTGACGAACAGCGACGTGGAAGTCTTACTGAGGTTAGTACTGTTCATCCAAAGGATCCAAAAGATCGTGACCGTCCATATTTCCCAATTTTTAATGAACAACATCCGCGTCCAGCGCGTTCACGTCCCAAAGATCCTCGCGGTATGATTCAGGCTTGTCGGCTTTGTTACGAACATTTAATACAGCAGTGGAATAGTTATCAAGTAAGTACTAGAAATATTTCGCACTAAATTCTTTATTAAATCATATCCAAAAATTATTTGATATCGAATTTTATGTAAACATCAAAAACTAGTGATACCATATGTGAGGCAATTCGGACGTTTAGGTGAACAGTTTCAGTATGAAAAATTTTTAGAAAATAACCGGGACGCATCCCAATGTATTATTTAACTCTTCAAACTTATGGAAGGCGAATTTATTTAACACTCCTAAGAATCTACATAAATTTTTAATTGCTAAGTAAAGTACTGCTGAAACGTGTATTAGCCTTTGTATTCATTTTTAATTTTTCAAGTCATTAGTTTGACTTTGTTTTGACATTTGAAATTATTTTTTAATAGGTTCGCAAAATATCATTAGCTAGATCTGCCTATATGAAAATAACGACAAATTCCCTAGGATATTCAGCTATCTATGAGGTGGTAAGTGTCACTACTTGGCCTCGCGAGGCCCTAATGCCATGATCTCGGCTTACTATATTTTTTTCCAGCCAGAAGTGTCGCTGGTGCCTGCGTTTGGCTATATTTGTTGTGTATGGCCTTAGCTATCTATGTACAGCTGTGTTCAAAATAATAGAAACGGGTGTCATTTATGAATTGAAAAAAGATATTTCGAACAATATTTCTTCTAATATTTTAAAGTATAGTTACTTGATAAGTACACAAGATAAGCACATGACATTTCGTTCTAAAAAAATAACTGTACTTTCTAGGTTTGCTATTATATTGAGTAATTTTCAATTTCGAGCGGTCAAAATAATAGCACTGTTCAACTCCTTTACTTCTCAAGTTTAGGCATTTACTCTTATTAAAAAAAATTGATCGTAAAAAGTAAGTTCTATTACACTAGTTTACAAATTTGGGCTTGATCTCGAGATCTGGTTTCTCATAGACTTTTTTCGATGTATTTTGGGGCGTAGATTCCAAAAATGGCAACCATTTTTTTTTTCTTAAGAATCGTTTTCGAGATATCCTCAAAAAACCCCTTTTTCGGCACTTTTTTCATTTATTTGACTATATCTCCATAAATTTTTTTTCGACTCAAAAACGATTTTCAGCGTTTGAAAGATATTTGTATTCCCATTCTAACGATATGCTGTTTGCTTGAATCGGATAAGATTTGATGGTGTTACAAGCGCTCAAAGTCCAAAAAAACTGACTATTTTGGTCTTTTTTGAAAATCACTCAATTTCAATTGCTCCATTTGAATGAAAAATTTTTTCTTTTTCATATTTTTAAAATTTTTAATGAAAGACTATTCTTTTGCAAATATTTTAAGTATAATTTTGCGAAAATCGGACAAAAACTGTAGAAGTTATTCGAAAAAACAGTAAAAAACTTGCAATAAAATTAAACGAAAATACATACGTTTTTATTCAGTATATTTATTATTGCAGAACTGATTTTAATAAAAAAAAAAAAATTTCTCGTCATTACCTAGTTTTATATGTATTAAAAGAGTGTGTCAAATTTCAAGAAAATCGGTCTAGTAGTTTTTGAGAAAAAGTGTCCACCGACTTTGAAAAGTTAGTTTCGAGAAAATCACGTTTAAATTTTTAGCACTGTCTTTTTTTTCATATACTTACACAGAATCATCGAGACTCAAGACACTGTATCTTCGTCAGTTTTACTCCAATCGACCTCAAATTTCAACAGGATACTTTTGAAGAGTTATACTATTAAATAAAACAACAAAAAAAATGAAAAAACCTACCCCCCACTTAATACAGCAGTGAGTGTAGAAACCGTTAGAAGAATACTCAGGGAAACCAATTTGAGTGCCCAGAATCCACAACCAGTTCCATTGTTTAAAAAAATGCATATCACAAAGAGATCGGATTTGCGCACGGGTACATAAAATGACCACTTGCAAAGTAGATAAGCATTATGTGGAGCGATGAGAGTAAGATAGTTTTTTTGGTGCAAAAAACTCAATATGTAAGGCGTAGCCCAGCGGTTCTTCCTTCGGACGATGAATTGTAGGAACGCTTACAACATTTCCGATTTCCGCAGAAATTGCCTTGGAAAACTTGAAAGGGTATTTTTTTGAAAGAATATCTATTTGGCGACGAACTTCTGGAGAGGTTTTCGTTGGTCTACCTCTAGTTTTTTCCTATTTTGTTAATAAAAACATTTTGCACGAAACGCAAAGACTAATTCATCAAACTAGCGATGTCCCGCAAAGATTTTTCTCTTTTTCGTAGGCTCAGAAGCAATCGTCACTCTTCTGCTGTGCAACGACTTTTTCGGCCCATATCTTTAGTAAATTTTTCATAATTTACTTGCAATTAATTTATATATAAATGTACTTTTACCGCTGTTTAAAAAAAAAGCACAAACAAATTTAAGTTTTAGATATAAAATTGAAGAATAAACCAAGTGTATTTATTATTTTGATCAACTAATTAGCGCCCGTTTTCGATTTATATTCACTGGCGAAAAAATAGGGGGAGTACCTTCTTTCATTTCTCAGTTAACGGCATTGCCAGATTGTACTCTCTTGTTTTACAAAGAATTCTAATGCCAATTCTTCCAAATATGGAATTTATTGGGGATTGAATGAAAATCTTTTTGGTGTATCTATTATTTTGATCAGGAGTGTATATGCATGTTTGCGTGTGTAAGAGAATGGGCATAGTCAAGTAAAACACCCTTTTTTTTGGATGGCATAGGTAAAATTTTACCTCATTTATTTAAGGTCACAAAGGAATTAACATAAATTATGAGGTTACATGTGTTGATATGATGTGTTATATTTATTCTGCTTCGGCTGCAGCACAGCCGGCAAATTTTCTTCATGAACCCATGTTCAAGGCACATGTATTTTCTGCATTTTTCACAGTATAAAAATGTTTTGTGCAGTTTCTTCTTCTGCTGAGGGTTGCACCATGCACAATATTTCCGTGTTTTCTGCACTGATTCTGCGGAGGTACCTGGCGCTGAATTAGGAATTAGAATTAGGAAAGAAGAATGTTAACTACTATTGTTTTTTTTTGCAAATACTTACAAACACATTGAATTTTGCCATAGCTGTACTGATAGTTGGCTGGCAGTGAACGTGCTAGTGGTTTGTGGCACGCTTGAAGGAGTTGCCGCTGAGCATCTGGTTCATCTTACCAACACCTGCCTTATTTTTATTGTAATCTAAAAATTTGATACGGTTTCTTTCTGTTGGCCTATCGACGTTAGACGAATAATGCTCGGTAGACGGCTTTGTTCTTTTTTGGTATATAAGAACACAACGAAACTTGTTCACCAAACAATGTCTCTTCCTGAGGTCGATTTCTAGATTTTTTAAACTCTTCAGGCACAAACCATTTCTTGTGGCTGATAGTGCTCTCAATTGAGAGTCTCAATTTATGCAATTCTTCAGCCAAGTCTAAAGAAGTGAATAAATTGTCACAATAAATTGTTCGACCGGTTTGGTAAAGTTTTTGTGCCAACAATAACACCACTCGTTTTCCTTGTTATACATCTCGGACGTCGCCAGTCAATTTAACGGTGTAGATTTCACTCTTCAGCGGATAGTTGCTGTTCGAGGCGCAAATCCACCATACTTTGATGCCATATTTGGCTGGTTTCGAATGGATATAACATTTTTGAAATAACAAAAATATGTATGTAGCTAAAGACTCGAAAATTTTTATAAAAAATAGAACTGCGGACATTCGATTATTTGCAACCCGAATAACGCATCGAAGTTCAGAAACCTAATTAGAACGTATTGTAAGTTGTTTTGCTGATAAAGCTTACATATATTTGCCATACGTTTAACAGCTGGGCCTGGTGAGGCCCAGCAGGTACACTTATGATGTTACTATATAAACATAAAAGGTTTGTTCTGCAAAGTCAACGCACACGACCCGTTTCCGGTTTCATTTCGTTCAGAAACCATGAGCGGTAGTTGGCAAGAGACCGTTTGGCGCTCAGACCTAAGAAACAATTTTGCCGACGACTTAAAGTCAAAATGGGCCACGAAAAGCCGAGCTTCACATCTTTGGGTTAATCATTTACGCATCACATTTAGCATTTAAAGATAAAGGCCATATTCATAGTCGTATTTTAAAGTTGAAATTAACTAAACTCAAACTAAGCTCAAAATAAATTTAGTCATGACTAAAAACTGTTTTCTATTCATAGTCGATTTTTTAGCATTGACTAACTAGCATAAGCTAATGAATTCACCACACAAAAGCTTTCGTGGTAAACTTGTCAAATGTTGACTTTTTAATTTCAAGTTAGTTAAATAACAAAGAGAGTAATAAAAATTTTGAGCACACAAGGCACCGTGGCGCAATGGTTAGGACTGTGAACTCATAGCCCTCAGGACGTGGGTTCGAATCTCGTCAGTTAACATGTTTTTTTTTTTTTTTTTAAAACATATATGTATATGAATATATATAATTTTTTTTTACCCTTCCGGTTTCTAAAGTGACCTGCCATTATAAATTTTGACCTTTTAATTTTACACTAATAAATTAACAGAAAGAATAATAAAAAACTGGATTTTACAAGGCAGCGTGACGAAATCGTAAATGGAAAAGAGAGAGACAAAAACAAAATTTGTAAACAATAAATTTTGCTGAGAAAATCGTATTGCCAAAGAGTATGACAAAGAAATGCAACACTGATCCAACGTAAAAATAGAATTAATTCTAAATCGACGGCTAACCGTCGGCAGGTCACCAGTCGTACGCTGCAATTCTGTTCAATTTCACATGATCAAGTATGTTATAATTTTTGACAGCGTATATTCGTCGCCGCTTTACCGCCACCGCTCTAATTCTGGGCCAAGCATTAAGCTGTCAGAACAGGGCTGTAGGTTGTACAGTAGAGTTATTACGTATACAGCAACAAATACAGTGGACATTACGCCCCAAAAAACGTAGGGTGCATAGCACTTGCAAACCCTTAGAAACAGGCAGTCCTCTATTGTTTTGCGCTTCATTAATATCTAAAATTTCAATAATGAATTTGACTG
This sequence comes from Tricholauxania praeusta, assembly GCA_949775025.1. NCBI lineage: Eukaryota > Metazoa > Arthropoda > Insecta > Diptera > Lauxaniidae > Tricholauxania > Tricholauxania praeusta. Next base: position 79,866,990 of record OX459031.1, read on the forward strand.
TGTCCTTATCGAACCTGTATCGAGCGTAGAAATCGCCATCGTCCATTTGAAATGGGTCAATGCGTTCTTTGTAAGACTTAGTCTTCCTCGATAAGACAATACTGTCCAAAATATCAAAATCTTCAAAAATATCAAAATCGCGTTGAATTTGCTCCATATTTTCTTTTAAAATTTTTTTTTACGTTTTGATATCAATTTACAGCGCTATTCTGGCAAAGACAGCTAAAAGTCATACGAAAATATTTTGTAAGACTTTAGGTATTCTAGCACGAAAGTCTTTCAGTTAAAGCTTTTGAATTCCCCACACAAAAGCTTTTGTGGTAAGCTTGTCAAATTTTGACCTTTCAATTTTTAATTTATTAAAATAACAAACAGTGCATGGGGTCGATTACCGTCAGTAAAAATGCTTTTTTTTTTCTAAAATCATATATGCATGTATATTTTTTTTAACACGCCAAATAAAAACAACTTATAATCCTCAAAATTATCAAAATTGAATTTTCTGATATGAAATGAATGAATTTTCTCCATATTTTCTTTTTTGAAATCGACTTAATATCAACTTCAGCTGAAACTATTTTTTTAGTTATAACTAAGCAGAAAAGCCGATGCTAAATCGACTATGAATGACTTAGTTAATGCTAAAATAAAGTTCTAACTTTAGCTGATGCTAAATATGACTATGAATATGCGCCAAAGTTTTCAAATTGACGAAATATAACGGATATTAATTTTCCTGTTTTACTAAGAGAATTAATTGTATAGGGAAGGAGAGTCAAACAAAACAGCCGACAAGACAATGACAATCTATTTCAGGGTCGAACATTTTCAAGAGTTTAGTATCTCAGGTAATATTGTTCAAAATTCAAATTTCCTATAAAATTTTTTGTAAATAATCTTTTTATTGGTTATGAAGATGTTTTATGATATATCGTTTTTTCCCTACGCGACCAATTTTCTAAAAAGTTCCTACATGAAATCTTTTCTGTTCGGGCGATGACGTCCTGTTGTTAGCAGATAAGTGGTTTTATTTTTTCGCTGACTTTAGTGAGGAGAAGTGTTGGACCTAGGAACGCTTTCAACATTTCGGCAACTATATAATCTACGCCCTTTGATTTGTTTTTTTTGAAAGATTTTAAGGCCTTTGTTATCTTCTTTAATGAAAGCAGGCACGAGGCTAGTCGTTGTGACCTTCCCTCATGGCGTATGGTAGTTGAGGGGGACGGAGCGTATTCAACAAAAGTTGTGTGCTCGATTTATAACTCGCGAGGTCAAGAATGAGTAGTGAAAGAGTATTTTTATGTGCTGAAAAAGTAACCTGCCACCTTCTTTTCTTGAAACTAGAGAAAAACTCTACATTTTCATGCAGGATAATGCTCGTATTCATACAAGTCACAGGACAATGACCTTTTGACAAGTCCATTCCGTTGAGATTATGGACTGGCCTACATTCGTTCCGGGCTTAAACCCCATAAAAATGTTTGGAGAGTCTTGGCACGGTGAGTATATGCTGAAAAAAAAAATATATCAAAATGTTACCGATCGTAAAAGAATAATTTTAAGTGATTGGAACAAACTCGAACCAAACTTGTTCTTCAACCTAATAAATTCGGTGGAAAAACGCATTTTTGATGTTGGAAAAAACCTAGATGGCTATATTGGCTACTAACTTTCATTAAGTTAAAGAATAATTACATTCCATTACTTGTTTTTTTGTTTTGTCCGTAAAACTAAGAAGGTGTCTTATAATTTTGATACAGTTGCCAGTTAACAAAAATGTGTGCATTCTAATCAAAAGTAACGGCTTTTTCCAATGCTGTGCTTCAAATATATAAAATATATATTTTTTAAAGCTTATTATTTGTACATTCATTCACTATTTTTAGTTTTTGCAAAAACATTAACAACGCAGCTTTACCGAGGGTTAGAGATAAGTTTTGAAAGTGCCTTAGTGTGCGTCCACAGTGCGCGCTCAAAGCGGAGCCGAGCGCAAAGCTGATCAATGCGAGAAGCAGTGCGAGAAACTGGCTGCATACAATTTCATACGAAATCGCGCATGGTGGCCACAGTGAAAGCCGAGCCGAGCCGAGCGCAAAGCGGATTGATTGCGAGAAAACAGTTTTGAAGTGTTTTTCAGCGCCGACTCGCATTACAGGTGTTGATGATGTCATGTGTAGTTGCTTTTTCTAAGTGAATTTGTGTTTTGTTCGTCGTTATTGTTTTTCATTATTCGTAAATAAAAATAAAATGGACTGTGAATTATTGATTAGTAAAATTTTTTCTCATTCTACTCTATGGGACCAAAAAATAAATGTTATCATAACATAAATTTAGTAGAAAACTTATGGAGGTCAATTTCAACAGAAATTAATGTACCAAGTAGAGATTAACAATTAGTCGTTCACAAGGAGTTATGGGTATTTTTAGTAGAATTTAGTAGAAAATTTCAATTTCAATAGAAATGAATGTACAAGTAGAGAGTAACAATTAGTCGTTCACAAGGAGTAATAGGTATTTTTATGAAATTGGTTCATTTTTTATCAATATGTTGCGAAATTTTTTTGAGAATGTAGTCAAAAGTTTCGATGCTCATTCGGGTATATTCAAAAAATGTTTCTGGGTATTTCCTCAAATCTTCATCTAAATGATGAAATTCACCAAATTCGTTCCTTTTTACGTTTATTGGATGCTTTCCAAATTGTCTTTCTTTTAAAAAATAGTCCATGACAATCGGAGAAACAAAATACTCTTCATCAGACGAATCCATTGCTTTTTACTTCAATAAACACAAATGAATAAATGAAGTAAATAGAAACAGCAAATACGAACATGAAAATACGAACGACAAGCAGAATTTCAGCGCCGATTCTCGCATTCACTGTGGCCACCCAAAATTCCGCTTCTCGCATGAAAAATCAGCTTTGCGCTCGGCTCCGCTTTGAGCGCGCACTGTGGACGCACACTTAGTGTGCGTCCACAGTGCGCGCTCAAAGCGGAGCCGAGCGCAAAGCTGATTTTTCATGCGAGAAGCGGAATTTTGGGTGGCCACAGTGAATGCGAGAATCGGCGCTGAATTTCTGCTTGTCGTTCGTATTTTCATGTTCGTATTTGCTGTTCGTATTTACTTCATTCATTCATTTGTGTTTATTGATGTAAAAAGCAATGGATTCGTCTGATGAATAGTATTTTGTTTCTCCGATTGTCATGGACTATTTTTTAAAAGAAAGACAATTTGGAAAGAATCCAATAAACGTAAAAAGGAACGAATTTGGTGAATTTCATCATTTATATGAAGATTTGAGGAAATACCCAGAAAAATTTTTTGAATATACCCGAATGAGCATCGAAACTTTTGACTACATTCTCAAAAAAATTTCGCAACATATTGATAAAAAAATGGACCAATTTCATAAAAATACCCATAACTCCTTGTGAACGACTAATTGTTAATCTCTACTTGGTACATTCATTTCTGTTGAAATTGACCTCCATAAGTTCTCTACTAAATTTCTGTTATGATAACATTTATTTTTTTGGTCCCATAGAGCTGGATGAGAAAAAATTTGACTAATCAATAAGTCACAGTCCATTTTATTTTTTTAATTAAGAATAATGAAAAACAATAACGACGAACAAAACACAAATTCACTTGAAAAAAGCAATTACATATAACATCATCAACACCTGCAATGCGAGTCAGCGCTGAAAAACACTTCAAAACTGTTTTCTCGCATTCAATCCGCTTTGCGCTCGGCTCGGCTCGGCTTTCACTGTGGCCACCATGCGCGATTTCGTATGAAATTGTATGCAGCCAGTTTTCTCGCATTGCTTCTCGCATTGATCAGCTTTGATCAGCTTTGCGCTCGGCTCCGCTTTGAGCGCGCACTGTGGACGCACACTTATAATTATGGGCAGCACCTTACATCTTTGTTTACTCACTTTTTTTTAAAAAAAAATTATTTTTTAATTATTGAAAGTAAATCTATAATTGTATACTCCTATAAGCTTATGAATTCGGAAACTACTAAAGTGGGAGGTGCCAAGCACATATTCTCAATATGAGCCAAATGAGATCTCCAGCGCCACCTACCAGTATAAAAAAAAAGACAAACTTATCAAGGTTTCAAACGAACATATGGTGTGAGTATGGCTTCGATATGTCCAGCGGCTTATGCGTTTTATATATTGAGATTCTATATTGATACTGAGACATATTTTCGAAAATCTGGAGGGTCGAAATTAATTGTAGACCTATGGTTTCTTGGGAATTATTACTCAAAATCATCCACAGAATTAGGGCTTCCTATACGCTTTGGCGGTTTGGTCACTCTCGAACAATTTAACCCGCTTTATGTACATACGTACCAGCAAAAAAGTATATAACTTTGGAAAATATCATACAATTAAATTTTCACCATAAGACAATTAGGATTGATTGAAAAATGACATAAAAAAATTCAACAAATAGATTTTATGTCGAAGACATAATTCAGAACTTAATTTTTTTTTCGTTATCCGCTTCACATGAAATGCCCGGTTTGCATCATCTCTGGAGAGTGGCATATACGTCAAGCGCGACACTTTGTATCTAAAAAACGTACCAACAAAAAAGTTCATAAGTAGCAGATAAAAAATAAAAATAAAACCAACAACTGATGACACCAACCTCATCCAACAAAATTCAAGTTCTTCACCAGCCAACCAACCTCAATTAAAAAATATAAAGCAAATTTAAAAAAAAAATATCATTTAACAGATTTATTCGCTCTTTCAGAATTTATCTGAAAGAACTACACTGGGAAAAATTAAGTTCAGTTCGACGTAAAAGTTATTAATATTTCCAAAAGCTCAAGCTTCTTGGTGAATCAATATTATTTGTTTATTGCAATCAATATTTTCGATTTCTCGATTATTACAATGAAAATTTTAATTCATAAAAGTTGTAATTATTACAATACCTATATAGATTTAAAAATTGCTCTGTTTATTAAAATACTCACTCCAGTAGTCAGTAAGAGATTCTTCCTGTTTAAGTTGTTAATTTTACTAAGCGTGAAAACAAATTATTCTATTGTTACTTGAAAGAATCTTAATTTTCTCTATGCTTTGAAATAATTTCTAAGGTGAAAACATTTTTTATTTTACTTCCGCATTCATTTCTTTTTATAATTTAAAAAAAGTTGTTCATTGAAATTTTACTTAAATATGTATGCTATATAAACCAAATTTTCCTTGGCCTGGTACACCACTGACCGCCAGTTTCAACGTTTTCCAAAACTTTAAAACTGAATTCGAGTAAAAAACATTTATAGCTTTCGAAGTTTTGGAAAACTAAAAATGTTTTTTATGTTATTATTTCCAACAGAGTGACATATCAAATTTCAAAATAATCCGAGACATTAATGTCCACTTTCATTCGGTTTGACTCATAATGCCCGAACATACCGCTAAGGTAGGAAAAAATAAAATAAAAATGAAGACGACAAAGAAAAAAAATTTGGATCTCAAAAAGAAACGTGCAAAAAGGATGAAAGTGGTCTGTTGTTTTTATTGTCTCTACCTTCGTTTCATAACCTTGCGTAAAACAAACTCAACGCACCCCTCCGCAACGTCCACAATCTACTGACTGACGTAATAACATAACGTTGTTTTTTCCGTTTCGATTGACTATAAAAAACTACTGAAATTTAAAAAAAAAAGAAATAATTCAACAAAGTCTACATGTTAACCCATTTTATACCACTCACATTTTAGCTGAACAATAAAAAAATGGGTGCAAGAAAAAGCTCCGAACGAAATAAGCTCCAATGGAAAAAACCCCAATGAAATAATGGTCAAAAAAATATGAAATAAGACTCAAAAAATATGAAACAATCCCCAAACAAATAAATTAAATTACAGGCAATGTTTGGGTCTTATTTCATTACGAAATAACTCCCAATGAAATAATACTCAATAATAAATAAAATAGCAATGTAAACACCAAGATGCAGTCAGAGGTCGCCTACTTACCCTAAAATTTATGTAGAATTACATATGCTGTTGGATATGCTATCGCTAGAACAGCGACTAAAAGCCACCACGAAGTCTGTGTTTGGACATGCTGGAAGATTTAAAACCTGAACCGCTAAGGAAATGTGTTGTATGAACCGAAAGCCGTCGGACATGGTGGAGGATTTAAATCCTGAATTGTGGCCTTAACTTTTATGTTGTGGCCGAAATCGGTGTTGTATATGTGCAAATCCGCCAAATTTGGCCTTTTAGCTGGCCTCGTTTTTTTTTTTTTTTGGAGTACATCGTTTAGCTATAGTTTTTCTTGAAGCTAAGGCTATCTTGAACTCATAATAAAGGTTGTTCAATTGAAATTCAGATAGCTATTTTTTTATTTAACTTTATATGTAACATTTCATGTTGTTTTTAACTAAATTCCAATTTTAACTATGTCTCCCTTTGAATTTTAATTGTTGCTCCTTGAATATTAATTAAAGATAGTCTAAACTTCGAGAAAAACCATGTTTGAAGATTCTGCTCCAAAAAAAAAAATAAAAAAAAAATCGAAATTGTCATCTTACCCTGACCGTGGCTTCGATTTTTTTTTTTTTTTTTTGGTGCAGACTCTTCAAACACGGTTTTTCTTGAAGTTAACAACGAAAAACAGATTTTTTTTTGCGTTTTAGTAATTTTTCTGATTTACGTTGTTTTGCTTTTTCGTTTTTCATACGAATTGTACTAAAAAACAAAGTGATTGCGCGGTTCGCAGGTTTGATCTAGGAAGCTGAAATTTCGGGAGAATTTTCTTCAAACCCGATTCTATTATATAGGCACACAGGACCGCAAATTTAAAAAAAAAAATAAAAATACCTCCTTCGGGTGTATTTTTTTCCGCATTTTTAGTCACACGAAAAAGGTGTGCGTGGTTTTACAACAGTGGGTGGCGACCCCCATTCAACTAAAAAACCCAAAACGCTTTATCTTGGCACCTAAAGCAGACTTTTTCTACGTTTTAGCAAGTCGGTTTTTTCGTTAAATTTCAACGGAATTGAACATAAACTCTGTCCGCGCTGTTTTCAGGTTAGAGCTGGGAAGCTCAAATGTTGGGACAATTATTTTTATTCCTCAAGCTATAATATAGGAAATAAACAACATTTCTGTCCTAAAGTTGGAAAAAAAAAACACCCTAATAAATATATGTAATTTCCAGGAAAGAAAAATATATACATAAACTATTATAGAACCCTCAGACGACGAAACGACTTTTCTTATGACTTAGCCAAGTAAGTATAAGCGTCTAAGGACAAGTCGTAAGAAAATATCAAACTATGTATTTTGACGCATCGTATCGAATAACAAAGTTATGCACAAAAATTAAAACAAAAAATTTTAATTTTTGGAATTTTTTGACATTTTGACAGAAAATTTGATTATGTGAGTTATAGTTACAAAACTAAAAAATGGACACATTTACATCGTCCTCAGAAATCCAAGCCTAAATTTAATTGCACTTTGTGCTTATCATTTTAGGGTACAATTGAACATATAAAACAATAAAATACCTTTAACGAATTAGTTTCTTTTACCCTTGTTTTTTCGACATAGTCAATACTCAGAAGCGAAAAGAGAGTATCTCAAAAAAAAATGCGTTTCGAAATAATTGATGTTTTGTTTATGTCAATTTGTTGAAACACCTGTAAAATTGAGATTGAGAAAATTTTCTTAGCAGATTTTTTATATATTTGAACTAAGATACTGGCATTTGGAGTAGTTAATTAGACGCATAATTTCTTAAGCTATCCGATACCATAAGAATCGCGAATATGAATTTTATTGGAGATACGCCCCTTTTCTTTCTGAGGGCAGAGTAGCCTATTGAAAATAAAACCAAAATCACGTGTATACGTAAGACTTGCCATTTGGAAACAGCTTCATATGAAGCAAATTCACAAAATCAGTTGGATACTTTTTTAAAGAATCGCCCATATCAATAGTGGTGGCATACAGGTTAAGACAAAATCTGGTGGCAAAAAGAAAAAAAGCAAAGCCAAGCAAGCCAACCGTCGGCTGCTATAGAAGCAGAAGCAGCTTTCACGGTTGGCATGATAGAGGTGTGTGTGGAATACTGGGTGAAGGATGCGGCATGGCGTCTGAATAACGCAAGTTGGTATGTGAAACGTGTAAATGTTTATTGTTAGCTGCTTAACTTGTGTTTGAGCCAAGTTAATAGGACAACGCGAACAACAAGGCAAATATAATGCGATAACAACAATAGCAAGAAAATCGGTAAAGAAACAGTTGCCATGTCAACGCTTTAGGCCATTTTGTTAGTTCTAAATTTTTTTTTTGATCAATTTTACTTTTTGTTTCTTTCTTGCGGTTTATCCTCGTAGCTTAAAGTCGTATAATTCAAAGATACTCAATCTACTTTCATTTTGTTTTAATCATATTGTATTTGTTAGCTTGGTGTTTTCTTGCTTCGCGTTAAATTTATTTTATTTTTGATTTTTTTTTATACGCATTGTTCGCAATTATTTTATTAAATTTTATTAACATGAGCTATAAGAAATATTTATCATCTTAAAATCAAACCTGAGGGGATAATCTTCTTTCTAAGAAAATTTATACGGGCCTGTAACACTTTGACTTTTTAGGTCCTCATGTATCTCTTCATCTGTTGTAGGTATTAAATTTCTGTCAAAAATTGTTCCTTCACAAAAAATATGTATTATGTCCGAGTCCGAGACTGTTAATATGCACATATATATTACAAAATAATTAGCTCAAAATTATAAAAAAAGTTATGTTTTCTCTCCGTAGTAAAAGCGCCTCACTTTTAACCACAAAATTTATATAGCAGAATGCTTTATGATCTTTAAGGATAAACATTCTAGAGTTTAAGGGTTCAAAAGATAGCCGTTTTTTAAAATACGAGGTTGTCAAGTGTGCTAACTAGTAGTTTTTGTAAGCACGGCTTAAATCCTTAATTTATATAATTCTATATAAAATAATTTTTTTATATAGAAGTTAGTGCGATAGCTAACAAATCAAGCAAAAGTTATTGTGTAAAAGTTACATATATGTAGTTGTACAAAGACGCTGTTCAAATATATGAACATACCATACATATGTTTTCAAAAATACAATTTTATTCATTCTTTAAATAACTGCACATTCTCAATTTGACCTTTTTGAAACGAAATATTTCAAAAACTATGGGGAATTATTTTAGAAAAAAATAGTAAAACTTAAATACTCGTTAATTACTTTAAAAATTAATTTTTTTATTTATAAAAATGTTTCTCAAAATATCTTCGACAGCATCTTTTTGTTATTCACTTTTCAAGTTATTCTTCAATCAAGCCTAATAATTTATCTGCTTTCAAATCTATATTCCCGACACGTATATAACTTTGGAAAATATCATACAATTAAATTTTCACCATTAGACAATTAGGATTGATTGAAAAATGACATAAAAAAATTCAACAAATAGATTTTATGTCGAAGACATAATTCAGAACTTAATTTTTTTTTTCGTTATCCGCTTCACATGAAATGCCCGGTTTGCATCATCTCTGGAGAGTGGCATATACGTCAAGCGCGACACTTTGTATCTAAAAAACGTCTTGACGTTTTTTTTTGTCCAAAGACCTAGCCTTAAGGCCCTTTAAACCAATTCTAACTCAAAGATGACAAAATGGTGCTTACGTCCAAATAATACATGGGTGACGATATATTTAACTTTTCAAATAAAGAATGTAAAGTTTTCATTAGCATCAAAAATAGTAGGAAACATTTTTATTTTGAAAATCTTTCAAATCAGATTTCTATTGAAAAATAGTTTCATTTAGTGTAAAAAGTTTTTTTAATGCATGACAAAGCGTGCCCAGTATAGAGCCAATACCATTCATTGGTCGAAGTTAGGTGGATTCGCTGTTTTTGGTACAAAATTCATCTTTTCGCTTTTTTTATCACTCCATGCTGACGCGAATAAATGACGGAAGACATTTTCGAGGCTCCCGTCAATATAAACTTTGGAATTCATTGTACACTATGTAACGAAAAAGCTGATTCTGAGCCCACAGGCGCATATGACCTGACAAGCCATATACTGCTCAGCAATCATTGTGATTTTCTTTCTTTAAATTTACTCTTTTCCTGTTACTTTTTAGTATAAAATACTAGGGCGTTCAAAATGCCTTCAAGTCACGGCACCACCATTCTTCAAATGCATAACATTTTTGACGGGTGGCAACCTTAACATGAACACACCATAAATGTCAGATCGATCTGTCAATGAAAATTGACGTTACGGTATTCTAAATTAAACAACGTTTGGTATTGTTATAAAAATGGATAAAGAAGAATTTCATGCCTTGATTAGGCATTACTCTTTGCGTAACAAAAGTAAGAAAAAAATAAAAAAATAGCTCGATAAATATTATGGTGAATCTGCTCCGTCGTATTCAACCGTAAAATAATGACCATGGATGAACACTGGATTCACTACTATACACCAAAATCGAAAGAATCAGCAAAAAAGTGGGAAGGTCCCAGTGGAAGTGCACCAAAGCGACTGAAGTCTCAACAAACATCCGGAAAGGTGTTGGCGTCTGATTCAACAGCGACTATTACTGTAAATTAATGGACCGATTGAAGAACTAAATCGAAAAAAACGGCCCGATTTATCGAAGGAAAAAATCATATTTTTGCAAAACAATGCTCCAGCTCACACATCGATCGAAATCAATGCCAAATAGCACGAGTTGCGCTTGGGACAGCTTTCTCATACCCCATTTTCTCCAGATTTGGCCCCCAGCGACTATTAACTGTTCAAAATTTTAAAAAGCTGGCTTCAGGGAAGGAGATTTGCGACGAATGAACAGGTCAAATTGGAAACAAGCGTATTTCGGAGATCTTGAGAAATCTTACTCGCAATGTTAGAAAATCGTTGAAATAAGTGTATCGAACTGAAGGGGGCCTATGTATGTGAAATAATAAAATATAATTTTGGCAAAAATCGTGTGTTTTCTTTGATAGGCCGGCAGCATCTTGAACGCCCTAGTACATGTACTGTTCAAAACAAAAATTAAAACGAAATTTTAAAAGAGAGTGCAGACCAGTGATGTCATTTTTGGTACATTTGTATTTTTTTCAGTACATTTGCTTGTGAAAAATATGCGCCAATACAAATACTTAGTGCATTCGGTACAATGATAGTATTTTCAGTACATACTCGTTCAGTACATTCCTAAAAAGTACATTCCACAACTCTCATGTGTATGCCATCACTGGTATATATGTACATTCATACGTTTACAAAAATTGTAAAGTAAAATGTTAATTTTTGAAAGTAAAACGTAAAAATTCATAGTATTATTCCGTTTATGTAATTTTTTCGTTTGCAAACACAAATTTAAATATAACAAGCAATTTAAAAATAAAAAAAAAAAACGTTTTGGAAAAGTAAATTCTGCATTTTTAAGAGTAGCACGAACGTTTTAAATCTTATATTTTAAATGTTGTTTTAAAAAATAAAACAAAATGCTTTAAATTATGTTTTAAGCAAATTGAAACTTTTTATTGCTTAATTTGAAACATGTAATTACAAGAGGGAAACAGGTTTAAATCCCAACCGAATAAAATGTGTCTTGTAAGCGTAATTACATATAAAAAATGTAAAGTGAAACTTTTAATGAAGAAAAATTGGGACAAAACGTTTTTAAAAGTAAAACGTTCGTTTTGCTTTTTCATGTTTAGTTTTCTGTGTCTGAAAAACCTTTTTTAATAAAACTTTTTATGTGCATTATGTAGATCATGGATGCGCTTACCATAGCTCAAATAGCTCTTTTAGCTCTTACAACAATAACAAAAAATATTGAGCTTATCTCGAGCTCTTTCCGTTATTCGAGCAAAATCATTTTGGTTCGCAACCACCACATGTATTTTGTTCTTGTAATTTTTTCTTCAACACATCGACTCGTTCAACCCTTGCCGTTGCTTAAGTTAAATAATTTCGGTCCGCAACCACCGCATGTATTTTGTTCCTGTAATTTTTTCTTCAACGCACTTTATTGTTTGTGTGATTTTGTTTTCAATTCATTTGCTCCTTCACCTTGAGATTTTTGTTTACATGCAATAAGCTTGCCGCCGCTATTTCAAAATTTTCGTCAATACTAGGAATTTTTTCGCAAAATATTTTTAATTTGTAGCCGCCAGCTCGCGAACAAATTTTTGTGCGCATCCCTGATGTAGAGGGCTATAATGTTTACAATTCAGATTTGAGATCCAAAAATTTATGAATTTAGATCTGTGATGTATACAGTTTTTAAAGCTGCTATCCAATGAGAAATACGCCTAAGCACTTCAGCTTGTTCTTTCCCAAATATCCTTCGGGCTTCTCGTGGCGTTCTTTGTTGTTTTGTTAAAAAAAAATGGAATAATTACATTTTTTAATTTAGCCCAGTGTAGCTAGTCGTTGAGTACTCAAGGTTTGTTTATTCGGCCTATCGCGAAAAATGGTACGTTTTCATTTCGAAAACTTTTTTTTGTCTTCGAAGTCAAGTATAAGAAGATTTGCAATATTTTTGATGTAGTTTCCATTTCAATGTTCAAGTGCGAATTTTTCATACATAATCAGCTGATCATATTTTGCACCTTTTCCCGCTTTTCCCGTGAATTAAAAATGCAAATTAATACTCACGTAATAAAGATGCCACTTTATTTGAAAAAAACTTTCATTATATTTTCGAAAAAAATACATTTTAGATCCATCGATGAAATCGAAACATACATAATATTGAATCGTCTTTTAAATTTTATTTTTCAATAATTCTCAACACATTTTTACTAAAATAGGCTGGCAACTCGATTTCAAACTAATATTACTTCACCAGAGCTACATAAATATAACGACGCTATCTCTGACTCCACACATACAGCTTAACAGCTGATTTCGAAAATGTAAAATTAACGACTTTTGCTTTGGGGGCCGTTCAAGTATTACGTAACGCAATTTTCGAAGATTTTTGACCCCCCCTCCCCCTATGTAACGCGCCGTAACGTTTTCCTCTACCCCCCCCCCCCCCCCCCCCCTTAAACGTTACGTAACACCCAAGTGACCATATTTACCTAAAAGTCACAATTATGTTGCGAAAAGTACCGGAAATACATGCGTATGTTGTTTATATTCTTTATTATACCCTACACCGAGGGTATATTCACTTTGTCATTTTGTTTGTAACGCATAGAATAGGGCGGTGGTAGGTATGAAAAAGTATATAGATATATTCTTGATCAGCGTCACCACCTGAGTTGATTTAGCTATGTCCGTCTGTCTGTCTGTTCAAATCAGCTTTACGGAAAAACCAAGAAAGCTAATTGAATGAAATTAGCACACTCAGGTCAGACCTTCTTGCAGGCATCTTGCTATTCAAAACGGACGTAATCGGTTCATGGACACGCCTACCGCCCATACTCTATGTATATTTGCCCAATCCCATTTTGGAAAAAAATGCAGCGATTTTGATGAAACTTGGTGATTAGGTGTACATTTGAACTAAATTAAGATTAGGCCAGGTTTCAAGTTTCCAAAGATTCGCGTGGCACGGTCCTAAATTTTAACCTCTATACCACCATATCTCGTAAGCCGTGCAAGATATTGTGATGAAATTTCTTTATTTTTTCGACTTTTTCATCGATTTTAAATTGTTTAGACTTTTTCAACCTCTCTCAACATTAACATTTTGCATATATTTACGACTTTTTCAACAGTTTTCAACCTCTTAAACATTTCACACTTTTTTCGAATTATTTATCCTCTTCAACGTCTTTTTTTACTGAAATATATGTACCTACTTTGAGTGCAGTGTAGGGTATGTGAGTTTCGGCCTGACTGAAGATAACACCTTAACTTGTTCATATTGTTATTTAATAAAAATCACACATAATGTAATAAACATTTGCTTAAGCTTAAAATATGTTAAAATGGCGAAAAATGAGACGAACATATTTTATTAAAATGATAAAAGTTGATGGGATCTAGAACAGCTACAGCAATAAATGAGAAAAATAGGAAATCTTTCCACGCTTACATCTCTGGTTTTGGTTAACCAATCTCGAAGATGATAGTTTTAGAATATTCTGCTTCATAAGTGCTTTAATTTAACATATCATTTATTGCTGTAAATTATCTAGATCCCATCAACTTTTATCATTATAATAAAATTTTTTGGCTGTAGCTATTCAATAAGCATACACATAAAGAAAGCGTTTCATTATACACACCTCATTTGAAATCACCACCCGCTAAAGTAGTTTCACTTCTAAAACAATGTTACGTAACGCGTTGTTCGAACCCCCCCCCCCCCTCCCCTGTAACGCATCGTAACGTTTCACAAGACCCCCCCTCCCCCCCTAATTGCGTTACGTAATACTTGAACGGCCCCTTGTCTAACAATGAATCTTTTTAGCAGAGAGCATAAATTTGTTTTTGTAATTATTTTCAATTTTTCCTTTATAATCCTATAGGATGTTACTATTTTAAAAAATAATATTATTAAAAGTTTTTTCATTGATAATTTTATTTGGAGTGAAATCCTTTAAAAATAATATACAACTAAAACGTCTAATAAAACCTCGGCAATCAGCACCGACTTTTTAAAATGTTTCAAATCCACCTCAACTCGACTTCGTCGTATAAGTCGATTTCGTGACAGGTCGGTTTTCCCTAGAAAAGTAGTAACTTTTTTTTTAATTAAAAAAAAAAATTATTTTAGTCCAGTATACTGCCGTACTAAGCAAAAAGGGCGTATCTCAAAAAAATTCGTTTCGAGATAATTGGTTTTTCGTAAATGGAAATACGGCTGCGAACATGAAAATAGCAGTACCTTCATCCAAATTTTAGAAAGTCTCATATTTTTTTACACAAGCCCTAAATATCAATTTGAACACTAATTTATTACTAGGGGTTCTGGGCTTATGGAGAAGCTTAAAGAATGTTACCACGTTTTTTGTCGTAACATTAAAATATCAGTGCGATTATCTTATTTGAGTTTTATTGAAAGAAATGTTATCTTTTCTGTGAGGACTGTGAGCTGATAATCCTGATTCCAAGAGCCTCCTCCGTAGAGTCATATTAGACACAATTAAATTTCTCTCCTGATTTCTACATATTTAATGGCGGTAATTGTCTTTTTTTGTTAGGCACGATATAATATCTAGAATATCTTTATAAGATTTTCTTTCTTTCCTCAACTTTAAAATTAAATTTTGGCTGATTGGCAGTTCTATGTTTGGCGCGCATTAATTTTCAGTGTAATTTATAAAAAGATTACAAACGAAGAATATTCAACTTATTCAATTAATTTAAATTAATTCAATTAAAATTTTTGGAAAAAATTACACTTCTTTTAATAAAACTCAAATAAGAGAATCGCACTGCTATTTTAATGTTACGCGAAAAAACGTGGTAACATTCTTTAAAGCCCGTTATATACAGATTTGAGATTTTTTATTATGAGATTTAAGCTCCTCCATAAGAAAAAAACCCCTAGTAATAAATTAGTGTTCAAATTGATATTTAGGACTTGTGTAAAAAAAAATATGAGACTTTCTAAAATTTGGATGAAGGTACTGTTATTTTCATATTCGCAGCTGTATGTTGAAATGCCTGTACAATTGAGATAGAGAAAACTCTTTTAGGAGAATTTTTATATGATTGAACTAAGAGTATTTCATTAGACGCGTAATTTCTTAAGCTATTTTTTTGAGATACGCCCTTTTCGCTTAGTACGGCAGTATAGAGAGCTACCGAGCAATTAACGTTGATAATTTGTTAGATTTCTTACTCGGAATTGACTAGACTTGAAGAAAACATCGTCATACGTTTAATAGACGCCCCCTAACACAAACATTTTTTAGGTCAAAAACTTAATTTTTTTAATAAAAACAATAAAATACCGCGATAAGCTCTGAAAGATATTTGAGAAACAACGAACAGTCTTATGTACGAGTATGCATAACTCCGTCAATTGTTTGTATGTTGTTGTTTGCGCAAGTATCTATTGGGTGTCTTATCAGCTGTTCGCTTAATCACATTTTTCTTCTTCTTAGAATGTAATTTTTTTTTCTGGTGCTGGCTTGTGTGCAAAAATAAAATTATGCTCTTGATATTATTTTTGTTGTTTTTTCTATTTTCATTTGCTGTTTGCCTACCGAAAAGTGGCGGTAGTTATTGTTGTATGTACACAAATTGTTGCTGTTTATTGTTCTGTTCCGTGCCTCATCTCCTCTTTTCCTGTTTGCAGTAGTTGTCAGAATTGTGTTCGCCTTGATGTAATGTAAATTGGTTTGTCCAGTGTTGCCATTTATCATTTTTTTCATCCGAATTTTTTTATCCTTAAGTTAGTGTTACGTCGGTGCAACCTATTTTGAGTCAATGCGCTATTTCAATGTCGAAATTTCCAATGGCTTAGAACATAATTTGTATAACATTAAAATTGACCCTTGATTTCAATTTGGAAAATATACAAGTGCCTCATTTGGAGTTCCACTGGTCAAAAGGTAGACCAATTTTTTAATTTTTTCTTGAACAAAAGTTTATTTCAAATAAAATTTATTTCGTTTGAATGGTCTTTTTTGTATATATAAATAAAAAGATTAAAAGCGCACAACTTCGTACCATCGACCCAAAAGTTGAAATATTTATGCTTTCATGTCGTATTTTTTGCCACTATACTGTATTCAAACTAGGATGATCTATTTTTTTTAGTTTTTGTGAGCATTTTATAATAATTCCGGCTACCTGTAATCGTTGAAAATTATGAAAATTATTTTTATTATCTCGCTTGAAAGGTTTCTGCAGCTCATTACACTTATCCGAGACTTAGTATTACAAGCTGTGTGTAATAAACGATTCACACTTGTATCGAAATTAGCACGATTTTTATCGATTTCTTTAAGCGATTTTAAAATCATATGTCGCTGACTCGATTTAATAATATTAGCTATTGAATAAATTACTCTCTGAATCAAAAATACTTACATCTTAATTATTTACTTGCTTATTTTTCCAACGGTTGCATCTTTTTTCCTTTGACATAACAGCTGTTTGGTTATGAACTTCTGACATAAGCGAAAGAATTGAGCATCCCTGACAATTCATTCACAATAGTACGCGTTTTCGAGCAAAAACGAGTAGACTTAAAAGACATCGAGATACGAGAGAATTTAGTTTGACGCTGAATTTGCTATGGAAAAAAGATCTTATTC
Source organism: Tricholauxania praeusta (assembly GCA_949775025.1). Classification (NCBI taxonomy): domain Eukaryota; kingdom Metazoa; phylum Arthropoda; class Insecta; order Diptera; family Lauxaniidae; genus Tricholauxania; species Tricholauxania praeusta. The sequence continues at coordinate 79,884,255 of OX459031.1, forward strand.
CATCTCGATTTTGGCTCTAAATCGACATAAATGAAATTCGTGCTGATTTCGATGCCAGTGTGAATGCCTATAAGAGGCAATAGATTTCAAAATTCTATGTATTATATAAATTAAAAATTGGTTCTACCAAATTTGAAAGGTCTTCATTACAACTTCAATTTTCATGAACCTTGGTTCTAAGAGAACTTCCTAAATTATCGACCTATTCCTTCAAGAAATCCATCTGGCTCGTTCGATTGATCCTGACCCCATAAGGGCGTACCAATAATTATGTTTATTCAGTTTTTTCGTCAATACCTCCCCCGTAGACTATCGTGTATGTAATACGTCTAATTTCTGACTGGCTTTATTATTATAACTGCTGTAGCGGAAATGCGGAAAATGCTGAATCTGAATGTAGTATAAATAAAAAAGCCAGTCAATTGAAAGATATGTTACCTTAGAAAAAAAACTTTGTTGTTTTCGTTGCCATGAAAATTATAAGAATCGTATCAGGTTACCCGTACTCTATTAAAACCTTTATATTTTCAAAACCTGTGTAAATCGATCACATCTCTGAAGTTTCCAGTGGCAACACTGGTTATGTATTGCTACCCGCTTGTCGTTACTTGGTGTTTGTCATGTCATACTCGTAGATCTTCGTACATCCATGAGATATTTCACTGATATGACTTCTGTCATTTCAATGTTTTTGTTCAAAGGTGATGTAAAAATATCTCTGTTTAAATGAAAGTTGTCATATGTTGTAATCTTTTCCGACGAAAATAAGTTAAACCCCTTATTATGTGTCGCGAAACAAATGAGTGACGGAAAATAACACTTTTCACAATGTGAATTTTGTCTTGTAAGATAATATTTCGTTGCAAATACCTTGACCATTGCAACTTTTTACCGCAAAAATATCAATACTGTACCATCCTTTATTACTACAAAATAATAAAGGTTTAATTATGTATTCGAAATTGAGGTTAAAAAAAGTTAATCCAACATAGGCATGTGATATAATGTTTTATAGACACTTTTCGAAAAGCATACAATATTTTATTACATCTTAAACGAGTTTTTGGATATAACGGTTTTTATATATAACGAATTTACGTTGCAGTGATTGTACAAAATCGCTTCGTAACTCGCTTTACCAAACGCTTGCACTCCAGACAGTACTAGCTTCCTATAGCAATAACTAGCTTGGCTTGTCGCAAATCTTCGCTTATAGCGCGCAGTCTGCTTCTGGCCTAAATCAACTCAGGCGGTGACGCTGATCAAGAATATATACTTTTCTATACTTGCCACGCCCCCTTCTACGCGTTACAATCGGAACGACTAAGTGAATATACCCGGTGTATAGGGTATAAAAATAAAGATAGCTCGTTGATATCAAGTACAGGCAGGTTATGACTATTAACCTTTGCAAGGTGTCCCTTAACTTGGAACTAAACGTACTTTTGTATCTGTGGACTATTCAATTATTTAAATTGTTTATTTCGAAGAAATATTTCTGTTTTTTTTTTAATCCGTCTGTTATGGCATAAATTGTATTTAAAAGCAGCAACGAAACAAAAGTCTGTAAAAACTTAAAATAAGTAGATCTGTCTCAATGACTTTGAGTCTTGCCGCCTCAGTTGCGTTCGACAAATTTTTTTTTGTGACTCCCTCACACATCTATTTGTGCCGGCAGGCACATTTAAGTTTTGTTTTGTTTTCCATTTGTGCTTTAATTCAAGTTCGGTCTTGTGTTTGTTCGTCTGCTTGCTTCGCAACTCCCTCGTATTAGCTTTCCTACTTCTGTACTCTCCTTAATTCGTGTTGCATTGACTCTCAACTCCCGCTCGATTTCACAGTCGGCTCACACCGACTAGCGGTCGTTGTGCGGCGGTTCGATTCATTCTTTCTTTGCATCGCTTCGTCAGTCATCGACTGAATATTCATTCACACGTTCGTTTATTCGCTTTATTGTTCCGTTTATTCTGTTTTTCCATTTCGTTCGCTATCTCGTTGGTGCATCATTCGATTAGACTCGGCGTGCGAAATTTGTATCTATAAAAGGTTTAAACAATTAAATTTTAATGTCAGATCGGGCCATTCAATGTTGCTACCGTGCAAAAACCCATGGAGTTTGCGGGCATAGGTTCTGTACTTTGTGGATATCTTAAAAAAACCTTTTTACTGTTCGTTTCCTGATGTCGCGTGTGAACTGACGAAAAAAAAAACTCTTCACATACATACATACATATATTAACGGTTATTCAAGTTTTAATATTTTTCGTGACGTGACTTAACAGACGCTTGCAACATTATGTGCGCTAACAACTACGAGTCAAACCTCCCAACTTCCCAACAAATAAACAAACGAACGACCTTTGGTTTTAAGTAGGTCAAATGATTATCGGAGCGTTGTGCTGATTTCGATGTACCGTGCCGTCCATAACACTTTCAAACTTCTTCTTTAAACGGCATGTGGGCCCAATGCCAATCCTTTAGGTCATACGGTTATTGTGAGTTTGTTCAACTAACCTAGTGGTTTTTGTTTGATTTCCTCCGCACTTATGTCAGCCCTTAGTTCGTTATGTCTTAACTATTTTGTGGTGTCGGAAATGCAAAACCGTTTGATTTTGATTGAAAGCGAATCCGGCAGTACTTTCTTGCATTTCTCTTTAATTTTGTACTTGTGTTGTTTTTTGCTGCACGTGCTTGTGAAAAAGTGGCAACACAAATTCCTTTTTCTATTTACGTTAACTAAAGATTTGGAACCAATCATATCAGGTTCTTACTTAGTTATCATTGATTTATGATTCAATTTAGTTGAACGATTGTAGTTAGTAAGGTTTGTCCTTAGTAGGTAGTAATAATCAGAACTTTCTTATCGCCAATTGAACACTTAATGTGATCATTTGTCTTTTATTAAATATTATTCTTATCTTTAGGTAACAGTTATTGTCACAAAACCTTATCGAATAAGCGGATTATTCCACTTCAGCAGTTCATTAATTTACTTAATTAATCGATGTTGAGTTTTATTAGACTTTTTTACGATTTCTGTAATCCTTTGAGGTCTAATAATGTGTGTCATGTACTCGTACAATTAAATGTATTTATTCAGAATATAAACAAAAAACTTAAAATATTTTTTGGATAAAAATGCCTTAAATTTTTTTAAAAAATAATTTAAATTAAAAAAATTTGGTCGCCAAAGTCTGAAACACGCGGAAGACGCAATAAAACTACTGATACGCAGAATGAGATGATCACCAAATTCGTTCAGCAACGCTATATTTCTAAAAGTAGTTTGAATTGCCGATCTCAACATCAAGAGAATTAATCTATGCCTTTTCTTGTTTTCACTATCACACGTTGTATACAACAAATTACTTAGTTTCGACATATCGAGCTTCTCGGAAGGGGAATGTAAAGTTACAAATAAGAAGTCAAAATATAATATTTTTTCCATTACCAATGACATATTGTGAAGTTTGTTGACCTGTATTTTTAAACACTTTGACACTAAAGACTGTATAAAAATTATACGTAAAAGGTTCTACATATCAATGTTTTTCGATATATCACTTTTTAGGACTATGTACATTAGGGTGGTTCAAAATATTAAAGTTGTTCCAAACTTCGCTCCCCGGGCACCAAAAGTTTCGTATTGGTGCCAATAAGAACCACATAACATTTGGTCCATTTCAGAAAACATTTGATGGACCCGCCACCCTTTTGAAAAATGGAAAATGGTCCTCAATCTATCAAAAATCATTAATATCTCTCCGAAGCTGCCCCCTAGAGGGATCAAATGTATGACAAGGTCCCATTATTTTTACTTCTCCAACATTTTTCCTGAACATACTTACCCCCTATCACAACCCCTTAGGGGTGCTCCCCTGCAAAAATGACATTCTTGTGAAATTATGAAATTGACTTCCCCCTCTTCTCAGATGCCTCAGAAGGGGCAAAACGCAAGACGAACTCGCATTCTTTTTTTTCTCCCAAACTTTTCTCTGTACACATCTACCCCCTATCTGCCACCCTTCTGGGGGTCCCCCTACAAAAAACACGAAAAATTTCGAAAAATAGTTCATAGCTCCCCCGGAGTGACCCAAAAAGGGTTGATATGTATCACTAAGTCCTATTATATTTTTTTTTCCAATATTTTTCCCGAACTTACCTACCGTCTATCTGCCACCCTTTTGGGGGTCCCACTACAAAAAACACAAAAAGTTAAAAAAATTTCTAAAAATAGTTCATAGCTTTCCCTGAGTGACCCGTAGAGTGGTCTAATATATTACCAGGTCCTCCCTACATTTTTCCGAACATACTTACCTTCTATATCAACCCCTTTGGGGGGATCCCTTTGAAGAAATGAAAAAAGTTTCGAAAAATAATTCATATCAGTACTAGGTTGTATTATATTCATTTTTATTGCATTCATTACTTCTACGATTTCTAGCATTAGCTGTTTTTTTCCTTCATCATTTAACAAAATCTGTGGTTTAGTACAATTTTAACGTTTTCGATGTTCCTGCCGTTTGTCAATTTCACGACGGGGTGCAAGAATTTGAGAGGTTCAACTGTTTTTCGCTTTTCTGCATAAGATCAAAAAATGCGAGAGATACTGTTTCCTCTACCAAATACCACAGATGATTTTTAAATTTTTCTGTATTGTAATGGTTGGATCAATATTTTCATATGCAATCGAGTCTCTTACGAAGGAATAATCAATAAATGGAGCTTCCACAGCAGTGGTACATCCAAGCCATACTCGATTATATTTTAGTATTATATAATACAAATATGTATCTCGGACTCCATTTAATCGTTATGCAGCCAAAATGAATTGATCACGAAACATAAAAATTAAAAGATTGTACTTATGTCAACCGCGCATGGCTCATTGCCCCAGGCTTAAAGAATTTCGCACTCCCCCTGCACCAAAAAATATTAGTGCTAGCTCTAAAAACTCCTTATGATCATCTCTGCTATGACACTTAGTAAGGTTTTGATAACAGAAGCTTCATATACATATGTATATCATCGCATTCATCGTTTGATCGCACGAAATTATCTTCCAGGCCGCTTTTATAGGATTTTTGATCTAATTTATTCCACTCATTTAAAAACCGTTCAAAAAGGGTAACCTCAATAGTACTTACTTAGTACTCGAACCAAGCTTTATATCAAAAACACTTCGAAGTACAATTTCATTTACATATATGATGGCGGCATGGAAGATTTATTGGTTTACGTTCTAGTCGGTTCTGCAATACATGCTCCAGATCTTTCGCCTGTATCACTGGGAGTCGTATCAAAACCCATTGCTGCAATGTCATCGACTATATTCCATTGTAGTAATACATTATATACTGCCATTGAAATATTTTCACCAATAGAGCTGCTGATTTTGGTTGCACCCAGAAACTTTTTTGTTTTGTTTGAATTGAATATAGAATGTTCAATAATCATGGCAATCTGATGATGAGATCAGAGATGTGCTCTATTTTTGCAAAGGCTTAGCTGTCGTAAATGACACCGCTGAAAGAGGTGTTGAGTTTGTGAAAGGCTCAACCAAATTTTGTTAAATGATGAAAAAAAAAAAAAACAGCTAATGCTACAAATCGTAGAAGTATATCTCAAAAAGTATTCTTTTTTGTGAAAAGAGCCAGTTAATATAAACAATGAATGCAATAAAAATGAATATAAGTAATACAACCTAGTACTGATATGAATTATTTTTCGAAACTTTTTTCATTTTTTCAAAGGGATCCCCCCAAAGGGGTTGATATAGGGGTTAAGTATGTTCGGAAAAATGTAGGGAGGACCTGGTAATATATTAGACCACTCTACGGGTCACTCAGGGAAAGCTATGAACTATTTTTAGAAATTTTTTTAACTTTTTGTGTTTTTTGTAGTGGGACCCCCAAAAGGGTGGCAGATAGACGGTAGGTAAGTTCGGGAAAAATATTGGAAAAAAAAATATAATAGGACTTAGTGATACATATCAACCCTTTTTGGGTCACTCCGGGGGAGTTATGAACTATTTTTCGAAATTTTTCGTGTTTTTTGTAGGGGGACCCCCAAAAGGGTGGCATATAGGGGGTAGATGTGTATAGAGAAAAGTTTGGGAGAGTAAAAATAATGCGAGTTTGTCTTGAGTCTTACCACTTCTGAGCCATATGAGAAGAGGGAGAAGTCAATTTCATAATTTCACAAGAATGTCATTTTTGCAGGGGAGCACCCCTAAGAGGTTGCGATAGGGGGTAAGTATGTTCAGAAAAAATGTTGGAGTAGAAAAAATAATGGGACCTTGTCATACATTTGATCTATCTAGGGGACAGCTTCGGAGAGATATCAATGATTTTTGATAGATTGAGGACCATTTTCCAGTTTTCAAAAGGGTGGCGGGTCCATCAAATGTTTTCTGAAATGGACCAAATTTTATATGGTTCTTATTGGCTACAATACGAAACTTTTGGTGCCCGGGGAGGGAAGTTTGGAACAACTTTAATTTTTTTCATATGTGTCTGAACCACCCTAATGTACATATATCAAAATCTACCAATATGTGCCTCATTTGAAATATTTTACTCATTGCTTTTAACCAGAATTCATATCAATTTGCATGAAAAGTTGATCTAAAATGTTGTTAAAATTATTGTATGTTGTGTTACTGAATCAATTAGATATTAAAGTACTTAATTAGTTTAATTCACAATAATACAATATTCATTTATACATATATATACTACCTTGATCAAAAAGTTTTAGGACTTTATTTTTAAAATGAAAAATACAAGTTTATTCATCAAAATCGATATTGTCTCCTTCAAAGTACTCCCCATCGACTGCAATGCACTTATGCCAACGCTTGACCCAGTCCTCAAAAGCCTTTTTATACTCGACCGTCGGTATGGCCATCAGGGCCATCTTCGATTTTTCGATGACCTCTTCTCGGCTGCTGTAACGCGATCCGCGGAGCGGTTTCTTCAGGTGGCCGAACAGGAAAAAGTCGCAGGGAGCCAAATCAGGCGAATTCGGTGGATGTTGGACGGTATTCATGGAGTTTTTGGCCAAAAACTCACGAATAATGATCGCATTGTGCGACGGCGCGTTGTCGTGATGCAAAATCCACGAGTTGTTTGCCCACAAATCCGGTCTTTTTTGGCGAACTGCTTCACGCAAACGTCTCAAAACGCCCAAATAATATTCTTTGTTGACGGTCTGACCTTCTGGGAGGAATTCATGATGCACAACACCTCTGTAGTCCATGAAAACCGTGAGCATCGCCTTCTTTTTCGATTGAAAACCTCGACCGACTCACGACCATTTCTGAAGCGTCCGTGCCAGCGAAAAACGTTCGATCTCGTTAGAGTATCGTCGCCAAAACACTTTCCCAACATTTCCAACGTCTGCGCACCGTTAAATCCGTTTTTAACACAAAATTTAATGCAAACTCGTTGCTGCAAAGTTGATGACATTTTTTTTTTTGTAAAAAATCGAAACCACACACAAAAGTAGATGCACACAATACGGCGTCACTTCAAGAAATGTCAAGCTGTCAAGCTGAAAATTTGACATAACGTCCATGACACTTCTACCAACACAACAAAAAAAAGAGAATTGAAATCGGACGAACGAGAGCGCCACACGGTGACGAGTCCTAAAACTTTTTGATCAAGCTGGTATGTTAATACTTGTTGAACACCTTTATGCAAGTCTTATTTCGAAGAAACGCGATTTGTGAACAACTCACTCCACCGTAATACTTTCAAGGAAAACCGCAAAATGCAACTAAAAAAATGAACACGATTTTAATTGTAAGCATCAAAAGCAGCGATGCATCATCAATCTATCCGACCGACAACATGTGCACATTAAGGTGGCCCCCGAGTGTATGGGAAAATTTTGTTTCAGTGCGATTTTTGATCGATCCCCCTTAAAGTGTGCCAATAGATGAAAAACGATAAAATGTGAAGTTTCAGATCAATCGAAAAATATATTTTTTTTTGCATTTCGTTCAGTTACTCACTTCTGAATGTGCCAAAAAAATAAATACCTATGCATATTAAATAATTAATTACCTTTCCAACAAGCTATAAATCATAAAAATCGGTTGAAAAATAAAGAAATTAAGGAAGTTATGAAGGGAAAAGTGCCCGAGACGAGCTAGGTCCCGGTACAAAGTCCACTTTGCAAAGAATTTGGAATGCTTCTATCGTTGCGTATGCACATACTCAAATGGAAGTTTCACGATCAATGCCATTAAGCGTGGAAGATATATTTATAATAGCTGGACGGTCAGACCTTTTTAAACGCGAATATGCTGAAGTGTTGGCAAGTGGCGTAGCTAATGAATTGATGTGATTTTGCAGTTTTTGGAGGTATTTTCCTCTTTTCATCCCTAACCATAGGTATATGGAGATCTCTATGGATATGCTCATTTCTAATGAACCAAGGTGATTCTGTTATTGTCCTTAGTATCTTTGCTTGAACTATTTGTAGAATTTCTATGTTTGATGAACTAGCGAATCCATATAGCTGTATGCCACAGGTCCAGATAGGCTTGATGACACTATTGTATAGTAGAACCTTATATTCCAATTTCAGAGGAGAGTGTCTGTTAATCAACCAGTGTAAGCTAGCAGCTTTGAGTTTAATTTGCGTCTTTTTGGCCTCGATATGTTTACGTCAAGTTAAGCGTTTATCTAAGTGAATGCCAAGATAAGTTACATCATTTGCTTCTGGAACTCGAATACCATTTAATGTTAAGGTTGAAGTTGGATTTCTATTTAATGTAAATATGACATTTCGGCATTTTTGTTCATTCAACTTAATACGCCATTTTGATAACCAGTTTTCAATAAGGGCTAAATGATTTTGAAGCTGGTTGGTGGCAACCACAGCATTTTTGTGACGACTTAAAATTGCCGTATCGTCAGCAAAAGTGGAGGTGACTAGCTGGTCATTTGTCGGAATATAAGAGGTGAATAAAACTTATAAAAACGGACCAAGAACACTACCCTGAGGAACTCCAGCGCCAATCGAAAACTTAGATGTATTAAAACTTTGATACTTAACCCTATAGCACCTGTTTTGCCAAGTATGACTCTAGGACTCTAGGATCAAAAGCTTGCTTAACATCGAGAAATATGGCGGAACAGTATTCTCTCTGTTCAAACGCATTTCTAAGTTCACTTGCTCAATGGTTCCATGGTTTTCCCTAAAGCCAAACTGGTGTGAAGGAATAAGTTAATAATCAGGTATGACCTAAGCTTTTCTAAGTTTAACATTTATGACAGTGGCTATGACAGTGTTACTTATTTGCGAAGGAAGATAAATAATAATTTTTCAAATGAAGTGGAACGTCAATGAAACTTATAAAAAAGGAAATAATATAATTCATAATATAAATGTGGTAAATGATGCAGCAGAACGTGGAGTATAATTAATTGAAGAATACAATAAAATTTTAACCAAGAAAGAACAAAAAAGCAATATTTATTGCAAATGGTTACTGACTATCAAAAAAACTTCAAATCACATACTAAATCAGCCTTGACTTAAATATTAGTTTTGTATTAAAATGCAAAATATTAATATTTTGAAATGAGTCCGTGTTGTTTTGCTAAGAACAAAATATCCCTTATCTAAAAATGCATTTTAGAAGTTATTAATTGAGCTAGAAATATGGTGGTAAAACTAAAATTAAGAACACTGAATGAGCTATATAGTGGCATACATAACTCGAAAACTCGTTATTTTGATTTGCGGCCCTTTTGTTTTGACGGTGCTATATGTATGTTATAGAAATCAAAATGTTTGGTTTTTAAATAATATAAATAACCATAACTTCTTTATTTGTCAACCGATTTTTACGTGGTTGGAAAGGTAATCGATTACATAACACGTATGTATAAATATTTACTTTTTTGTTCAAGATTGGTTTAGTAAGCCTCAAGGGTGGATAAAAGGAAAAAAATAGAAAAAAAAAAACACTATTCGATATTTTGACCGGCTTGAGCGACCTCTAAATCACTTCGGTTTAATCTAAAACTTCACATTTTATCGTTTTTCATCTATTCGCACATTTTTAGGGGGATCGATTTAAAAAAACGACACTTTTGAAAATAAGGGCCACCTTAGTGCACATGCATTTTGACAACAGTGGGGACATGAAACAGATAAACCATCCGTTGTTGTTCACTTTAGTGTATCGTAATTTTTAAATGATCCCAACAATCGTGCACCAAGTGCTTAAATTAAGAATTAACCTCACAGAAGACACAAGTTTTTAGAAAACTAAAATTGTTTGTTGTGTTGCCTTCAAACTTAATAACCGTGGCAAAATACAATAAGAAAATGCGACCGGTGCAAAGCACTTGGCAGCACTGCTGCTGCCAATTGGCGGGTATCGGGTGCTTCAATGCTAAGAGATGCCAATGGCACCACTTAAACGCGATAGCGCGCTTGCGTAATTACGGCATTGTAACGGATACGGATACAGATACGGATGCGCTTTAATGAGCGGTGTTAAATGCAGTTTATTTTAAACGCGTCTCTGTTTAAATTACTAATTGATTTTTTTTCAGTGTTTTATTTCTCCTTAACGTGTAGCAAAGTCGAAAAAAAAAAATCAATTAAAAATGTAATTAATAACAAACATGCAAATATAACAAAATAAAAATGTAAATTTAAAGTGTGTAAAATGTATTATTATAAAAAAAACCGCGTTCAAAAGGGAAAATCTATTGATTTAGTGAGAAAATCGTGTAAAATAAAATTTAAAACAAGTTCGTGATTCACAAGATAAAAAAAAATTTGAAATGCATGAAGTAACATCTGATGGTGATGACACTATTATCGCTGCTGTGGCAGATGTTGTGGCACCTACAAAATCTGCACCAAATGACGCAATAATAACACCTGCCAATAGACCAAAGGACATTAATGTATGGATGGATTATAAGAAGCTGAAAACTTACTTAATCTTTAAGGATAAGCAAAATGAAAAGGTATTAAGATTCACGTTAACGTTAATTGTAAAACGAAGCAGTTAAGTGAGTTAATATTGTTGGTATTCACGATTCAGACAAAAGACCTAGAAGGTGAGAACGGAAAGTGAATAAACCAAATACAAAAACAAATGAGTACCATATTTTGAGCATTCACTAATCTTGAGTAAAAGTACGTATAGTGCAAAGAAACGAATGTAAGCGTTTGTATGATTACTGGTTACATGTGCAAACAAATAGACGTATCAATATAAGTAGTATTAGTTAGGAAAGCAAATTAATATGAGTATTACCAGTTAAGAAAGTACATCAATATGAGTCGTATACTTGTGATATGGTTTTATTTCAATATATATTTTAGTCACCAATTAACCTTGTTATTAAAGAAAATAAATTATTAAGTATCAACAATAATGAATGTTTTTATACTCATATGTTTAAAAAGCAAATGAACGTCATCTTCATATTTTATGCAGTACTCAATAAGTTCCGGGCCTAAGTAATAAAACAACAACTTTTAGACAATATTCACTTTTATTCATCAATATACCTACTCTCCTTCAAGAGTGATATATTGGGTCCATCGCTCCACTATTTTTTTTTTAAATTCCTTTTTCGTAGAACAATTTGTCTTTCCTTGCAAAATAGGCTCCAATTTCGGGAATCATTTCTTCCTTTGAGCCAAACTGCTTCTCCTGATGCATTTTTTAAGGTCTGCAAATAGCAAGTAGTTACTGGGGGCCAGATATGAACTATACGGTGGGTGGCAAAGCTTAATCGTTTCTTTTGATCATTGTTTTCATCGACTTTTGTTTTTGTTTTTGATCGACTGTGAGCAAACGCAGCACCCATTTTGAACACATCTTTCTTATTGACAAATGTTCATGCAAAATAGTTAATACAATTCCTTTTCTGATATCTTCAAATCCTCTGCTTCGACATACGATCGGCCAAACCGATCTTTTGAACTTTTTTGTCTAGGACACTGCTGAATTCAGGCAACCTGAGCGTTCACTGTCATTTGTGTCTGCGTGACCGCGTTTAAAGTCAGCATAACCGTTGATGCCGATGGACCAGAGTCCGAATAACATTTACTGAGCCTTTGCTTTTCTTGAACAGTGTTATTTCCCATCAAAATGCATTGTTTAATCAACACTCGAAATTCTTTTTCATCGATTACTTATAGACAAATAAAACTTGCTTCACTAAAGCCACTGTAACTTTTAATCTAAACGCTAAATTGTCATTAAATTTTGACACATGTCATTTGGACGCCAGGGCTACAAAGTAAGGTGGAGAAAAATTAAGAGGTGGCATCATCTATATGTCAGGCCCGGGACTTATTGAGTGATGTGTTATGTATGTAGGCAGAATGGTTAACTTGCTACCAAAAATCATTTCAAACGATACTTGAGCAACTTATTAATTTTTTCTTAACAGTACTAATCATATTGATTTGCTTTCCATAATATCTAGTGTCTTACTTGCTTAATTTTCTCACTTGCTTCACTAACTTTTACCACTCATTTTTATGCTCTTACGTTTGTATGTATAAGAGTTATGTACAATACATAAAAGTAAATGGATAAATAGGTAAAGCAGTATAAAGTAAAGCCCTCAATCCATTGAGTTCGTCGTCTCCGTTGCGTTTAAGTGTGTAACAGTCAGAAGCTTTAAATATATACAGTGACTCACAAAATTGATCACGCTTTTGCTATGTGTGCAAACTACTAATAATATCTCCGAAGAAGCTTAATATTTTTACTTTATCTTTATTTTGTTCAAACTGGCTGAAGATAAAGGAAAAGAAACCAGGGCAAAATTTCAAAAAATTTTTTTTCTTAAAAAATAACAACAACAAAATCAAAAACATTCAGTGTGATCAATTTTGTGACTTTGCAAAATAAGACTTAAAAACTAATATTGATATTTTGTTTAGCCTCTTCGACCACCAATTACAGCTTTTACTCTACTAGGCATACTATCTGCAAGGTTTTAACAAGTTTCGGGAGCAATAGCATCCCATGCATCTAAAGTACCAGTTTCACCTATAGATGCTCAATTTGATTGAGGTCTGGGGATTGTGGTGGCCAACTCAACGTTGGAATTCCAATATCCGAAGCCATTTTCGTGTCATTCTTGCTGTGCGCTTTGGATCATTGTCCTGTTGAAAGACAATATCCGAAGCACTCACTTCCAAATCATCTACAGTGCCAAGCAAATGACTTCGTAGAGTTGCAATGTAGGACTCCGTTGTTAGTCGACCTTCAATTTCGCTCAGTCTGCCAACACTTTTGGTGGTCATACACCCCCACACCATTATTGAGTCTCCTCCAAAATTAAGTGTGGGTTTAACGTGATGTGGCTGAAGTTTCGAGCCCTTACTCCTCCAGACCCACTCACGGCCGTCCGATCCAAAGCGGTTTATTTTAGTCTTATTTGATCATATAACATTCTCCCAATAATTTGCGCTTCAGTCTTGGTAATATTTTGCAAATTCCAAGCGCAGCTTTCTGTCTTTCCGAGAGCAATGGCTTTTTAACTTTTGCACGTCCCGTACTTAAGTTTGGACGAGACTCAATAATGGTGTTGGGGTGTATGACCACCAAAACTGTTGGCAGACTGAGCGAAATTGAAGGTCGAATGACAACGGAGTCCTACATTGCAATTCTACGAAGTCATTTGCTTGGCACTGTAGATGATTTGGAAGTGAGTGCTTCGGATATTGTCTTTCAACAGGACAATGATCCAAAGCACACAGCAAGAATGACATGAAAATGGCTTCTGGATATTGGAATTCCAACGTTAAATTGACCACCACAATTCCCAGTTCTTAATCTAATTGGGCATCTATGGGTGATACTAAAAAAATCAAAAGAAGGCGAAACTGGTACTTTAGATGAATTTTGGCCTAATGTGCAAAATGCATGTAATGCTATTGCTCCCGAAACTTGTTAAAACCTTGCAGATAGTATGCCTAGTAGAGTAAAAGCTGTAATTGGTGGTCGAAGAGGCTAAACAAAATATCAATATTAGTTTTTAAGTCTTTTTTTGCAAAGTCACTAAATTGATCATACTGAATGTTTTTGATTTTGTTGTTGTTATTTTTTAAGAAAAAACATTTTGTGAAATTTTGTCCTGGTTTCTTTTCCTTTATCTTCAGCCAGTTTGAACAAAATAAAGATAAAGTAAAAATATTAAGCTTCTTCGGAGATATTATAAGTAGTTTGCACACATAGCAAAAGCGTGATCAATTTCGTGAGTCACTATATATGCTTCTGTTTATATAAAGTTAGGCAACTTTCAACTTTTGCTGCACGTTGAAAACTTTGACAATTGTTTGTTAGTATTTCGTTTTAGTTTTTATGTCTTTCTGACGTATTCATTGCAACGCTTTCTTCCGTCACTGTCAGTTGTATACTTTAACGCAACTGAGATGACGGACTCTGTAGGTTGCGACCTCAAATAAATGAACGAAATGAGATGTACAAATTTTTGTTTTTATTCAGGATTCTTTTTGAATGCGCTCATGCAGGCTTTAACTTCTAACACAACAAAATGGTTAGCTGTTTTATGAAACAAACATCTCTTATGTTTTGCAGTCTACAGCTTTCGTTTTTTTTTCATAGTTATGAACAAATTCAATTCAAATATAAAATCGAGATAAAAATAAAACTAATTTATAAAATACGTTTTTAGACTGAAATTTATAAAATATGTTTTTAGACTGATAAAACTTTAAATCGATATAAAACCATTAAATTAATTAATTTAAAAATTACGTACATATACAGTGGGGCAATTATATTCCTGTTCTGAAGCTATACCTCACAAACTAGAAGTCATCTGTTGAAGTTATACATCTTATTGTGTACTTTATCTCCTCACGGAGCATAAGGCCACCACAAAGCTCCTCCAACTTGCCCGTTTATTAGCGAGAATTCTCTCCAACATCTCCCCGATTCACGTACTTCCTGCTCTAGAGAACGTTTCCACGATAATCTAGGACGGCCACATTTCTGCTACCCTGAGGGTTCATTAGTGCCATTTTTTGATATCGTGACATCCCTACGATGTGTTAGTAATGTTTGCACTATCATGCCTGTTTGTTTACTTACTAAGCTTTTGGTTGATTCATTAGTTAAGTAATTAGAGAGAGTAAGAGTTCTCTCAGCGTGAAGTTTTTACTACTAAAAGCAAGTGGACAAGAATTCGTTAAAAATTTAGTTAAATTGATCACTTTTTGTCACGTTTGTAAACTGATTCCCTTCTTTTTTTATTGATGTCTTATGAAATTTTAGCTCTTTATTTTTTGGCTTGTCACTTAAATGCTTAATAACTTCTTCTTCGTTTTCATCAGTTGTTTACGTTTTTAACACTTGTTCCTTAGACCTTGTTAACTTTTTTTTCGCAGAGGCAACAAAAGCTGCATAAAGTTAATTTGAAGCGCTTAAAGAAAACACAACTTGCAGTGATCTGCCAAATGCGGAAGAACTTAAATAACAAGTTCACATTTTTAAGTAGCAAAACTGCGTAAAACTGATGTAAAATTATATAATTTTCTTGGTTAACGCTTAATGATAAATTTAATTATCGAGGTGGAAGCATTGTCGGCAGTTCAGATTAATTAGTTAATTCTTGCTAATATGTCAAAATGAGCAAAGTATATACTGTTTTTCCTTGTGCTCTTTATCACAACTTAGCGGAAATAATGTCCGGGAGATAATATCACAGGGCCTGTATCATTTGCTCAGTCTGGACTGCTTAGTTATTTGAACAGTGTCAGACAGTGGGCCCGAGTAAATTAAAGCTGAACTTGGTGCTCCAACAGTTTTTTGATCACTAAACCCGTATCCACTGCAAGCTTTTAAATATAAGAAGCTCGATTCAATATTAATGCCTGAATACGAACACAATAAGCATATTTTCAGGTTTTGTCAATCATAATTTGAAAATTATGTAATATAGAAAAATACATTATAATCAAAATAATACGAAAGCCCGGTACCAGTTCTATCTTATCAAATTCACACTTTACTAAGGACTGTCCCAGAAAAAAGTTGGGTTTGGTTTATTTTTTTTATTATACTCGACCTGGTCTAAAAAAAAGAATATTTGTTCGATATAAAGTGACGTTCAATATGATGTATAACACTAACGATAAAAACAAAGCAAGCAACAAAAAGGCCGGGAACTCATTTTATCCACATACCTGAAAATTCCAGAGTTGAAATATTCAGATATAGCAAAAATAGTTGGTGCATCGGATAGAACTGTCTTTACGGTTATTTCTAATTATAAGAAGAGTCAACCTGTTTCATGAAAAAAGGTTCAGGCAGAAAATCAGAATAACTCAAAGGTAGCCGCGAAGTGCCTTTTTAAGCAGAATCCCAACAGCTCAGTGCGAGATATGACGGCTAGAGCAGGTACATCAAAATCTACTGTACAATGGATAAAAGATAAAAGTAATCTGATGACATATACAGTGTGGCCCATAATAACTGTCACTAAAACAAAGTGTTATAAAAATCAAAGTCGTCTACACTATTTTTTTTTATTTATCATAAACGTTTAATAACAATCCAAAATTTATTAAATTAATGATGAAGTTCGAAAATATCACCCTTTTTTTGCTTACAAGACGTAAACGTTTGAAAAAGGATTCACAGGTGGCACGCACCATTTTCTGCTCCATTTCGTCCCAAATCATTGTCAAACGCTGCTTGAACCCATCAATTGCTAAGCCTTTTGTTGACCTTACTTTACCTAGCATATGGCCTCATACTCAAAAATACAATGTCTTGAGATCCGGTGATGATGCTGGCCAATCTTCCGCAGAGATGAAATCAGTCGAATTTATCGGCCCTTTTCCTATATGAGGTACTTCTCCCTACACCTTGATTTTGGTCACGTTTTGATATCGCTCAGCAGTCAATTCATCTTTTGGAGCATTCGCAAAACTTCTTGCGTACAAACGGTTACTCTGCTGGTTGTGGCTGTCTTGCAAGAAGAACAGTTTTTCATCCGAAAAAATTATTTCATCTTCACCGTGCCAGTCAAGTAGCTCCTTACTTTTTGTAACAGGTAATTGCGTTAGCTTTTATAGGCCTTGAGTCGTAGATCATTCCTGATAAGAAGCTGCTTTGAAGTTTTTTATATTTTCATATCCTTTTCTACAGAAGAGGCTGATTGAGCAGGATATCGTCCTCACACTTGTTTTATGACGTCATTTGTTCCCACAGTCCGACTGCGTCCAAATTTTTTTTAATCTTCGAGCCTCCCATATCCTTATATAGTTTTATTGTCTTATGTATGAAGTTTTCTGCTATTCCGAGTGGTTTTAGTGTTTTTATGATGTCACAATTTCTGTAATTTTTTTTTTTTTAAATTTATAACTAAGTCACATTTACCTTCCATGGCGCTTCTGAGTTAGATATAAATAATATTTTTTTTGCCGTGTACTTTCGTTGTGTACAATTAAATTGTGAAAAGCAATTCATCCTTAGATTATAAAAAAAAATCAGGTTTTAAATTTTTTTCGGAACAGTGAAATTTGGTGATAGTTATTATGGGCCACACTGTAGAGTTCAAAAAGTACCAGATCGCTCTGATGAAAAGCAGTTGAAATGGCTCAGACGCGAGCCCGAAAATTGTATGAAAGGTACCTGACTAAATTTGATTGCTGCGTTATGGAAGACGAAACTTACGTTAGAGCAGACTTTAAGCAGCTGCCTGGGCACGAATATTGTGCGTTACCGAAGAAGGGGCATTATATGGTTTGGCGGGCCATATGCACCTGTGGCCTCAGAAACAGCTTTTTTGCTACGCAAGGCACAATCAATTCCAAAGTTTATATAGACAAGTGCCTCGAAAAACGTGTTCCACTATTTATTCGAGCACATGAGGGTACAGTGATGTTCTGGCCTGATTTGGCAACCTCACATTACACTAAACTTCAAAATAAATGCATTAATTTTCAGAGTAATTTATAAAAAGATTACAAACAACGAATATTCAATTTACTTTCATTCAAACTTTTGAGAAAAATTTCACTTCTTTCAATAAAACTCAAAATAGATAATCGCACTACTATTTTAATGATACTCGAAAAAGCGTGGTAACGTACTTTTAAACGTACGTTATCTACAGAGTTGAGATTTTTTATTATAAGACTTAAGGGGACATGACACCTTCAAATTTTCAAGAATTAAAAAAAATTTTTTTGACTTTCTTGTTTAAAAAATATTTAAAAATACGTTTTTAACAAAATAAACCTCGAACTCGGCTTCAAAAATATATAGCGAGCGTTTTAGTAGCATCGTGTCAAAGTTAAAGCACTTGAAATGCTATAGTTAAAAAACTTAAAACGCGTTTTTCGAGTTGGCGGGTATAATAAAAAAAAACTACTCGACCGATCTTTCTGAAATTTCAATATGCTGATGTGCATATATAAATGCAGGGAATGAACTACGGACTGAAAGATCGGTATTATAGTTTTTGATTTTTGGCACAATTTTTGGCCCGAAAAATTGGCAATTTTCGAAAAAATTACGCCATTTTGTTATTTTTGGACCAAAACTTTTGCCTGTAGTTCATTCCCTGGCGGCTTTGATGCTGATTAAAACCTCTTATTTTTTTTTAGGTGTTCCATTAAGCTGCAATCACGCCCGCCGTGATTTTTGTGGTGTTTTTTTTTCAAAAAAATTCTAGTGGTTATAAATTTCATAAAAAAATTAAAAAAAAATATTTTGTGTCAAAATATATGTGTAAAGTTTCAAAATGATATCTTGTTTATTATAAAAGTTATACGTATTTTAAAACACTTAACAACAAATTTTTTGAAGGTGTCATCTCCCCTTTAGCTCCTCCATAAGCCCAGAACTCCTAGTAATAAATTAGTGTTCAAATTGTTATTTAGAGCTTGTGTGAAAAAAAATATGGGACTTTGTAAAGTTTAGATGAATTTACTGCTATTTTCATGTTCGCAGCTGTATGTAGAAAAACATGAAAACAATGTATTGCACATGAGTTTAATTTACTATTTTGTTCATTGGCCGCTACTTTGTCATTGTACAGAAAATACATTGATTAAATGTACTTTATGTAGGAAAAATGTATGATTTTAATAAATATTTTAATGATAGCCTGTCAGTCAGTGTATTAATGCTAAAGCACTATGTACATAGGCATATTTTATATGTAGGTATAATAAATGAAAATTTATTATTAAAACAGATAAAAAAAACCACTATCTGCAATAAAATAAAATAAGCTGAATTCTCATGTAATCGCAGAAAATGTAGATAGGCATTTTCATTTTGGAAAATATAAGGTTTATCCGGTTTTTTATTCAACAGATTGATAGAGCTTGAAAAGACGAATCCAACGGTATAAAAAACTCAATTTTCATGAAAATGTAAATAGTGCTTTTCTTCATCTGTACGGCAGAAATAGACGTTCATGCGTGCATGATCAATAAAACAACTACGCCATCATGATTTCGACACACAGTATTCATGCACGCATGATGGATATCATTTTTGGTTGAACTTTTAACGTGTTGACATTATGACGTCAGAAGCATGTGCGGCAATTAAAATTGCATTTAATATTAAAAAAAAGTATGAAATGAGTTTAATTTAAGCTCAAAAAATCTTTAAAAATGTATTTTAAAAAACAAAGTTCATACAAAAGTTTAATTATTTCATCTAATTATCTTTAGTACATAATATTTCTAATTTCTTTTCTGCACTCATTGTCACCTTCTTCGTCAAAAAATCATGTAAACTGAGCTAAGTTCAGAACACACTATCATGCATGCATGATCAATCAAAAAAATGTCAAAATATTTTAATATTGCTCATGCGCATGACCAATCAGTCAATCAGCCACATACACGGTCAGTTTGCATGAACGCATGAACGTCTATTTGGCCCTTTAGAAACTAGAAACCAAAAATACATTTGAAGAAAAATCATCTGCTTTCAATCTTAAAAATATACTGCCAAAGCTACTTAAGAACAAATTAATTTTAATTGTGATTCTATTATTTTAATTTGTTTTATTGTAAAAATTTCTAACATAACAAAACCCACAATTTTACGTGGACAACAATAATAAAAAAAATGTATTTATTTTGTATGTATTTATGTATGATGCTTTAAAAAAGCACTAAAAAGCAACAGCGGCGATGGTAATGACACTACACAGAAAGAAAAAAAAAATAAAATTACTTCATAAAATATTATTAAACGGTCATGACCCCCATTTCAAAAAACGCTTATCAACACAGACGCTTACTTATACATATGTACGTAAATCAACATACACACACTCATCGCTACACAAAAAACACGGTCCCAGCAAACATTTGGAAGATTTTTCAATTCTCAATAATTATAGAAGTTTAATTGGCTTTCAAGGCACTTTTTAAATTTCATATATTTTAATGCATTCTGATTCGATAGTACGTTTTTGTTATATGCATTGTACATACAAAGAACGGTGTCAAAAAAATTTGTTACCAGGCTGGTCATCTGTTTTCATGATGTGTAACATGAAACATCAATCGCTTGAAACGTTTCCTTATACGCGAATCGCTCACCGCAGCATCGAATATGAGCTCGCGCGAGATCGAAACTATCGTTTCGGCAATGAAATCATGACTTTCGCTACTAAAAATGTTTCCTGGGGTTAAACATGAAAAACAACACGCAAATACATTAACCAAACATGCAGATAAACAAATACACGTACATGGAAGCAAACGTATAAACATAAAATGGCAAAAACAAAAATACGAAAAACAGCAAAACGAATTAAATTGTGTCTGCTTGTTGGTAGGTCGGTCGCCCGATTATTACAGAAATTGACAGACATTAAAAAGAGAGCTCAGCGTTGCCATACTGTCAATTAAAAGTTTATAAAATTTGATTTGCCTGGGCAGGCACAGTGGTTACTTTTTCTATTGCAGTTTTTTCCAAATTTCGAGCTCAGACAAGGTTTGCGCTCTCTACCCATTTTTGAACTAAAAACTTGATTTGCGAACACTGAAAATCAAATCATGTTTTTTTTTCAGAAAATTAGCTTTGTTTTTTGCTATGGCAGTAGTTTTTTAAAATTTGGTATGTAGTTGCCAGTTACCATAAGCTTAAAATTAAATAAAGTACGACGAGATTGCATCAATGGGCGTGGCACCTCCCATACAAGCAAAAAACGTTTAATGTTGCATCTTGCGTGATCCTTATGAATAGAGATGTCGGTTACCATAAGCTTTTCTATTAAATGCAATTTGACGGGATTGTATTAGTGGGCGTGGCTCCTACCATGTTAAAAAAAAAGTTGTAAGCGTGACATTTTTTATTTTTTTTAAATATTTTTTTACTATTTTTTTACAATTTCTATAACAGAAAAAGGTTGATCCTTTCGAATTTAATAACATGTTTCATTTTAATTGAATTTACCAAAATTGTTCAACTGGACATTTTCAACCTGTTTCAATTCTATTTACGAATTTTTCAACTTCTTTAAATTTCTTTCGAGTTTTTCAACTTATTCCAACATTTTTTATATGTACCGATGTTATCAACCATTTCCTACTGTTTCAACCTCTTTCCACTTTTTTCAACCTCTTTCAATTTTTCGTCATTTTCCATGTTTTATTGATTTTTTAGCCTTATTCAACTGTTTCAAAATTCTTTTCAACTTTCATAATTTTTTCGGCCTTTCAACCCTTTTCAATATTTTTTAGATATTTCCGACTTATTCAATCTCATTCACCTTTTTTGAATATTTTTCATAATTTTTCGACTTTCAACCGATTCAACTTTCTTCAATAGTGATTTAAAACTATATCAACTGCTTTCAACTATTTTAAGTTTTTCAACCTCTTTCAACTCTTTTTTAATCTTCTTTTTTTATATTGCATCGATGTTATCAGCCATTTTCTACTGTTTCAACCTTTTTAAACCTTTTTAAACTTTTTTCAATCTTTTTTAATTTTTTTTTTCGACTTTTTCAACCGTATTCAACTTTTTTCGTCATTTTCCATATTTTTTCGACATTTTAGTCTTCTTTAACTGTTTCAATATTCTATTAGCTTTTTAATATTTTTTTTTCGGCTTTTCAACCTTTTTCAATATTTTTAAAATATTTCCGACTTATTCAATCTCATTCAACTTTTTTCATTATTTTCCATATTTTTTTTTGACTTTCAACCCTTTCAACTTTCTTCATTAGCGATCTTAAACTATTTCAACCTCATTCAACTTTTTTCAACATGTTCCATTTACACATGTTAGTAAATTTTTTTTCAAATCATGATTTTTTTATGAAATCTACGTTTTTTCAAACATATTACTTATTGATCTTATTTATTTATACCTTTTTTTGTTCATAAAACGAATTCGAAACGAACTCGTTTTTTGTTCATTAAACGAATTTTTTTTTTGTTCATAAAAAAATTAATTTTATTTAAAAAAAAAAATATTTTATTATTTAATATGCAAATATGCAAATTTTAAGACTTTATTGCATATAATTTTATTTTATTATCAAATTAAATTTTACTTACGATTTACAAATTTCCAAAGTCAGGCTCGAACCCATGTCCCAGCGATTCAAAGTCATGCGCGCTACCTACTAGGCTACCTTCCATATATTAAAATATATGTCAAAGGCGAATGATATCTTCTCTCATTTGATACACTTTATTTACAAAAAACGAATTCCTTTCGTTTCGAATTCGTTACGGACTTCAAATACGAATTCGTTTCGAATTCGTTTTTTGTTCATAAACCCCATCAGTTTCGAACTCGTTTTTTGTTCATAAAAAAAATTTTCCCGGAAAAAAGTCCCGGAAAAATTTTCAAAGAAAAATTTTGAAAAAAAATGTTGTTTCTTAATCGACTTAGAAATGTTTAAAAAGTCGAAAAAAACAAAAACTTTTTTGAATATTTTTCTTTGAAAATTTTCCGGGACTTTTACAAAATTTGAGTAAAAAAAGTTTTTTTTAACCTTCTAAGCAATTTGAAGTCGCTCGAAACATAAAATTTTTTTATGAACAAAAAAACGAGTTCAAAACTGATCCGATTTATGAAAAAAAACGAGTTCGAAACTAATTCGTATTTGCAGTTCGTTACGAATTCGAAACGAATTCGTTTTACTTACTAAAAAAAAATTCGAAACGAATTCGTTTTATGAACTAAAAACGAATTCGTATTTGCAGTTCGTTACGAATTCGTTTTTCTTACAAAAAACGGAATGCTCACAAACGAATTCCGCTTCCGTTTTTGTGCACATTGGATTTTTTTTCATTGTTCACAAATTCCGCGTTTCGGCGTTGACAAATTGAGAATGAGAGCGAGAGTAAAATTTGAATATTCTCTTCCATTGCATTGCCATATAAAAACAAAAAGCACACACACTAACTTTCCAGCAGGCAAATGAGCAAGGCCTTACTCGGAGAAGGCCTGCTAGCACTGTTGCGATTATATAAGGACTTCTCAAAACTAGATTTTCATGCAAATAAAAATACAATCAGAAGGCATATTATGCCACAACAGACGTGCTATCAGGCCTGATATTAGAAGGCAAAGAAGAAGGACTCCATTTACTTTAGCGCTTTTCTGTTTCTTTTTTATTTCATGTATTGCAATGTTTTATGATTCGGCATAACTTTTTTGTCATATGCATTGTACATATACGACATGAAAAGTATACACATGGTTAGAAATTAAGAGAGGTGTGCAGGCTAGTCTTCTGTTGTTTCATGTTATGTTAAGGAGGTAGAGTTTTGTGTATTTTTTGTCAAATTGTAAAGTCGTTAAATAGATGAGGCTATGTATATACATATGAATATGTGTATATATGTGGTAATAGCCGAAACATATGTCACCAATTACCAGGTTAAATTGTTCCATTTGTTGTCTTTGTCATGTTTGTTTATAAAGCATTAACCGATTTAAGAAATTTCACAAGAACATTGGTTACTGCAATTGACTGTAAAGTTCGATTAAAAATTTCAAATTAATCAAAATGAACAAATGCGAAATACTATCGTTTCTTCTACCAAAATGATTTAAGTTTGTTGCTTTTTTTAATCAAGAATTTATCCAGATCGCATCGTTGGTACAAAAAATCTTTGAGATTTCATTTTCCATGTATAAGAGGATTTCCGATCGATTGCGCTTAGTGCCGTGGTAGAAAAACATAAAATAGGCATGGTTTTGGGCGATCAAAGTGTACGTATGTCAGATTTTTTAGCATTTTTCACATTCTTATCAATGAATCAACACTCAAATTTGTGCCAATTTTCTGATTTATAATTTTTGCGCATATTTCACATCATACTGAGTTCATAAAAAATTATAGCCACAAATTAACCCCGATGTTGACATTTTTTTTAAATAAAATAAATTATGATTTAAATCGTCTTGAAAATGCACAAAAATCTTACAAATCGACCCACTGACACGCCTTCCCATGGTCCAATTGAGGTGAAATTTTGGCACAAGAGCTTCATGGTATCAAGATATATTTTCAGGCCTGAGCACCAAAAATCGGAACATGTTTGCAATTTGAACCACCCTAATATACATACAATTTTAGCTCGTTTAATAATAGTAGATTTATAAGCTAACTCTTTTCAATGACTTTTTCCCTTTTTCTGAATAAAACTAACCATAGTGGAGAAATGAATTCCAAGTTAATTTATTGTTAGCATTATTCCTAGTTTGTATCATATTATTATTTTTCATTATAATTTATGAGAAGTAAAGTTTTAAAATTATGACAGTAATAAAAATTCGCAGCTTTCAAGTATCTACCGACCAGATGAGGTCAGTCGTTAGCGCTGAAGTATTTTAATTATTTACTAGATGTACATAATTTCTCAATTTATGAGGGCTTTAATAATAATAAGCTCAATAAATAAAGTTGAATAAATAAATAATTCAGTACAATCTGAACTCAAAATCGAAACAAATTGACAAGTGCTGCATTTTGTTGTTTTCTAAGGACAAGTACCGTATGTAGTTATGCTTTAATGTATTATACAAATTTTATACCTGATAAGCTTAAGGTCTTAGTTTTAATCACAAAATAGCGGAAAAAAAAATAAATCAAAAAATATTTGCAACATAGCCCACACGATAAAAAGAAAAATGGCGATAAATAATTAATTTTGTAATTCCGTTTTTATTTTTGTTAAAATGGCTTAAAGTGTATCAACATCTTAATACTCAAGGTTAAAGAGTCACGACTCTGCTCTAAAAACATTTTGATTACGTAGACATCCTATGAACTCTGGAAGAGAGTTTAAAAGTTTGAGCGCAATAAAAGGAATGTTCAAAATATTTGTTCACGTTTAGCAAATGTTTATCAAATAGCCACACTTAGAACTCTGAAAAATGTAAGTGATAAGCTAAATATTTCAAGAACTATGCTACTTACAAATAGTACGAATGAGACATGTGTTTGGCCCAGCTTGCCACATTGAATCTCGAGTGAAAAATTACATCGTAAATGCATGTCAATAATTTTTCATTGGAAAATTTTTTAAATGATGCAACTGTCTGGTAGCACTTAAAAATTGCACTTTGCATTTAATCGTAAAGCATTTATAAGGGCAAACACGTCGGTCATAGGAAGTTTGTAACATATCGGAAGAGCTACTACTAACACTTTCAACCAAATATTTCGTACATCCAGAGCAGTAAAAAGTGACGTTTCTTTTTGGGAACATTAAGATACATAAGCTTAGTTTGATCACTGAAAATAAATTTATGTGTTGGAAAGCATTGCCTTAAGATGCTCTGGTCGTGAGCCAGGTATATACAAGAGTAAATAGCAAGTTATTTATTAGTTTTTTCTCAGGTTCTTGGTGCAGGGTTACCAAGTCCTATCTATACAAAGCAATTCCCGCCTTTTCAAAAAAAATAAAAAACTGTTTTTCGAATAAAGGTAAAAGTATAATTTTTTTGAGAAAAAGTTGATGACTTTTTTTTTGCTCGCCAATATTAAAAACCTTAAATTCATAAAATGGTAAAAATAAACGTATATTTTGTATGGGAAAAACGTGCGCGTTGAAGAAAAATTTTAAGTTCATGTCACAAATTTTTGAATTTCTACCAGGCCCCCGGCTTTGAAATTAATTTCCCGGCCAGGGTGGATCAATCCCGGTCACTTGGTAACCCTTTCTACGTGGCACACTAACCTTCTCTTAAAAGTTTAGGTAATTTTCGGCAAACCGTGCGCAATATGTGGCCGTTACGTCATCATATCGTCGGCATACGATACAAGCAGAATTGACCACCTACAAAAAATAAAATTTTTTTTTTTGATGGAAAGTTTACAAATTTTAATTGTTAATGTAATAATGTACTCTTATAACACACCTTGTCAGGACCTGTATACATTTCTGTTTAATAACCGAAAGTAATATATCACAAAGTTAAGAGGAGGATCTAAGCATTATTATTTTTTTTGCAGATAGCACTAGTTTACAAATAATTAAAAAATTTCTGAACTTAAGGTACCACTATTCATTTCTCATGTAAATTCGGCTGTTGATTCCGAAAATCACTTTATTTATTTTTTTTCTTTTATGTCGTTTTCGAGATATCGGTCATTTTCGGTGTTTGGACAAAAAAAAAAAAGATAGTTCCACTTAATTACAAATATCTCAAGAGCTAATATTGATATTTATACGTACTATATGTCAAATTAAAGGTAATTAAATTTCCTATAAATAATGTTCGCATCACTTTTTTAATGAATTGTTAGTTTCGGCGAAATAAATTGATTCCTAAAAATATATAATTTAATTTCGAAAAAATCCCAAATTAACTGATAATTTATATAAAAAAAAAAAATAATTTAAAAATAATTTTGTTCCTTTATATCTTAGTCTATTTATTTATGAAGAATTTAAGATACTATTTGAGAAAATCGATGAAGAAATGGAAAAGTTTTATGAAATTAACGAAAAATTACGGAAATTACAGGCATTTTTGCCTGTATCTAAAATTTGTGTCTTTTTCCATTACGGACCCTATTTCAAAGTGAAATCCTAAGCCGCCATTTTTTAAAACTATTTTTTCTTGAATGGGTTTTAATTTTAAGAAAGAATATATTAAAAAAAAAGTATCATTTGGATCAAGTTTTCGAGATATAGCCATTGGAAATTGCAGATATGGCTTTTCTAAAAATCATTATAAGTTGGAAACTCCTGAACAGATTTTAAATAAGTATAATACGCTTAAATATAAACATTAGCTCTTGACATATTTGTAATTAAGTGGAACCATCTTTTTTTTGGTTCAAAAACCGTAAATGACCGATATCTCGAAAACGACGTGAAAAAAAAAATAATGTGATTTTCGGAATCAACAGTCGATTTCACATATGAAATGAATAATCGTGTTCAAAGTTCATTTCGGCTGTAAACTAGTGTAGTCAATTCTGCTTGTAAGCTAACGATATTTGGTTTGGAAATGGTTGAATAACTAATAAATTCTGCACAGATATAGCAAATAACTGATATTGATTGAGAAAATACAACAATAATTATTTGTATAAAAAAAATTGAAAATTGACTGGAAAAAAATGAAAAAATTCCATATTATTTTGCCGCTGATCCTTATTTTGAACCGCTCCAGTGTATATTCACACAATATATCCATATTTTTCAACCTAATTCAACTTTATCGTTAGGGGACGTCCATAAATTACGTGAAGTGTTTTTTGAAAATTCGGACCCTCCTCCTTCCCTTGGTGAGATTTGGTGAGTTCTGGCGGGATCCCTCAACCTCCTCTCTTTCGTGAGACTTGCCTTATAATTTTTAAATGTAATCTGCTATAATAATGTAGTACCAGGAGACCGACCAAAGTTCGGTTTTTCGTTTTCAGGTAGAAAAAGTCGAAAAAATGTAATGCAATTGAATGAGAGTCGGAAATATTTAAAAAATATTGAATATCGTTGAAAAGCCGAAAATATGAAAAATGTTAAAAAAAATCGAGAGAGGTTGAAGCAGGTGAAAAAGTTTGATAAACTCGATAGTATATTAAAATGTTGAAAACGTTGAAAGAGATTGAATGAGGTTAAAAAGCCGAAAAAACTTAAATGTGGTTGAAAAAGTCCAAAAAATATGGAACGTGTTGAAAAAAGTAGAAAAGGTTGAAAAATATTGAAAAAGTTGAAAGAGTTTGAATAACTCGAAAAAGTTGAATAAGGTTGGAAAATTCCAAAAATATGAAAAGTGTTGAAAAAAGGTTGAAAAATGTTGAAAAAGTTGAAAGAGTTTGAATAGTTCAGAAAAAGTTGAATAAGGTTGAAAAATTCGAAAATATATAAAAAATTTTGAAAAAAGTTGAAAGAGGTTGAAAAATGTTGACACAGTTGAAAGAGGTTGAATAACTCGAAAAAAGTTGATTAAGGTTGAAAAATTCGAAAAAATATGGAAAATGTTGAGAAAAGTGAAAGAAGTTGAAAAATGCTGAAACAGTTGAAAGAGGTTGAAAAACTCGAAAAAATATGGAAAATGTTGAGAAAATTTGAAAGAGGTTGAAAAAGTCAGACAAATTTGGGAAATTTTGAGAAAAGTTGAAAGAGGTTGAAAAATGTTGAAACAGTTGAAAGAAGTTGAAAAACTCGAAAAAAGTTGAATGAGGTTGAAAAAGTCAATCGAATATTGAAAGCGTTGAAAATATTTGAAAAATGTAGAAAATCGTTGAGAAAAGTTAAACGAGGTTGAAAAATAATGAAGCAGTTGAAAGACGTTGAAAATCTCGTTGAATGAGGCTGAATATATTGAGACCAAATTTTATTAGGATCACTCCTTCAGTTTGCTAAATATGGCATCAACGTTATAAGTTTGTATGGGAGGTGCCACGCCCACTAATGAAATCCCATCAAAATTCATATAATTTCATATAACATTTAAAGTGTTTTGCTTATATGGGAGGTGCCACACCAACTGATGCAATCTCGTCGATTTTCATTTAATTTCAAAGCTTATGGTAACCGACACCTCCACACCAAATTTAAAAAATTTGACTCCAAGAGCACACTAAATGTAGCCTTAAACATTTTTTGCATGTAGGGGAGGTGCCACGCTCACTGATGCAATCCCATCGAAATCCATTTAGTTTCAAAGCTTATCGTAACCGACATCTCTATACCAAATTTAAAAAATATTACTCTCATAGAACAATAAATGTAGCTTTTAACTGTTTTCGCTTGTATGGAAGGTGCCACGCCCACAGGTGCCGTTTCGCCCACTTTTGGTTACAAGATACTAGGGGTGGCAATCCCGGGATCCCGGGATTTACTCAAAATATAGGCTAAAGTAATCCCGGGATTTCAAAGAGACAATCCCGGGATTTTCGGGATTAGAAAAAAATTTTATATTATATAATAAATATTCTTTTATATGACATATTAAATACAAGGTCTGCAAAATAAATACATTTTATGTGCATGAAACATTATTGCATCAACCTGCAAAATGCACTTCATTTGTGTCTGAACCTTAAATTGAGTAAAAATATTTTTTTTTTATTGTAGCATTTTTTGTTTAAGATTTTCTTATTAAAAATGTCACATAGCAAAAGAAAATATCTTTTTTAATACTACTAATTTTAAGAATTTTTTACTTAGTATTGAAAATTGATAGTTCATGAGAAAAATGATAAAATGTGAAATTAAGTGTGTTTGTTTACTTTCCCAGTAACAATTATCCAGTAAAGAAATTTTAGAGAGTAAGAAGGTATTTGCTCACAGAGAAAAAAATGTTCATAAAAGTAAACAAACACAATCCAGTAAAAATTCTGACAAGTGAAAAAAAATATTTAAGTTTTTCAAAACAATTTGCATTTTTATTTATGAAAAAATATTGACAATTGTCAAAATCATTTGTTTTTCTTTTTGAAAAATGTTTGCTGGTAAAATTTTATCCAGTAAAAACTAGCAGGCTCTCTCGCAACAAATTGTCACTTTATTCTCTCACTGCCTTTCTCGTTACTGGATATTTTTTGTTAATAAACACAATCCAGTAACAATTGTTACAAATTTGTATAAATTCGTACAAATTTTCATTTAACAAACAGACCTATTTAGACTAAAATTATTTTTATCAATAACGGAAATACTAAAAATGCAATAGAAAAACAACATAAGCAAAACATATCTATTTCTTATAATTAAATACAATTCTGCAAAAAAAATATAGGTTTGTCTTCAAAAAAAAAAAAAAAAAACAACAGCCGACCTTGATTTGTCATTGAAATTTTGACCCATACCTAGACCTACCAAAATTTAAGTTCTAAGATATAATTAAACTTTTGTCTGAAGCTTTTTTTCTGAAATCAGCTTCTAAAGATTTTGAAAACTTAAATGAAGCGCACTAATGGGTGCGTCTACTGAGAGCGAGCCATTCGGTGCCACTAAATGCCATCACTGTCACATTTGAAGAAGGTGATAAAGTATTAATCAAGTACAAAATGTGGTACACGAATCTTTAAATATAAAAATGAAATTGATAGTTTGATCATAAATGCCTGATTATCCTCTATCATCTCCTTTTTAGTGGCTATCTTCTACTAGTCAAAATTAGTAAATGTGATTTAGATGTATTAACACTCGAAGTGTTCTAAATCAATTTTTAAGCTATTATTTTTCTATTATTTTGCGTTCTTATTCTTCATTGTTACGCTGTGAAATAAAGCAATTTTAATTTTATATACTCGTATACAATAGTATAAACTTCTCGTTTTTTTTTGTAGTTCTTTATGCATTTATTACGAACTATCAATCCTGGGATTGATCCCGGGATCCCGGGATTGAAAACTTCGATCCCGAAAACCCCGAAACTCAAAAAAGCTCCGGGATTGCCACCCCTATAAGATACCCAATAGCCAGTATATTTCACATGCCAAATTTCATAACGATTGCGTTGTTAGTTCTCTTATTATAACGTTTATAAATATTGTGGGCTGTGCCACGCCTTTCAACGAGTTTTGCCAGTATAGTGGCATAGCATGTTATAATGACCTCATTCAGCGGTATTAATTTCAAAATTTTTATGAAAATCCTCGGTGCAGTTTTTGAGTAATATCGAATCAAAGTTCACTTTTGATAGCATTTAAGATATTTATGATATGCATCCGTCTACCAAATTTTGTTGCAATACCTTGAATGGTTTGCGAGTTATCACGAAATAAAAATTAAAATTTAGGGCTGTGCCACGCCCCCGTTAGAAACTTCAAAAACTTAAAACCTAGTCCAATCTTAATTTTGTTCACATATGAACGAAGTCCCGAAGTTTTATCAAAATCGCTGCAGCCGTTTTCGAAATAAAGTTCAGCCATATATACTTAAATATACAATAGCTCGTTTAATAATAGTAGATACTATCTTCATTAAAAAGTTGACGTGCGATTTTCGTTGACCCCTCCCCCTATTTTGACTCACGTAATTTATGGACGGCCCCTTGTTAGCTTTATTTTTTCAACTCTTTATGAGTTGTTCAACCTTTATCAAATTTTTTCAATATTTTCCATATTTTTCTATATTTTTTCGACTTTTTTCAACATTTTTCATATATGTTCTACTTTTTAATTTCTTTCAACTTTCTTCAATGGTTTATTTTTCAACATTTTTTACATTTTAAATTTTTTGTTCGACACATTTAACCTCTTTAACGTCTTTTTAAAATTCATTCAAAAATTACCTTCATGCATTGTAGGGTATGTGGTTTTCGGCCTAGCCGAAGATAACACTTCAAATAGTTATTTTTTATTTGGAACAAGTGATGTCAATCTCCCGAATTTCGGGAGAATTTCATGGTAACGATAGAATTAAGTATACGCATTGTTTGTTCGACGGGAAAATTCTGAATGAGACTGTGTGTAAATATTATTATAATTGAAACAAGAAAAAATTATTTCTGAATACAACTGGTTAATAAGAGTAATCAAGTTTTTAGAAAAAACAGAAACCTCATAACACCAACAAAAGTTTAATTGCTTCTTCGTACAAAGGGCAGATAACCTCGACTTCAATATTTTGGAAAGGGGTTAGAGAGCAAGATGATTTCATAAGCAGCACCTTAATGCCGCAGGCTTAATTATAATGATGCTTTTGCTTTTGTTTTTATTTTACTTTGCTCAAATCAAGTTGGCCTAAACCGGTAATTTAGGGATTTCGTCTACTGTATGCAAGTTGTTTATGATGCTGTTGTTGTTATTGTCAACTATATAAATTTAATGGTAAAGCAAAGGTCATGTAGGACGTTTCTATTTTTTTTTTCGCACAAGTAGTCATTCGATTGTTTATTGACAAAACGTTTGTATGCTGGCTTATTGACCCTAACAGTTTATAATGATGTAGCAATTGATGAACCGCTTTTTGCCGGTTATTGTTTTTTTATGTTGTTGCTGTTTTCTTAATTTGTTTGGCTTTGTGGTTTTATGGTTTTGTTTTGCTTATTAAGATTGTTATCTATTTCTTGACTTGCTCCTTTCGTATTATTATTGTTTTTTTTTTCTTTTGTGAACGGTAATATGACGTTTCAATCTTTATTTTAGTTTTTCAAAGTACAGATAATTATATTATAAGAGTGTAGTAGAGATTTCGTCGATATTTTTGAAAAATATTTCTTATTAGAATCCGTATAATAAATTGTAAATACACGTGACGGTTTTAAGCCTGAATGAAAATAAAAAATGGTGCACATTTATGCGAATTAGAAAAACTAAAAGTGAACTAATGATAGCGCCGCTTTTTTTAAAAAAAAATGAATTTTGAAATTGCAAACAAAATTTAATTTATTTTATCCCTCTTATATATCTTGTTAAAGGCATTATTTATGCATTTACTGCTGGACTTTTAATAACATCAATTGTTAATTTGTAAAAAAAAAAATATTTTTATGTGTATTATTTTTTCCAAAACTTTGTGTCTTGAGGATTTGCCCCTAAAAGCTGAAAATACAAAAGGCGGACGTGTAGGTTTCTGCAGATTTCTGTACATACTATATAGGTTGTATATATCAAAATCGTCGATTTTTGTTAACTTCTTGCTTATTAACCTGGTATCGAGGTGTCGGCTACTTATGGTTATGGATTTCGACGAGATTAAATTAGTGGGCATGGCACTTCCCATATAAGCAAAAAACGTTTAATGTTATCTTTAGTGTACTATATGAGTAATCATACCTACTAAAATTTAGTATGGAGATGTCGGTTACCATAAGCTTTTATATTTAATGAAATTTATCGAGAATGCATCAGTTGTTAAAAAAAGTTGTAAGCGTGACACTTCTTGATTTTTGGAGTGTTTTTTGATTATTTCAACATTTACCTTTCGACTTTTTAAACCTCTTTCGACGTATTTGGATTTACCAACATTTTTCAACTTGACTTTTTCAACCTGTTTAAATTTCAACTTTCAACTTTTTTCGAGTTTTGCAATCTTTTTCAACATTTTTTATGATTTATCGATGTCATCAACCGTTAACTACTGTTTCAATCTCTTTCTACTTTTTTAACCTCTTTTTTTCGATTTTTCAACCGCATTTAACTTTTTTCGTCATTTTTCATATTTTATCGACTTATTAGCCTTTTTCAGCAGCTTCAACATTTTTTTCAACAAAACTTCATTTATCCCAACATTTTTGAACTTTTTTTCCGCTTTTCAACCTATTCAATATTTTTCAAATACATCCAAATTATTTAATCTCACTCAACTGTTTCAATATTTTCCATATTTTTTCGACTTTTTTAACCTCATTCAACTTTTTTCGATTCTTTCAAACTCTTTCAACTACTTTCAACATTTTCCATGTTTTTTCGACTCTTTCAGCCTTTTCCCCTGCTTCAAATTTTTTTCAGCTTCTTTCAATCAGTTCCATTTCCATTTTTTCCGACCTTGCCAACATTTTTCGGCTTTTTCAACCAGCTTTATCATTTTCCACTTTTTTAACCTCTTGACGTTTTGCAACGTTTTCCATATATTATCAACCTCTTTCAACTGTTTAAATATTTTCCATATTTTCGACATATTAAACCTTGTTTAACTTCTTTCGACATATTGCATATTTTTTCGACTTTTTCAACCTCAAAACAAAAAACCGAACTATGGTCGATCTCCTGGTACTGTATATAATAAACCCAAATTATATAAGAACGACTTTTCTATAAATTGTAAGATTTTTTCAACAATGAAATTTAAAATCTGTTAATCTTTTTCGCCTACAGTGCATCTAATTAAAATCATTAATCAATGCAAATTTTATAGATTTTTCCGCAAACGTAACTACAATTTCAGAATTGTAATAATTGGATTTTATGTTTTTTTTAAATTTATAATAAATTGCAGCAGCAATTTATGCAAAATAAAAATTCAGACATACGCTACTCGTAATTCGACCAATGAAAACTGACTGATCTATGGTTTTAAATTTCAAAATACAGAAATTATTAGATAGTTTTAAAAAAATTATTCAAAACTTTTAAATTTTGTCCATTTAGAAGACCAAACAAACCTCTTTCATTATCTTTAGCAAATTAATATTTGTGGAGATTGAAAAGGAGAAATCTATGCACGGTTGAAAAAATCAGTATAAATTTTTATACGAATATCAGTTTAAGGGTCGTTTTATATGAATTTAGGTATAAATTTAATAATTTTTCAACTTATAAAAACCAGCTATGCGGCCAGTTGTTTATGCTCAATTTTGTGTAATAAATCATCAACATTCTAGCCGAGCTAGCTAACGAACGGGGTCGAATTCAAACTATTCTAGAAATGAAGCAGGTTCAAATCTCTACCCATTCATGTTCTGTTATTCAAATCATTTTATAAATAAAAATTGTAAATAAAATTAAATTAAAAAGAAGTATCTCTTCCCGGACTCGAACCCATGAATTCTGCGTCCCAGTCAAACGTTCTAACAACCGACATAAAAATACATTTTTTTACTATTGTTAAAATTAAATATACAGCCATGTTCTGCAAATCGATCGAAATTGAATCGAAATCGAATTCTCAGTTCGAGTAGAAATTGAATCGATTTGGTGAAAGTGTTCGAAAAGCTGTTTAGTTGTAATGAGCTGCGATCAACATTGAAAAAGATGTGTTTAGCATCGAAAAATGTTTGTTTATGGTAAATATTTTGAAAGTTTGACAGTTTTCCTTTTTTCCATAATGTACACATTGTAGGAATAGCGAACAATTAAATTTTATTTAAAAAAAAAGTGTGCAGCGTTTTGATTGAAGTTTTTTTATTGAATCGTGAAAATCCTACGAATGAAAGGATAAAAAGGAAAATTTTAAGAGACCATTCTAATCCATTTGCCATTCCAGATGCTGCGTAAGTACTTATCGCTTACTTATTAAATTATGTAAATAAATCCATACAAATAGAAATAAGCATTTCTTTGCAGTTTTATAGCGTATTATCGGCTAAAAAAGATGCTTTCAAAATGATATTGGAGGAAATCCGACCTTTTGTTTAACAATCTTCAATTCCTTTCTATTCTTCAATTCCTATTTCTAAAAAGCGCAGATTTATTTGATTCTTCTCCTTTGCTGCTCTACCAGTACGCGCTCACCTTTGGAGAACCCTCTCGCAAGATCTTGGTGCTCCTCCATGAATTGAAGTATGGTAGACTCCTATCTCGCATTCTTATGTTTTCGCCTAAATTTGACAATTAATTAAATTAATATTAAATACAAAAATTGCACGAACTTTATACTTACATTTTTATTTAAATTTCAAATTTGATTGATTTCATTTAATGAAAGCTGATCGAAATGAAACAGATAGCAAATCGATAATATTGATTTACAGAACACGTCCATTTCAATTCGAACATACAATCGAAATTGAATCGATTTAAAATCGACCGATCGAAATGTGGAACAACCAAAGTCGATTTTAATTTCGATTTCGATCGAAAACGATTTGCAGAACATGCCTGATAAACTCTTATTATAAAATAGAATTTATACGTCAACCTATTCTATACTTTTTAATATAGAAACATATATGATATTCATATAAAATTTTATAACTGCGGAACTTATAAAATCTATACAATTTTTTTATTGATTTATATGAATAACTAAAAGTTATTAATTTTATACTGATATTTTCCACCGTGTAGTTACGCCAATGAGCCACTGGTCTTAGTCCATAAATGCACTCAGTTGTAGAGACCTAACAAACCGTTTTTGCCCCATTATTATTTCAAGATGACAGAAGTCCAGTCTCTTCTTATATATTTTATAAAAGTTTTGAATGCCCAATTTAAACTGAATATTTTTAAAATAAATTAAAATGTGAAGCTTATTCTTAAGCCGCTTGAGAAGCAACCTATAGACTCCTAACTTGTGAACATTTTCAAAAATATTTTCACTTTCAGGTTTTTATAGTAGACAATGTTAAAGTATTTCACTTACGTAATTCTTTTATCATGGGTTAAATCAGAAATTTCTATTCATGGTTACTTACAACAATACCAAAACCAACTACTTCTGAAAGCTGTTGTGGATATAATTTCAATGAAAATTCCAATCGTTTAGTTTGTTGTTGTCTTAATTTTTATTAACTACTCTCTTAATAATAAATTTCCGGTTTTGTTCTTTATTCTCATTTGATTGAAATTTGTGTTAAAAAAATAAGTAATATAATGTTGGTGATTAATTTAATTATCACAATAATTTGCATTAACTTGTTGGCCAAGTTAAGTCGACATCTTGAGCTGTTAGTTTAATCAACTGTGATTAGCATAATTTGCAACGATTTGCATTAATTGGTTGAAATTTTACACGATTTGAATGCGGTTTATTGTTTCCCGTGAATATCTTTGTATTGATTGATTCTCATGTTAATGAAAGTGTGACTCAAACAGTGCGCCTCATGTATTTACATACAATATTCACAATTATGTAATTTTTGTATATAATTAATTTTCTGGGCCTTGGCTTAAACGGTTTGTGCTTATTCAAGTGATCTCTTCTAAAATCACAATATCGGGCAGACTTTGACCTATCGAACCTTTCGTAGGCGACTTATAGCTTAAGTTTAACTACCAAAAATTTCTTTCAAATGAGATCCTGATATTTGATATTAAAAGTTGATATGTATTATAACCTGTGGGGCCTATTATTGCTTGTAAAATTTATAGCACTCGTATTAAATCTTATCTTTAAAATAAGATACGTATAAAAAAGTTGGTGACCTCCTCTTTACATTTATGAAATTTATTGTATTATTAAGAATAAAAACTTAAAATTACAGTATAAATGAGAAATGGAAAATTTTTCCAAGAAATTTAAATAATTATATCCCATGTTATTACTTTATTTTCAACGATTGTTTTTTTTTTAAACCACTATTTATAGAGCGATGACAATTTGAGGTATAACAGCTCATATTTATTTATTTTCATTTACTTGTCTAGTTTGGAAACTAAAAAAAGATACATTTACCATTTAAATTTCATATTCTTACTAATTGACATCTTTTTTCCTACTACACAACTTATATCCTCGTTCTTTGAATAAGTAATGTCATAATTTTCCATAGATGTTTTGATTCCTATTGAGTTTAAAATGCTTAACAAGGTTAAGCAAACCATCTAAAAGGATTATATAAGATAATAAATTGGTCAAGTGCTGTAAATGATCGATTCGAAGATTTGGCTCTGTTAAACTTTTTAGTCTTTAAATAGTATATCCTAAAATATAATACACAAACGTTTTAACAGAAATTTCTAAATAAGTGAAATTTCGAACTTAATCGCCGAATTTCTATTCGTAGATTTTTTCTGTCTTGGCACAACGTCTATCTCAACGTGCACAAATACGGATGCGAATCCGTTTCGAACCCGCTACGAATTCGTCAGTGCGAATTCCGTTTTTAATGCATCGACGGATTCGTTTCGAACTTGGAACGGACTTCATATATGGATCCATTACGGACTTGTTTTTTTAAATAAAGCGTATTCGAGACGGACTCGTTTTTTTTTTAAATAAAACGGATTCGAGACGGACTCGTGCTTTTAAATAAAACGGATTCAAGACGTAATCTTTTTTTTTAATAATACGGATTATAATCCGTTTAACTCCCAGCTTAAACTGGGAAATTTTTGAAAAAAGCGCCACAAATCATTAAAATAAAAGTCAATTTTCAAGTTGTCATCAAAACTTTTATTTTATTTTGAATGTATCCGGGATTGGAAATACAGTTTTGTACTTATTTTTAGTTTAAATCAGTGTTCGAAAATGTACAGTACGGTACAATTCAATCGTGATTTGTGACGATTTTAATATGTGCGCACAATTCAGTATTATACTGTGCAAACACAATACGTTTATTTTTCCTTATAAAAATAGCGTGCCGAAGCTCTAACGAGTACACATACTTTTCATAAACGAAGAGTGCACACAACCAATCTTCTTTTGTACGTCTCTGAGCACAGAACATAACTTTATTCTCATTATGTTTTGTGAAATAGCACGAAACAAAACCAATTCGTTACCATGTCAGACTTGCTTCTTCTTGCTGTGAGAAGCTTACATAAATGTGGCCACATGTTTCGATACTTTCCGAATTTTTAGACAAATGCGACAAAAAAATGTAAAAAAGCAGTTTAATAATAAAAAAAAGTGTATTTTAAATTTTTTCAGAAAACAATAAAAAACCGTAACTCAGACTGAAATACATATTTCATGATTATGTATTCTAAATTTTGGAATTAGAAAAATTGAACAAAAAAAAAAACAATTAAATTTTTTTTGAACCGGTGGTATCACTGGTGCAATTCGCTGTTGAGTGAAATAAACCACACAATTGCGAATTGTACCGAGCCAAAGCACGACACTCTATTTCTATTTATAAAGTACATGCTACGGTGCAAACACAAATACAGAACAAAACAAAAGCCAACAAATGCACAGAACGATTCATATTTTGTACCTTACTGAGTACACATTTCTGTTTTGTGCTGATATTGTTTTGTGCATTGGATTGCACACTATAGAAAATAAATAAGGTTTTGTGCTTCGGCTCGGTACACAACGAATTGTACTGTTTATTTTCGAACACTGGTTTAAATACCTTTGTTATATCGCTAGCCACGTGCTTCTGAAGCTGAAACCGAATATAATTACTTGTGAAAATTTTCAAATCATTCTGATGAGTGAACAAGATACGTGTGACTATGGGATAATCGTATACAAGATATTTTTCAGAAATTTTTTAATTGCGTTTATTTTGAACGCTTTGTCATTATAACAGTAAAAGTTATTGGGATATTTCAAGTAAAAATGATTTGTTTGAAGGAATAAGTAGGAGTCGTCTTTGAACTCGCCAACATTGTAGTCGTGTATTTGATGTTTTGGATTAATTTATTTACCATGAAATCTTGCCTCCACTATTCTCTTATATACAAAATAAAAAAACTAATCAGTCTCGAGTCCATTTTACTTAAAGAAAACGAGTCCGTCTCGAATCCATTACATATATAAAAAACAAGTCCGTCTTGAATCCGTTTTATTAAAAAAAACGATTCTGAGTTCGAGACGGATCCGACAAAGCGGACGACCCTTCTGCTTTTTCGAGAAGAATTTCATACGAAAACGAGTTCGAGACAGATCCGTTTCGGATAAAATATACGAAGAAGCGAGCCCATTTCGAATTCGAAATAATGAAATTTATGTCCAAAGTTGGAGGCACAGAAGTCATTACGATCGCTTTCATTATTATTAAATAAAGTTTGAGCCATTTGATTCTTCAAACAAAATTCTTTTCGCATTCTAAAATCACAAATCATCACTCATTTGAATTCCTAGATAGGAATAAACAATGTCGTCAGAAAATACCATTGAAACAATATGTAATGCAGTGTAAAATCATTAAAATTCTGTGAGCTGTTAAAAAACATAATCGCATTGATAACACTCATGTTCATGTTTTTTGATACTTCAGACATCTGGCAGATGCTTCAAGGCTAATGCGCAAATAATGAAAAAGATATGTGCTATCTATCAAAAACCTATTAGAGGCAGCGTTGAATCCGTAAGCAATTCGTTTTTAAATTTTTTTTTCATGAATCCGTTTTATTTATATATAATAAGTTTGTATTATTTACATGTGATAAGTAATAGCATATTTAAAAAATGTTCCCTACTGTTTTTCACTAAATAATTCTTTTTTTATAAATATATACTATCTTCTACTATACTTATCGGAGGATTCAAAAGTCGGCTATTTACATAAAACGTTTTTTATTTGCATGCACTTTTGCATCTTTGTTGGTGGAACGATAGCAAGATTCTAGAACAACACAAATTAGTTTAAGTAACGAATACTTGGACGTAATCTGAAGCATAAATTAGATAAATGATTTTTAACCACTCGCTTCAACGTTACTAACAACATCTTGGCTTGGTTATATGTATGTAAACATTAAGTTTTGCAAGTAACAGGGTGTGGAAGTTTTCTTAACTTCGCTAACAATAAATTCAGAAAATTCATTAGATGTTGCATGAAAATCGTGACAAGTTATTTATTGTACATGGGGTGTCACTGGACAATGAATCACTTTTAAGGTGCATTCATTTACTTATAATTATTTAACGATAGTGTGACTAGAGCGTAACGTAAGCGTAAACTCGTTTCAGTTCAATCCCCTTTAATCTCATTCCTCAGCAACGGACTTTTTCGATGTCTGTAATTGAGCTGGAACACGCAAATTTTCCATTTCCAACAAAATCGCGTTTTCTTCCTTTTAACTTGGGTTTTTTTTTTTTTTTTGCATGATAGTCGTCAATCGTATGCAACTGCATAATAATTCTCAGATCATTGCAAAAGTTTTTATTTTGTAATAATAAAATAAAAAAAAAAATTAGCCACGAAACGATCATGAATCATGAAAACAAATAGAGATGGTCGGCATTAGCTCTTACTTTATGAAGTATTTTTAATGAATAAAAAACTACTCGATTATAGAATCTTATTGATTTTTACTTATAGGAGGTATCAATTTATTGTTCAATTATGTGAGCCAATTAAATTATTTGAGTGTTGCGTTTTTTCTTTCAAATAATAGCGGTGTTTACTTCAATTTTGAACGGAGCACATAAACTAAACCGAGTGGCGCTTATTTGCATATTGAGCGGCTTCAAATTATGAAGGAAAATTGTGAGTGTGTTTCATTTAGCTTAGAGTAGTAAAAAAATAATACTCAACCGTTAAAAAATGGCGAAAAAAATGTTATCTTGAGCCCCAGAAAAATAACGTTAAGCGGTGAATACTGTTAATTGAGCTGTTATTTTTATCCACAGCTGAAAGCGTTACGGTAGCTTTTTGTAACTTTTGCATTAAAGTCTGATATCATTTGGTTAGTTTGTAGAAAATTTGCTATTATATGTGACCGCCAAATTTTGCATCGCTCAAAATATTTTTTTTTACCTCCCAAATTAATTTTTTTCACCGAATAATAAGTATTTTTTTTATCGCCCAAATGAAGCTTTCTCCTCTGCTCAAAACGTGGCTGTGATTACTGAAAGTAGTATTGATTTTATGTACTGACAACCCTTTGTGAGGTTAAGGATGTTTTAAAAGAAGAGATATTTTCCCCAAGAAAATTTTTTGGCGCCGTTACGAAGAAAAAATCAACCATAAGTCTAAAATAAATTTTTGAATGGATGTCCCCCGTCATCCGGGGCCTGAAATGGATTTCGAACATCACCAGGAGTGATAATTCCAACTAAGGGGATTTGTTTGAGATGATAAATCTGTATTACAGTTAGTCAATGGGGAAAAGATAGAAAATAGATTTCGAACATCACCAAAGAGTCTCGACCCTACTTTGGCTCGAATTTTTCAAGCATTGTAATTACATCTAGTTATTTTCGATTTACTTGCAAATTCTTTACCTTTTTATGTCAATTTCGATTTTTTATGGTAATAAGTACTTCTTCATATATTACTTGATTACTCCAGCATTAGTTTGTTGCAGGGAGGATCATATTACATGTCAAATACTGCAGCGGTATACTGAGCTTCAAAAAAATACAGGTCGAATGCTTCCGGTGACTACTAAGCAGCACATAAACTAATCCATTAAATACAAATAGGGAATTCTTAGAAAAAGAAGCCTGAATACTAAAAGAACAAACAATGAATATGGTTCAATTATAATAATTTATGCAACCCGACGCTATCAGCGCTACCTGAAATGTCTTATATAATTCTATTGGCACTCGCGGCTTCGCACGCCCATGTCTCGTTGTATTTTTCATAATGAAAATACTCTCATAACATTCCATTCTATATTCTCTCTTCAAAAGTAACAAAAACAATTAAAAGACAGTTTATCCTTTGAAGCCAAATACAAACGTTACAAATGAGAAAAAAAGGACAATAACAACTCAGAATTCAAGAAGCAGCATAAGCAACGAAAAATCAAACGACGATTTTGGATTGAAGTTTTGCAAAAAGTTAATTCTAAAAAAAAGATATTTCACTTAAAAAAATAAGTATACAATAACCTTCTTTAGCATAAATATGTTGTTTTGAAAAAAACGCCAAAGCGTTACAAACCATTTCCATATAAGTAATTTTATATGAAAGTATAGATACGCAACTGCTCCTGTCTTTAGCGCTTACTCTAGCGGTTCAATTCTTCGAGCGTATAATTTACAACTAAACGCTCTTCAATGTCGATCATATTCGACATTGAACTGAAGATCTTTCCATTTTGTTGAAATGAAATGCATCAAAATTATTATATTTTATTGATGGTCCGTGGTAGAGAAATTTTTGTTTTTATTTTAATACAACTATTACCTTCCGGTGCAAAGGCAATTAAAATTGAAAGTCTTGTAAATAAGATTTTTCTTTTTTTTTAATTTCATACAGTTTCTTAAACTTTACTTAATATCAATAAAGTTGAATATTCGCTACTTTAATGCTATCAATGTTGTTAGTTTCATTGAAAAACTCGTAGAAAATAAATCAAAACTTAATCGTTTTTGTTCATGTGATATATACGAAACTTAAAAAAAGAAAAAAAAAATGAGTTCAAATGTTAAAAACTTTTAACGAACTTTACTACACCACCAGACTCTGTGGGGTGTTTTTTTTAAGGCTTGAAGCTTTGGTGTTACAATGGTTGGTTTAGTAGGCTGGGGTTGATTTTGCATGCAAACGAATGCAGTACCTAACATGAAATGTATTGAGAAAGTCAAGGAAATGAATTCTACTTGTGACTTTTGCGTGCTCAAAACTGGGTCAAAGTAGTGCTGACAAAAACAACGAATCATTATTTTCGTGTAGAATTGTATGCTGAAGTGATACTAACACTCGTAAGGAGCTCTTAAATTTTGTATGCTATCAAGCGTAGTCACTTTTTATAATAAAACTCAAACAAAAAAGTATTTACTTATTGTGAAAAGTTAACTCACACCGCTCATACATTTTAACTCAAACCAAATGTTCATTGTGATGAGGTATTTAGTCGACAAATTGCAAAAGTTTTGTAACTTTTGGTGTGGTGCGAGTAAAATTTTTATAATATAGAAAATAAAACTAAAAACGTTCACAATTCTATTCTAAATCTGAAAATAGTCCCGTTTTGCTCATAGTTTCGGAAAATATGCGCTCCATTAGGGACATAATTATAAAATAACAGTGTACCTTAAAATTTTCAAAATGAAACAAAACTTCGAGTATTTTTTATACAATTCGTAAAATGTTACGACGTTAAGGAAAATAGTGTAGGTAAGTGAAATAAGGTTATGAAATCGGAATATGTACATAAAAACATATGCTGTGGCAAAAAGCAATAAAAACTAAAGTCGAGTGAAAAAAAAATGGAATTAAGGTTGAGTTAAAGCCCATTTTTCATTAGTTCTAAGCGTAGTTTTACCCTCATATTTAGGTATTCACGCCTATCATGAATAAACACTCCTTCAGATTTTTTCTCCACTCCTATGTTTTGCGATCGTGGAAGATTTTTGGGGAATGGGAACGAATTCCCTGGAAAATGAGGTTACCGGCAATACTTTTTTGGGGAAAATTTTTTGACATTTCACGCAAATTTTGTTCCCTAACTTTTTG
This sequence comes from Tricholauxania praeusta, assembly GCA_949775025.1. Lineage (NCBI taxonomy): Eukaryota > Metazoa > Arthropoda > Insecta > Diptera > Lauxaniidae > Tricholauxania > Tricholauxania praeusta. The sequence goes on from OX459031.1 coordinate 79,928,389, forward strand.
GCGAGGAATTTAATGCTAGTCAATGCTAGCAATATTTTGTAATTTTATTTGATAAAAAGATTTTTTTAACATATTGGCCCCTATTGCGGTTGTCGATTTGCGATAAAATCGATAGCCATCGATTTAATAGAAACGATGCCATTTTGGCATTGCGAAACTCAATAGAAAAAATTGCGTCATTGTGACTTGAAATATTATTATTTTTCTTGAGACAGCCGTTTAGTTTCACTCAGTTTGAAATATTTTGTGTGAAAAATTTAAAAAATAAAGAAATATCTACTAAAATAAAAAAAAATCTTATCTAGCAAAACAAAATGATAGAACAGCCAGCGATTGTGATCGATAAACGCAATACCAAACAAAATCGCTAATAGAAAAAAAACGTTTATCTATTGTAAATCGACAACCTCAATAGGGGCAATTTGCAAGATCTAGCAAGACAAACAAAGAGCGATTTCTGATATTGGTCCAGTACATGGAATCTAATTCGGATACAGTAAAAATCTTCATGAAAAGGAGTAGATGGCAAACTATCAAGCTATGCCATACTATATTTTAGGTGATTTTTTTTGTAATATAGATCAGGGAAGGGCACTTAGTGCCTCAATTTTCTCACATTACTCTAACCGTTATTCGACGCACAACCAAGCGAAAAAAAATTCCCAGAATTTCAACGCTATCGAGGCACAAAATTCGCAGAATTTCAACGCTATCGAGGCACAAAATTCGCAGAATTTCAACGCTATCGAGGCACAAAATTCGCAGAATTTCAACGCTATCACAGCGTTGACTTGAATTCAAATGAAAACAAAAACAAAACACAAAGGCATAAATGACGGCGCCGCATTGTGTCTTGACGAATGTAGCAATTGTTTTTGTTTGTAGTGTAATTTGTTTTTTTTTGTGCTAATGGCAATTTTGGAAATGAAAGTAAAAAAACTTTAAAATTTCGTTTGTTGTTGCTTGATGTTGTTGTTTTCCTCTTTTGTTATATTTTTGTGCCCACCGCTGATATAGATAAATGCACTTCATTTTTATTTATAAAATTGTTCAGCTGACAGATAAGCTAATGTCAAATATGCAAAATTACTGATAAGCTAATGTCAAATATGAAAAATGCAACTGTAATTTTGGACTGAATGGAAGTAATTTTAAATATTTTGGCAGCACTGACTGGATATGAAGTTTTCCAATCCTCAATTAATTATGATCGCAAAATACTCCTCTCGAGAAACAAAAAAAAACGGGAGAATCGTTTTCCTCCGTATATTCATGATAGGGGTGATTATTTAAGTCTAAATAGACAGTGAGCCACAAAGCTGTTCATAAAAAACGTTTCTAGTTTTAAGGCTGTATTATTTTTTTTTTTGTAAAAAAAGTTTTAAAAGAGAACTTGCAAATTCTTTATTCTAGCTACAAAAAAATCGAAACTAAAATATTTCACATTTTGATTAACTTGAGTAGTTATTTTTATACTTACAAGGAGACCACCACCCTGTGCCCTCACCGATTTGCCTGAAATTTTTCCGGATGGTAGTTCACGTGAAATAAGAAAACCCATATTTACCGTTTTTCGCAATGCTCAAGGAAAAGCGAGAAAATCGCGTTCAAAGTTTTCCAATAGTTGTCCTATACAAAAAAGGTTTATCTTCGTTCGATTAGCAGAGAGTAGCATAGTGGTAAACGAGTTAGCGTATAATCCTGGGGGTCACTAGTTCGATTCTCCGCTGATGCAACTTTTTTTTTATCGCCTCTAAAATATGGAAATAATCTCTTGCTTCTTTTATGATGAACTATTTGTTTATTACGATGAAAACAGCCCTATATCATCAAGGAGCCACCACCATGCTTTTAAGTCTCCTGTATAATGCATGCAGTAATGCCAACTTTTTTGCCATATCAACACCAAGCGAGTTCATCTGATCAATGTAACTAGCATCCAGTGGTCAGATGCGTCCAAAATAATTCGTTTGGATCACAAGTTAGCTTATAGTGAGCCAAAAAGTATTAACTTTATCCCAACTATTTTGCAACTACTGGTTTTGTTTTACTCACATTATAGTGTGGTTCATAACAGCTAGCAAATGATGAGAAAAATCTATTTATTTATATTATAACTATTCATTGTTTTTCTTTTTTTTTTTTTGCAACATAAACATTATGGAAAAGTATTTTTTAATTGTATGTATGAATGTATTTTGACGGCTTCTCGGTTCTCTTTATCGCCATCTCCATCGATTACTGTTCGAATCACAGCTGTTAAAAATAAAATAATTATAAATGCACTTTTAAGTTTTATTCTTACATACCAACATTATTAACGCCTCGTATACTTTACAAACGTTCTTAAGGCACTGCCACTGGTTCCCCTCATATTAAAATAGATTAGATTAGAGTTACATATTAACGGATATTTACGATTTAGTATAATTCCTCTTGTTAGTAGCACTTTCCGTGTAGCATGCACTACACTTGTATTTACAGAAGGTGGCCAAATTACTAGGGACAGTACTCAAATTTACTTTGCATTTGCTGCTGGTATCGTTATTGTTGTTTTTGATAAGCATTACATTAGTAGTCTGCGTCATCTACTAAATAAGTGAGGTTAAGATTGAGGTTGAGATTACTTCTTATTTGGTAAAACGTGCTGTTGCAGTGAAGTCGTTTAAAGTTTGAATAAATCATTTTCCGGTTTTTCCTGTCCGTAATATTCAATATAATAGTTCTTATTTAATTAGTTTTTTAAGTTTCATGAATTAATTTATGTTTGGACAACGGTACCTCAAAAGTGTTTCTTTTTAGAATAGACAAGTCTACAAGAATGTGTAGAGAAGTACAGACGTTATTATATCACTCTTCATATTCCCAGAGAGACATAGTAACGCTTTCAAGTGTTTCAAAGTAGGTTTTTAACTGCATTAAAAAAAAAACAAGTTAAGGTGTTATCTTCGGCCAGGCCGAAACTCACATACCCTACACTACACTGAAAGTACATTTTAAGTAAATGTTAAAAAGACGTTAAAGAGGTTGAATAAGTCGAAAACAATGTGAAATATTATAAAGATTGACATAGGTTGAAAAAGTCGAAATGCAAAATGTTGAGAGAAGTTGTAAAATTCTAAAAATGTTGAAAGAAAAAATAAAGAAACTTATGAAGAAAGTTGAGAGAGGTTGAAAAAGTCGAAAAAATACATATATGATATATTGGAAAAAGTTAAAGGGTGAAAAAGTTGAAAGAATATGGAAAATGTTGAAAAAATCGAGTATAAATGAAAAGTTTGAAATATGCCACGCCCACTTCTCCAATTCCGCCCACTTTTGGATCAATAAACTATATTCGTAGTCGACATCCTCATATTAAATTTTAGCACAATAGCTTGTCGAAAATATATGCGATGTATGCCGCAGTTAAATTTAAAATTTTGGGCGGTGACACACCCACTGGTACAATCCAGTCTGGTTTTAACCCAGAAATAGCCTTTCATAAGCAAACCCCTTACACCAAATTTTAGTATGATTGCTCACATATTTCGAGATATATGCCACTTACCGTATTTTATTTGTATGGGAGGTGCTACGCGCTCTGGTACTATTTCAGCCACTTTTGATTCAGATATCCTCTATTGGTCGTTCCATCTATAATTTGCTTTTTTTACCCAGACGTGTTTTAAATTGGCTGAAAATTTTTTGAGTGATTAAGGCATTATCAAATATATAGAAAAATATTATATCAAACTTTTTTGACCAATAGTTTTGATAAAAAAATTAATTTCTTAACCCTGTTCAGAACCGCTCGTAAATAACACAAAAACTTGAATGATAAATATAAACAAACAAACACAATTCAAATTCGCTTTCATATTATTTTTATTATTCCAATTTTTGAAATTTTTCTATTTTTAAAATTTTAAATATTTCTTAAATTTTTGAAATTTTCAAAAAATAGAAAACTTAAAAAAATTTAAAAACTTTTAAAAATTGAAAAAAACTGAAGATTTAAAAAGTTTGAAAATGCTATAAAAATTACAAAAAAATATCGAAAAATTAACAAAAGTATCAATGGAATATCCTAATTTTATTTTTAAGTTTCATAAATCTTTAGTAAAATGCTTTTCAAATCAAATAGGATGCAGAAACAGGAACGAAAGCTTAAGGAGTAGTACTCCTATATGTTTTGAACGATTTGAGCCTAAAAAAGCTGAAATCGATTTTGTAGTATTTGAGAAATCGATGTTTTCCTGAAACGTAATTTTTTTTTTCTTTCAGTGTATATATAACGCTTAGGCGTTAATTTTTCCAAACTTGCAAAATTTCAGCTACTTAAAAATAATATGAAAGCGAATTTGAATTGTGTTTGTTTGTGTATATTTATCATTCAAGTTTTTGTGTTATTTACGAGCGGCTCTGAACAGGGTTAAGAAATTAATTTTTTTATCAAAACTATTGGTCGAAAAAGTTTGATATAATATTTTTCTATATATTAGATAATGTCTTGATCACTCAAAAAATTTTCAGCCAATTTAAAACACGTCACTGTAAAAAAAGCAAATTATAGATGGAATGACCCCTATAGCAACTGAAACACTTGCATTAAATTTCAGAGCAATTGCTGCAATAGTTCACTTAAAACAGCGCTTACAAATTTATGTTAATATGGGAGGTGCCACGCCCACAGGTACTATTGGCCCAAATTTTTGTAATCAGAGACTTAATAGCAAGTATATCTACCACATTAAATTTCATAACGATTACGTTTTCTTAATATAACGTTTGTGAATATTGTGGGCGGTGCCACGCTCTTCAACAAGTTTTGTCAGTTAAGTGGCTGAGCTTGTATTGATGATTGCTTTCAACGGCATCATCTCCACGCCCACTTTTTCGATTCCGCCACTTTTACCACAATTCAAGATATATTTGATACGTAACTGTTTACCAAATTTCATCGCAATATCTTGAACGGCTTACAAGATATGGTAGTATAAATGATAAACTTTAGGGCTGTGCCACGCTCCTGTACAACCCTCTGGAAACTTGAAGTCTAGCGTAATCCTAATTTGGTTCACATGTGCATCAAATCACCAAGTTTCATCAAAATCGCTGCAACTTTTTTTTAAAATTAGCCTAGATAAATATACATAGAATGTGGGCGGTAGGCGTGTCCGTGAACCGATTTCGCTCATTTTCAATAGCAAGATGCCTGCAAGAAGGTGTGACTTGTGTGTGAAAGTTTCATTCAATTAGTTTTCTTGGTTTTCCCGTAAACCTGGTTTCAACAGACAGACAGGCGGATATCGCTTAATCGACTCAGGTGGTGACACTGATCAAGAATATATACACTTTTCGATACCTGCCACGCCCCCTTCTATGTGTTACAAACTGAGAGACAAAGTGAAAATACCTTCGGTGTAGGGTATAAAAATTGCTCTTCGCCTGCTCGTGCAGAACATATAACATAACAAAATTATTGTGCATTATTTTAAGCAATATCGCAAAAAAAAAAACAAAAGCTGGCTCAGTACTTAAAGCTATCGACAATACTTTTATCTATAAAATTGCTCCTCGTTTGCTTGCTTAGAAAATCTGAAAAAAAAAAAATTTCGTGCAATATTTTGCACAATAAAAATAGATCAAAACGAGTCTTTGGACGCAAACTACATAGGAAAATGTGGTAGAAAATAATCACCTCAACTCGTACCGACCTTAAAACTATGGACATTCTATGGCTTATCTGACTACGATGATAAACGACAGTGGAATTATCGTTTCCAAAGGGATAGGCTGGCTGCATTTGGCAGAAGAGAACTTGATCGCTCCCCGTCCTACCAAAAAGCCGCACCTGACTAATGCCATGAAGAAGAAGTGACTGCAATGGGCCGAACAACACTTGAATATGACTGTTGCGTATTGGAATCGACTACGTGCTACTTCTTAAAATAGAGTGGTTCGTGAACTACTGATTTTTTTTTAATCGTGTTTTACAGGTATACATCTCTGACGTGTCAACATTCCAACTTTTGGTTGACAAATGTAAATTTTTCTGACTACGCCCTGGAGAGCGGTTCTACCTCGACTGCCTTGTAGAGAGAGCTAAACACCTGGCTAGCGTCATGGTGTGGCCTATGATCTCAGCCAAAGGCATGAGTCCCCTATACATCGTGGTAGGGACCATGAGGCAGAATCAACACAAGCGAGTATAAGAAACTCGCCTGCTGCCTCAACTCGAAGAATGATTCCCTGGTGACGAAAGCACTTTTTTAAGCACGATTTGACAACTTGTCACAAAGCCAGGAGTGTAACTGCAATTCTAGCTGACAAAAATATTAGCGATTTGCCTTGGCCGGGAACTCGTCTAACTTGAACCTCATTGAGAATATATGGGAGCTAACGAAACGGGCGATCGTCAAAAAATTGAATACCACCAAGCGGAAGTTGATTGAAACACTCGTCAAAGAATGGAAACATAACACCGAACTCCAACAACATCCAAAAAAATTGTATGCAGAGCATGCCCGACGCATATAAGCCATAATTGCAGCTAAGGGTTGAATCACCAAATATAATTATATGCATAATATTTTCAGAGAACGTAAATATTACTTTTACGAAAAAATAATTGAATGTACATTACGTAACATTTATTGATTTTATTTTCTAAATAGAATATTTTACTAAATAAAAAATGCTTTCTAGACCTAGAACCAATCATTTAGTCAAAAAATAGCTTAAACTAGAAATTGGAAAAATATGAGTACTGTCCCTAATAATTTGGACATCTACTGTAACTCAAAATTTATCTACCTTAAAATTCACTTAATTGTATTTTTATTTGACTTAAGTCAAATAGCAATTTCTATTTATTCTACACTCAGAGTAAATGCACTTTGCCATTCATATTTTTCCATAATAAATTTGCTACGTCTTTACTCCACGAGCCAAATGTAAACCATCCACCAAAATGGCGGCAAACAAAGTAGTATACCTTCCAGGCAGATACCCTGTATTTTTTTTATCAACATCTGATTCCGACATATCTGACCCGAAAGTCTAATGAAGGTTACAAATCATATTGCTATTTTTCTAGTGAGAACAACGAGCTATAGACTCTATTGATGTAAATATTTTAGCTTTTTGTTTTTATAATGTATCACAGTTTTTTAATACTATAAGCTACCGCTTTTCGAAACATATTAACCGTTCCTCTTTTTTCTCTTTACAGACAACACATAGCCCTGAAAACGAACGCTTTTATAATCTGCGTAAGCGTCCGGCGTCGGTCACTGAACGCACTACCACTTTCGTTTGCTATACATGTGGCAGTGACACGCCCTCTTCTCAGTTGCGTTTAGTCTACTGCTGTCCAAACGCTGAACGTGAACCGTATTTTCCGTTCATCAAGACGATGAAACCTTTTAAGAACGCTAGTCCAATTAGTCCACAGGGTAAGTTTTTGCTGACGTCGGTTTAATATTTGCACACAAACAAGTAAATAATGGACGGTGATGCTACATGTAATGTTTTTTTATTGATGAGACATCCGAAAAAATTATTTCGGATGGTCTAACTTCCAAAGTTCAGCTCAAAAATTTCAGAGCTGATGACTTGATTATTAACAGTGTGTGCAAAAATGAAACTTAAATTTTGGAGGAACATCAAGTGATGTTAATTTAAGGTAATTTGGGGTCGCTGAGTTCAAGTTACCTTCAGATAGCTGTAAATTACCTGCTAATTGACACGGCTACAGACGCTCTTCTTACGACTTTTTTTTTATGTCAAGCAACAAACATGCCTCAGACACTAATCCTCTCTAACTTGAAATAACAAAAATTAAAGAAGAGCGTTTGTAATCGTGTCAATTACCGTAGGTCAAATTCTGATGGCAGATTGGAACTCAGTGACCTCAAATTACCACATGTTGATATCAGGTGATTCTGCTAAAATTTCACTGCGCACATATTTTTATAAAAAATATTTGCTTTTATGGCTTCAACCCACTCAAAACGCCTTCCTCGATGTGATGAGACGAGATCATATTACGTGAATATGGTGCTTAGGACAGAGTTTTGAGCTAAAAACTTTTGCTGCTCTTTCTTTTGTTTATTTGCTTTTTCGTTTTTCATATGAACTGACTGCGTTATTCGCAGGTTTAATCTAGGAAGCTGAAATTTTAGGAGACCCGACCCCAACCCGATTCTATAAAATAGACATATACGATCGCAATTTAAAAAAAAAAACAAAAAAACTCGCTACGGGTGTTTTTTTAGCCACACGAAAAATGTAGGCGTGGTTTGGCAACAGTGGGTGACATCTCCCATACAACTAAAATACCTAAAACGGTATATCTTGGTACCTAAGGCAGACTTTTTCTACGTTTTAGGTAGTCGGTTTTTTCGTTAAATTTCAACGAAATTGGACATAAACTCTGTCCACGCCGTTTTCAGGTTTGAGCTAGGAAGCTCAAATGTTGGGACAATTATTTTTATTCCTCAAGCTATAATATAGGAAAAAATAAATAAAATCCCTCTCCAAAAGTTTGAAAAAAACACCCTAGTGTGGCACTGCCCACAATATTTATAAACGTTTTATTAAGAGAACCAACGCAGTTGTTCTCCCAAAATTTCAGCTTCCTAGATCAAACCTGCGAACGGCGCATCCACTTTGTTTCTTAGTACAATTTATGGAACACTAAAAACCTCGATGAGCCACCAGTAAATATTAATATAATGAGTTTTCCTTCCAAGTAATTTGTAATAAAATGTATGCTCTTTCCGATGGTCTTGGTCCCGTTTATGTAAAATTTTTTCATATGTAGATGAAACTGTCTAATAAAGCATTTTTTCCCATACAAATCATATGGAAAACTAAAAAAACTCGGTAAATATTAATTTCGCTGTTTGAAGCAAAAAATAAAAAATTTGAATCACCCTAATGTACATACAATTTTAGCTCGTTAAGATTATGTAAGTCAGCAAGCGGAAAATTTGGAAAAACACTGATAGATTTTTTCGCTGTTTTACGAGAGTACTGCCAAATTTAATTTACTAAATACGCAAAGGGGAAGAATAACTAATATTGAAGACTGCCTCATAGGAACCCTAGTAAAAATTCAAAAAAAAAGTGAACTTATCATTACTTATGCCAGAGCTACAGGGGCATCATAATATTGTCAGTTCCGTCCAAAGTCAAAAATCCTGCTCACCAGGGTATGCGACAAAATAGAACCACTTATCCGAAACCAACAAGCAGTTTTTCGCCTGAACAGATCGTAAACTGAATAAATTAAGTAATATTTTTGTACAGAGCTTCTTGTTCAGCACTTTTAGTGCAAAAAACAACAAAAAAATTACAAGCGCAAAATGCATTAAAATGGGCAACTTTGCACTAAAAGTACTGAACAAGAAGCTCTGTACAAAAATATTATTATTATGAAATTTTGTTCCAAAAACACAAATAAAAAAATTACCCTCGGTGAGCTCGCCGATATTTACATATAGCACTTGCAACTTCGTTCGGATCGCCAAAAAAGCGGACAACGAAGCGCTCGTCAAGAAATGTGTGATATCAAAGAGATTACAAGGTCAATTGCATTGAAATGTAGAAGTTTTTGTTTTGTTTAATGCTGTGATTCTTAACAGATCAACGCAAGAAACATTACATAGTAGGCTTGTAGAACTACTATACTTCGGCTAACAAAGCTTACTAATGATATGACGTAGCGGTCATTGAAACTAGTATAAGCAGCTCGTTGCCCATTTTAATGCATTTTGCGCTTGTAATTTTTTTGTTGTTTTTTGACTAAAAGTACTGAACAAGAAGCTCTGTACAAAAATATTAATAAATTAAGTCTTCGCTTTATCGTGTAGCAGATAAATAAGTGGCAGGCAACGTTACATTAAACTTTCATCGACTACAGTAGCACTTTTGATAGTATCGACCGCAATTGCATCTGGGATGCATTGAACAGACGTGGTGCAGCACCCAAGATCATTAATCTTATCCTGGCTCAATACGAAAGTTTCAGTGGTAGAGTATTACATAGCGGGAAACTTTCTGACTTTTTCGATTCCGTCTCGATGATGTCCTCAGCAGAGACTAGACTAGACTCTATAAAACATGGCATTCAATGGCGAATGGCGCGAAATTTAAATCTTGCATGCATTTTGATACACCTTTAAATTATGTTTGGTTCAAAAATGTTTTGTTCAACACTGTATTTTTAAGTTTTTGTACTCTGCCTGACATTCAAATCTGAAATTTAAATTTTCCCTCTGCTTCCTTTTCAGGCATGGTGCAAATATGTTCCTCTTGTAATGATAAGCACACTCACTTATCCGAAGGAGGCACGCAGGTCGTGCCCGTATCCACTACTGCAGCAATCCCTTTGGGAAATACGGATGCTAGCCTTACAGGTAACGGAGAAGCTGCTGGAATAATGTACAATGCTAGAGGTATTGTTGGTTCAAATAACGCTGCGGGTACTGGCGGAACATCTGGCATTATCGGGACAGGTGCTGGTTGTGGTAGCGGTATTATTACTGGAGGAGGTGGAAGATATACGCCTTCAGAGAAATCATTAGCTAATTCAGATTCAGCGAGCAATGTAAGGTTTAAAGTAAGTACGAGCTACGTACATACATAATTATACTCGAAAATTTAAAAGTACTTCTTATAAAAGTCGCTAAACTATCACATAGTTGTATACGTCATTGTTTTGTGTAACGCTGCGTGATTTTTGAAGAAAATTGGAAACATTTATCGTACTTGAAATTTTTACAAATTTTGTGTTCACAGTTTCATAAATTTGTGTTAACACTTTTCGTCGGATATTACAGTTTGGCATAACTTTTTGGCTCATTAGACAGAAAAGCCAATTCAAAAAAACCGAACAAAACCATTTACCATCATCTTAATAACAGGTAGTCTTATGTTTGCTTTTCAAACAATATTTGTTTAGAGTTTTACCTTGTAACATATGTATGTTTTTTTTTATATACTTTGACCTTTGGGAGCTTATAGCAGCGAGGAGCGTAGGAAAAAACTTTACATAAAATTAAAATACAATATATGATGTGCTAAATGTATTTATTTCATTGAAACATAAAAATGTCAAAACATGATATCGAAAAATTTATGTTTAAGGAGACGTGACACCTTCAAATTTTCAAAAAATCAAAAAATTTTATATGACTGTTTCTTGTTTAAAAAATCTTGAAAAATACGTTTTTAGTAACATAAACCTTAAATTTGGTTTCTAAAATATATAGCGAGCATTTTAGGCACATCGTGTACAAAGTTAAAGTTCTTGAAAAGTTATAAGTAGTTAAAAAACTTAAAACGCGTTTTTTTCGAAACCACATTTGTCGAGTTCGCGGGCGTGATAAAATAAAACTAATCAACCGATCTTTTTGAAATTTTAATATATTGTTGTGCACATATAAATGCAGGGAATGAACCACGGACAAAGAGATCGGTATTATAGTTTTTATTTTTGGTACGATTTTGGCCCCAAAATTTGCAATTTTCGAAAAAATTACGCCATTTTTTTGTTTTTTAACCAAAAGCTTTATTTGTAGTTCTTTCTCTGGCAGCTTTGGTGCTGATTGAAACTCCCTTTTTTTTAGATTTTCCAGTGAGCCACAATCACGCCCGCCGTGATTTTTGGTGTTTTTTCCAAAAAAATTCTAGTGGTCATAAATCCCATAAAAAAATTTTTATAAGCCAAAATATATGTGTAAAGTTTCAAAATGATATCTTGATTTTTAAATAAAAATTATACGCAAATATTTTTGAAGGTGTCATGTCCCCTTAAAATAAGAAACTGGGCAGTTTTTTTTGACTTAGATTTTTTCAAAAATTTTAATTCAATTTTCAATTTTTATTTTGGTCGAAAAAATTTCTTTATTTATATATTTCCATTGATTGAAACTAAACTTCTGCACCGATTTAAATTAAATTTAATAATGGTGATGTTCAACTACTTCCGAAAATAAAATCTAAAAATTAAACCAAAAATACAATCTCGAACTTGACAACCCTGATTGTTGTTGTCCATTTATTGTTGTGAATTTATTTATTTTATATAAACTTTTTTGCACAAATTTAGAATAAGCAACACATCATTTTAAAGTTAAAAAACAAAGCTTCCTTACATTCATGAAAAAAAGAACATGAAATTTCTTTTTCAAAAAATTGCTCATAATTTTAGAAAAATCGTCATATCTCCAAAACCATGAGTTAAATTTGAGAGATTTATTTGCCATTATTAAGGTCAATAAATTATCTTTCTTATGGCACTCATATGTTGATATCTTTTAAGGGCTTCCTTACATAATTATTTTTACAAAAGCTAGATATATCCACAACTTCCGATTGCTATATTTTCGAAACCAGGTCCAAGCGACATGATTACATATTTATTATTAGAATTAAAGCATATTGGAAAAGTTTGGTTTAATAAAAATTGGTGAATAGAAGATAAAGTAAATTTAAGCCGAACTGCTTACTAAAATAACCAGACATTCAAGCCATTCACTTTATTTGGTGCACTCTTTAATGAAACATACACTGTACTCAAGAACACTCGATTTTCGAAAATTTATTAATTTTCGAGTATTTCCTCATTTAAAAAAATAAAAAAAAAATTACCCTATAGTTGCTACCAGAGCTGCAAAATTTTAATTTTTTGGAATTTGGCAAAAAAAATGATGAAAATTTATTTTTTTCTTACTTATTATATTTTTTTTAAAATATTTTTTGATTTTCCTTATGAACACATAAACAAGTATCGAAAAAAATTTACCGCTATTTTTTAAGCCTACACATAAGGAGGAAAAACTTAGGTCTTTCCGCGAGTAGAGCTTTGGTGTTTCTTGTGTCACAGCTCAAATCCTTTGTTGTTTTCACAACATTCACCTTAATACACTATAATTTGAAATTGTTGATGGCACTACATGAATTTCCACTAAAAAAATAAATGAGAAAAAAAAATGTTTTCCATTTTTGGTTCAAATAACTAAGATAAAAATTTAATTTCAATGACAAGGACAGTATATGTTTGTTCTCTATTTCGATCTCATTTTACTTCATTCTCCATTATTTGCTTATTTCAATCAAGCTGTTAACTGAAAAAGAGTACACTACTGTAGATGAAGAAGGAAATGTATTCGTGCAGAGCTCGAATATGTACTTTGTTTGTCATGACTCAAGAAAGTAGGAAACAACTTAGAACTCTAGAGGAGCTGATGGTCTCTTTTTTAATCTCCATGGTTTAAGCATTGACACACAATACCTATGTTCATCAGACATCACTTGTATTAGCTATATACTAAGTATGACTACTATTAAGGACTGTCCCAGAAAAAAATTGCACTTTGTTTTTTAGTTATAAAAAAATACCCAGCAATTTTTTTGGTTTTTTTATTTTTTTATTAATAATGGCTAGTGTTCAGAATATAAATATCTAAAAACTAATTAACAATTTTGTTTTTTCTATAAAAATTTCTTACTTTTTTTTTAAGGCCCTTCATTAAATTTTGCACAGTTGTTTCATCGACAGTACGGTACGATCTTTTCCACTTAAGTCTGAAGTCTTGAAAATTTTTTGCAGTCCTGCCACTCTTTCGAAGATCTCTTTTCATTAGAGCCCAATATCTTTCAATTGGGCGAAGCTTTGGGCAGTTAGGCGGATTTGCTATTTTTGGTACAAAATTGATCTTTTTACTTGCATACCATTCCATCGTAGCTTTAGAGTAATGAGAGGTTGCTAAATCTGGCCAGAATATCACGGTACCCTCATGTGCACGAATAAATGGTAGAAGACGTTTTTCGAGGCACTCGTCTATATAAACTTTGGAATTGATCCGTCAGGCACGGGACCAGCAGCCTGACGGATATTCGAATAGACGGATAATCGAATATATGGCAGAATTTTGTTTTGATTCTGTATAGTGACGCTGGAATACAAAGTATTGAATATACATATATGTATATGTACTGTAATTCAAAAACGCAAGAAAAAAGGAAACGTAACAAAAAATGTTGATTTGTCATATTCGTATTTTATTCAGTGCATACATAAACAGAATCGAAACAAAACGAAAAAAAAGTTTGCTGACAAAATGTGTCGGTTAATCGGAGTGACGGTTGATCGGGAGACGGATAATCTTCGTATAATATTCGTGCCCAGAACACAGCAGTCAAATTTAGTCAGGTACCTTTCATACAATTTTCGGGCTCGCATCTGAGCCACCAACTGCTTTTCATCAGAACGGTCTGGTACTTTTTGAACTCTATATGTCTTCAGCTTACTTTTTTCCTTGATCCTTTGCACTGTAGATTTTGATGTACCTGCTCTATCCGCCATATCTCGCACTGAGGTGTTGGGATTCTGCTTAAAAATGCGCTTCACCTTCGCCGCTACCTTTGGGTTAGAAAATTCTGGTTTTCTGCCTGAACCCTTTTTTCGTGAAACAGGTAGACCCTTCTTATAATTAGAAATAACCGTTTTGACAGTTCTTTCTGATGCACCAACTATTTTTGCTATAGCTGAATATTTTGACCCTGGACTTTGCAGGTATGTGGACAAAATCAGTTCGTGGACTTTTTCTTGCTTGCTAGACATCTTTGTCGTTAGAAGTGCTATCTTCAAGTGTTATACATCATATCAAACGTCAGTTTATATGGAATAAATATTTTGTCTTTTTAGACCTATAAGATTATCAGGTAGAGTATAATCTTAAAAAATAAAAGTGCAAGTTTTTTCTAGGACAAACAAAACTCACAATTTTTTGGTTAAGCTGTCTGGTCGAAGAACACAATGATGGTATGAAATAATAATGAGATACGATGTCAAAAAAGTTGATTTTTGTCATATGCGCTAAAGATTCATATTAGCCGTGTTTTTTTTTGACGCGGTTACCCGCTAAAAATATTTTTTGTATGAGAAATTAGTCGGCGATATAATTGGGCTGGTAAATATGCGATTTGGCAGCACAGTTTCACAAAGTTTCCAATTTTTAATCGAAAATATTTCATCTCTAGACGTCAAATAGGAAAAAGTAAATATTTATATTTAAACAATATTTTGAAAAGACACAGACTAAATATGAAATATTTATTTGTTATCGAATTTTGCCGTTTAAAAAGGTAGTTTATTTAAAATTTTTATTTACTCTAGTTAAATTTTTATTTATTGTGCAGGTACGCGCTGTAAGCTGGTGCGTCAATTGAAAACAACTATGAAAGACAAAGTTGTCCGGCAAACGGAAGTTAATGCCCTGCTCGGTCTAAGAAAAATTAACTGAAGCATAAAAGACTGCCAGCATAACTACTAAAGCCAGGGGTAGTAGATCTGCAAAATGGTAGTTGTCAGTTTTTGTTTGACAGTTGCTCTACGGTGCTGCCAAGTTTGACTTACGAAAAAATTAAGCGGCGATAGCCGTTTTTTTTTGCCACTGAGATAACTATCTTATACCCGCGTCAAAAAAAACACGGCTATTGTACTGAAATGTACTAATCTTTACTTGCAACGTAATTCGTCTTCTGTAACCAGAATTCTTGAAGCTCTTCTTCTGCCTCTCAGAACTTTAAAATGGTTTTTTCAAGCTTTTTGGTAGTGTATGGTAAGGTTGGGTACATTGGTTAACTTTTTTTAAAGTCTTGTATTGGTTTTATTAATGCATAGAAATCAAACCTCTGAGAAATTTCAGACTATTTCGATATTAGAGAACTATATTAAAAATACATTTTGTAAATATTGTTGACGATTTCAAATAATTTTCGCATTTTAAAAAAGCAAGTCAATTTGCTGAAAGTGCCCCGACACGGGGCAGCTTCGGCATTTCATGGGGAACATTCACCATTCAAGTAATTTCACAAAAAAAATGTAGACTTCTTGCATTTTTATTTTGAAAAAATGAGAAATAAATGTATATATTGTATTCAGATAAGATAATGATGAATTACTT
The DNA here is from genome assembly GCA_949775025.1 of Tricholauxania praeusta. Classification (NCBI taxonomy): domain Eukaryota; kingdom Metazoa; phylum Arthropoda; class Insecta; order Diptera; family Lauxaniidae; genus Tricholauxania; species Tricholauxania praeusta. Next base: position 79,944,351 of record OX459031.1, read on the forward strand.
AACATTAAATTTATCAATGTTAAAATTAAAATTATATTTTGTACGATGCCTAAAAGTCGATGCCGGATTGGTGGGATCAGGTAGCTTTAGCTCGATTTCAGCTTTTGAAACAACCGAGATGTCTTCGGTCGGAGGTTCAATGAAATCGAAGAAATCTGACGTTAAACGCCGTATCGCCAAACACATTCGGCACCTGCTTAATCTGCCCCCACCTAGACGACGAAACTGCCCCACTTTTCAGAATTTTAAAAAACTACACAATTCTCGAAAACTTTTTAATGCAATAGAATCTTAACTTAAAATTTCACTTTCTCACATAATAACATAGCAGGTCACAAAAAACCTTATTAAAATTCAAAGAACTATTATTGAAAATCGTTAACTTACCTGGTATTCAAAACTATAGCGAAGAACAAAAAAACACAAAAATGCGTGCAACTTGTTTGAGCCCCACTTTACCATATATACCACATGTCGGCTTATTTGACCTTACAGTTTCCACATTGCCAGCTATGATCCATCCAAAACTTGACTTGTAAAACTGGATGATTTTTTGCCAATTTTATGTGTGCATCGGTTAACAGGTCAAAGGAAATTAACAGTTAATTCGGCTTGGTGCGTTAAAAATAGTATTGGCGAGACTGATGTCCTGTGGAATGCCCCAATTCTTAATCTTGAATCGATGTACTGGTTGTTCTGATACAATTTTTAGCATGATGTGTTCTTCCATCTCAGTAGTAAATTCATTTAAACTTGACGTAATACGAATCGTTGTTTGATGCAGCATTTTTTCTTCAACTCTTTTCACGCTCATAGACCTAAGTCTAGGTTAGCCGCCGAACCTTTTCAGTAAGCGGTATTTTATAGACCTAATCCTCCGTTACTGCGAAAGGACACGTGTTATCTGGGTTCGATGATGACCAACATGACCGATACACCTCTGGAGTGTATTCCTGGTTGTGGTCACCTGTCGTGGAATCCCTCAATACTGAATTGTTTCATGCCGAATCCGCCATGTTTTTCCAGAATGGCCAATGGTACTATGAAGCTGAGGGCCACATCAGCCTCTGTGTCATTATTTCATCGGTGTTTCTATTAAGCGCCCTTAACAATGATCTCTGCTTCCGTATTATTTTTTGCGTATCTACGCTTAGTTTCGAATTTTCATACTGTGAAATCTGATTCGGAATGTCGCCTGCGCCCGTTTGATTGACTGAAGCTGCATTTTCTGTATTGGCTGCAGCACTTCCTTTGCGTTCATTCATTGGGATATTATCTACGTTAGCACTTTCAAATATCGTTGCATAATAAGTCACTTTTTCTTATTTGTCAGAAATTACGTCATCTACAAAGTACTCATGACTTTCTGCAATGTCTTCGGAAGCCCCAATTGTCTTGTGGTTGAGATGGAATTTTCTTGCAAACATCTGTAGTTTTCTTCACTACTCCGTAAAGTATTCTGACATATTTAGTTGTTCTTAATCCTTTTTGAGTTTCTTCTGAGCTGGTTAACTTTTGCGCTCAGCTCCAGTTGTCAATAAATCTTCAACGTCCTTCATCGCTTACTGCACTTAAAGTTATTCTTTATTGAATAAATTTCTCTGATTGTGTCTCTTTTGGTGTTTTAGCAAAGCTGCCTTTTTGTACTTCCTAAAGTAGTTAAATTGATTGTCCTTTTACGAGTTTAATTCGCGACTTATCGGATTAAATTTTTTGTGTTTTAAATTAGGCGCAATTTTTTCTCTTACCTCATTTTTCTATACTTACATATCCAACCACAAATTTTTGTCTAGTGTTTTACGTGGATATCTGGAAAAAAGCCTTAATCGGTGTGCCATCACTCAAAAGATCGAATTATGATGTCGATCAAGCACCCACATGGTATGGAAATAATCTCTTATGCTATGTGTAAGGACACAACATTACCCCGCGATTTGGGATTTGGTGATGCACTTTCACCTCTGGTCAGTACAAATGGTTTACCGTGACGTATTTTGTAATGAAGCTGCTGAAAAACGTTAAAACAAAAAAAATATTTTTTTCTCATACTCGATTTGAAAGCTGGTGTAAATCATTACTTTTTGACGTGAGTTCTTGATCAAAAGTTTCATGTTCTTAAACGAATACTTTGTAAATGTTGGTTTTAAAATTCGTTTCAACTTTATAGACGTTGTTTAATTGAATGTCGTTGAAACGTTTGTGTGCCAACAATACAGTTAACCTTCTGACACCTCCTTGTTGTTTCTTAATTGACTTTAATTGACTGACTCAATTTCTTTCAATTTCTGAAGCTAATATTCTAAGTAAGAATTGATAAAATGGCAATTTAGAAAACCAGATTAATTCATAATATTTTTATTGTTATTGCCAATTACTTGCTTACATGCATTTGTACATGCTTACATAAGTTCATTTCTAATAAATTTTAGTTTGAAAAGCCCAACAAAAATACCTGTTAATACAATTCATATTTTCAACACGAGATAGAGTATTTGCGAGCCACCTTATACCCTCTGTAGCCCTGAAAATTGCCGCAATTTTCTCAGCCGATTGTAACACCTCAAAATAGTTGAAAATGGTGCGCCTATATTGTGTCACTGCAGAGCCTTTCGCTCAATGAGACCTACCTATAAAAAAAATAATTGGAACGTCGCGACGCGTCGTGTAGAAAGCTGTTTGCATAAAGAGTTTTTCTGGAACCTAACCTCCGCGTTATACCTTTACCCCTTGTATAACGCGGAGGTTAGGAGGTTAGTACATAATAAGATGACAATATCTTAAGCTGTAGTTTAAGTATGTAAATCACAAGTAAGTACAGGGTGTAAATACTGTTGATAGTGGCGGAAGAAACGAACTTTATTTAAGGGCTTAAAAAATCTTGATTATTTGCATGGTGTCAAAAAATTCAGAGGGTGAAATAAGTTAAAGCTGATTTTTACAAAATATTTTAATAAGTTTTTTTGTTTATTTAATTGATAGGAATGATAGGATATTGAATTTCATGTTGTTGGATTTGCTGGTTGCCTGGTAGATATAAAAATTTATTTTCTCAAATGCAGGTTTAAATGTAAGTCATCGTAATTGAATAATTTTCTCAACAAGTTTTTCTTATTTTTGAATTTCAATTTATTTATTTTCATTTTCTAATATTCAAATAACTTTTTTATGAATTTAAGAAAATAAATAAATTAGAAAATACAAAATGGTCTGAATTTAACATTGTGAATTCGTTTGGTTCGTTGCAAAAGCCGAACAAAATCAGAAATAAAATTCAATAGGATTTTAGTTCGTAATTCTCATTGGTTCCAGCTTTCATTCGGCTCGCCAAAATTTAATACAGGGAAAAAGCTCGGAGTCTCGTTCTTTTATATCTACTTCTTTGCTTTCATTCGGCTCGCCAAAATTTAATACCGGGAAAAAGCTCGGGGTCTCGTTCTTTTCTATCTACTTCTTTGCAAAATAGTCAAAAGTTCACTTAATACCAGGAGTGTTTCTAACCTTTATGGCCACGAAATGTTGTGCTCTTTGTATTAATTTCTTCGGCTAGGTATTTTTAATATTTATTTAATGTTAATTTTCTCGAGCTAAACGGTCTATAACTTTTTTAATGCTTTTTGTTTTTTTTTATCACTTGTGTTGTTATGATAATTGTTTTTGGTCTGAATTTTTTGATATTGTATTGAGGATATACATATATGAAATAATAAATATATGAAAAAAGTTTTTAGTTTTGCTTAAAAAATGTAAGTATTTATTGAATCTTTGAGTGAAAATTTTACGTTTCCAAACTTTTTAAGTCACTGTATATATATTGGTAATTTTTTTAAATAACTGCACAATCCTTTGAATTTGACTTTTTTAAATTTTTTTTTTTTTGGAGAATACCTCAAAAACTATGAGGAATACAGCAAACAACTTAATATTATTTTTGTTCTGAAATGCCTTATTTTAATACCAAAAAAAAAAGTACTCTAAATATATTTTTTTAAAGGTTAATTCTTTTATTTATAAAAATGTTTTTCGAAATACCTTCTTTGATTTAATTTATTCGTCAATCGATCCTAAGAAATGTATCTGCTTTCAAATTGAAAGTCCCGACATAATTTTGGAAAATATAAAGTTTTTAAATGCACCATTACACGCACGAACATGATACTCCAATCATTTCTGCACGCAAGTTTTCTCTAGCGGTGCGTCACCGAGCAATAGTTTTTTTGAGTTTTGTCATGTTTTCGGCGGTTCTTCCTGAACGGAGCTTGTTTTCAAGCGACTTACTGTTTTACATAAAGGGACTATGCAATTTATAAAACCATAATTTTCCCCATGAAGCTTGTACATTTTACCGTGAAATATGTACATTGTAAAAAAAGTATGATGTAAAACCGTTGTAAAAATATATAACCAAATTAAACACACAATTTATTTAATCTTGAATTTAACATACATACTATTGCAATTTCTTTTGCCAACTCTACGCCGTAATATACAGACATATGTGTGTAAGTATCTCTGGCGGATCGGTAGGAATTCCAACATTTAACGCGATAACCTCATGTAGTGACCCCTGTGTTTCCTGAAACTGGTGTGTTAATTTTAACATTTTTTTTCTATATTTGGGAGATCAACTCAGTCATTCGAATAGCAGTTAGTTAAATGGACAAATGTTGTTGTTTCGTGTTGATATCGTTTCATTATACCGATCGCTGGTATGTTTCGAGATTTTAAACTCTTCGCGGATTTCACATTTTTTTTTGTTCAACTGTTGCCAGTTTAAAGTTCCAGATTGAAAATGTTAAGGGAGTTTTTCGAAAAATAAAAAGACATTTTCTTAAAATTTTTTTTTGAAGCTGGCTTTTATCTTAGACCAACATTTTTTTTACGCCCCTTATCTATTTGCTTAACTGAAAAAAATTTAATTTTCTTTTTTCGGATGAACCAGTCTCCAGATATCTTGTTCACCGCAAATTTTGAGGTCGCTCACGGCATTGCACTTTGCTAACTTAGTGACGAATATTTTATGACCAACATTTCAGATATAAATCGTGAATAGTTATACTTTAATAATGTAAAAAAAGTTTTGGTCTAAGATAAAATGCAGCTTCAAAAAAAAATTTAAAAAAATGGCTTTTTATTTTTCGAATAAAAACTCCCGGGCGCCCTTAATAGAAATTGAATTGCGTTTATAACCGCATTGTGTTAACTGTGCACATAGACGTTGCAAGGCGCATGCATACGGTGATTATATTTTGGAGAGGGAAATTGGAGACATCAGAAAAAAATGTGTTGCAACATCACAAAAAAAAAAAAAAAAATAACAAAACTTTTGCACATAAGGAATTTGGATTGAATTCTCATTGAATATAAAAAATTTCAGCAAAAGAACGAAAACAAATAAGAATTGAGTCACAAGAACTTATCTCTAAAACTTAAATACGAAATTTCAAAACATTAATTAAACAGGTAAATAGATAAAACATATGAAGTAGGTGAAGAACATTTAAACCGCTGGAAATAGACCTTAAAGATTAGAAACAAAAAAAAGTTCCCAGTTGTTAAATACAAGGATTTTCCTCAAAATCGGCGTTCAACTGCTTAAAACGGACTTATTTTGAGTTTTATGAAAAATGTTTCTCTTAAAATCGTGCACAATAAAATCGCAATTTTTGTAAATAAGTAGAATGATAGCTGTTTTCGATGTTCGTGCATCACACAAATACTACTGCATAGATTTTTATAAAATTTACTTAGTCTTATTCCTTAGACGCTTGGTCTCAATTTTCAAGAAAAATTATTGCGATATTCCTATTAAATATCAAGTTATTAAAGTTTTAAAATTGTTTAAAAAAAATTAACTGCGCAAATAGAAACAGGCATGCAAGTATAACAAATTGTTTAGTGTCAAGTTATTGTGTTTATGTGTGTGCTTTTTAATTTTGTTTTTTTTCATGTTTTAATAGGATACTCGCAACATTAAAAAAATCTGAAGGTTACATCGTCGATTACATTCTAGGATCCAAATTTTTCCAGAGGTCATGTGAACTATTTCTAATATTTATGTGTAATTTATTTGCAGTGCCTTATATGTATAACTCTATTATAACACTTTTAAGTTTTTGCTTGTACTGAAAGATCTACGCCCTCTTGTCAAAACATGCCCAACTTTTTTCTGGTGCTACCCACAGTGACTTTGTAATTAAGGAACCGGTGGCCAAAATTTTTGTATGATTTAATCATGCTGCTGATATTGAAATTCTTGAAGTACTAAGTATATAATACATATACATATATAATACGAAATATTTTTGTCATTGTGTTGTCCCTGCGTTATTAATTGAGAGTCCATTAAAACTGTAATAAAGAAGGTGCCATAAACAATTTCATTGTGTCTGCCTTTTATTAAAAGATGTGTCTGAACACAAAAACAGGTAAACTCTTCCCTTTTCGAACTAAAAAGTAAAATCCTCAAATTACACAAACCCATAAGATGGGCGTAAGTTTAGTAATTAACTGTTTAGTGAAATATAATGTTCAAACACTTAAAGTTTTTAATATTGTAATGGTGACATTTTGGATTTTAAGTTGCATCAGCTTAAGAGATTTTTGAAATATTAATTATTTGCTCAGTCTTACGAAAAATTTAATATTTAAATTAGCCCTAGCTCGTAAAGACCTGCAGCTTTAGATTCCTCTTTTGTAGTCATCTGAATGCCAATACGTTAGCTGTCCAGAGGATCTAGATATGTGAAGGCAATTACTCTTCACTCATCCTCCTGTCGAGTGATAAGGTAACATGGTTAAACCCTCATCATCTTTCTTAAATTCATATTATCACCATATATGTCTGACTAATCCAATTGGAATATTAGTAACAAAAATTATATAATAATAAAAAAATAATCTTTTTGATAAAAAACTATCGAATAAAGCGCAATTAATTCTTTGGGATGAAACTAGTTTAAAAATTGCGCGAGATCAATTGTTTATTTGTTTTCAATAATTTATTTAAATAAAAATAACAATGAGTACAACAAATATCGCCTGTAATGTAGCGATAAAGAGTGGACGCATGTCACTGATAAGCTTATAAATTGAGCAACACTTGTAGCAAGCAATTTACTATACAGAGTAATCACCGTCAACAAATCATCCTCCTTTGTCTTGCTTTGCCCTTATGCCTGATAATAATGCGATCAGATCAAATGTCAAAAATTGTTAGCTTGTGCTGTCAAAAGGTTATCTTTATCGCTATTGCTTATTGTAATTAAAACAAATTTCAAGATAACTTTTGACGCTTCCTTGACGCACCTTATCGCCTTACCTAGACTGAAAATAAATATAGGGGCAGAAAAATAACAGGCATTATTTAATTCACCTTTGAATTTGCGAATTTTTCTAAATTTGAACCACTAGAAGCTAAACCTAATCACTATATATACACATGTGTATATGTATATAATTCAAGGTCGTCTAGCAAGGTTGTTAGCACAAAAGCTAATAGTTTTACTTATTCTATAATTAAAATTAGGGTGTTTATTTTAAAAACTTTGTAGATTGATCATATGGAAAAAAGAAAAAGCAGATTGACGAATTGAATATATAGGCTTGTCTTGTCGAATCCTTTCCCAAACATGGGTTGCCACCCATATAAGAAAAAATTGGCCCAACAAAATGGTGGCAGCCGATGTTTGAGACTGGATTCGACAAGACAACTCGATATATTTTATTTAGGCTCTTCAAGCTCTATTATTTGGCATACATTTCAAGCTATAATCTTTATTAACAAAAATTGACCAAAAAAACCGGTGGCAACCCATATTTGGGACAGGATTCAACAATGCAACCTTATATATTCTATTTAGGCTCTCCGAGTGCTGTCATTTGGTATACATTTCAAGCCGTAATCTTATACACTTTTAGTTGAAATAACGAAATTGATCGAAATTCGGGCATCGGGACAGGCCTTGGCAAGCCAACTCTGGTTGGTTAGTTTCACCAAAATGCATCTTCATCTTTCCCGTGCATCCCATCCTGTAATCTTATACACTCAACTTTTCTACAGCGAGCTCTCCGTCTATTTGCATACTCTAAGCACCCAACGGCAAACGGAAGCGCGTGCAGAGTGCTTCGAATGTGCTTCAAGGGAAGCAGAAAGCTGCTTCCAATGCACTTCTCACTACTTGTCTTTTTTAACATAGGATGTCATTGCGGCATGCGTATCTTTGGAAGCATATCTTTACTTCTTTAGCAGCATATAAAATACGCTTTTTTGAATATTGAGTTGAAGTAAATTTTTGGAAGCATATAAAAAATGCGCTAGTTATTTTCAAAAATGCTTAATACCAAAAAAAAAACTTAATTAATTTTTTTATTTGTCAGCCGATCAGATAGTGCGTCCTTAAAAATTAATAAATTATTTGACACATTTTTTTTTGTTTTGTTTGTTTGATTTTTATTTGTGCATCTGGTTATTGACAAACAGTCTATGTTTTGCAATCACATTGGTTAAATTTGTTTCCAGCTAGAACCAGTATCTCTTTGGAGAAATCTTATGTACAGAACCATTTATGTAGATTGTGTTTCTGTGCTATCCGCAAGATTAGCGAGGAATTGTTCACATTTCATATTTGTTTGCTTTTTTCATTTATTTTTTTTACATTTTTTTTTATTGTTTTTTTTTTTTTTTTTTTTGATAAGTGGGAAGTGTTTGTATTTCTTTTGTACCACAGTTTGCTTAATAAGTTTGATATGAGTTTTTGTTGTGCAAGTAATTGACACAATAAATAGTGCTATCTTCTATTTATGAGTAGTAAGTTTAATATCATTTTTGTGCTGTACATATTTAATGTAATTTTATTTGTAAAATAAATTATCAAATTTTAAGCCTGAAATATTTTGTTATGTAAGGCCTGATAATGCGCTCGTATCATGAAGTGTTCTTTTGGACTGTGGTGTATCTTATGAACTCTATTGCAAATAATCTGCACGTATCGTATCTTAGCAATCACCCATCCCTTCTATAAGCAGTACATAGTTTGGATGATAAAAAATATACGATATTATGTTTTTTCCTTCCCTTCGTTTTCAATTTCATTTCTCAGACAATCAATTTTTCCATAATTAAACTATAAAACGTTGGTAGATTAAGTAAGAGCATGGACATATAGAATTACTCGTATATGAAAAATTCAGTTGAAGTTCGACCCTTTAAAGTTTAAAGGGTCAAAAGATTCAATTATTATTTTTTTATTTTGGAACCAAAAACGGATAAAAATTTCAATCTGCTCAATTATTTGTGATAGAAAAAGTAAACTTATATACTAAATTTGCAACCGATAGAGTTGATTAATTTATGTTAGGGAACAATATTATGGATTGATCAACGCGACACTTTTTGAACTTTTTGTTTAAACATACTAAATTCTTATAACGATAATTAAACTACTCAAACTCTTAATGTTAAGTGTTTTTTGCACTATACTTTTTTTGTTTCTGTGTAAAAACTATATAAGTACAGCAAATCGCAATGGCGTAGCCAAGATTTTCGTTTGGGGTGGGCCCGGTGGTGTAGTGATGACTTTTCGGGGGGACGTTCTTTTACAAACCGAACGAATTTTGTCTGGCTGAAATTTTTTTTATGGGTTCTGTATCGAATTTTTTTTACAAAATAGAGCGAATTTAAATTTTGAGAATATCGTGATTTTTGGCATGGAGACTCACTTTCCAAAATTCATAGCCCCGGTTCTGTTAAAGTTAGAAAATTGATTTTATTTTCATTTTAAAACTAAGAGAACGAACTGAAAAAAAAAAAATTATTTGTTACAAAATTATGTATTAACAATTTAATATTGTATAAGCAATTAAAATGCTTAAATCAATTTTTAACAATTTTTCCCATCCTGTATCAAATTTTTAATATAGCCATTGTGTTAACTTCAAATTTCCTATAGAAAACGTATTTTTTTTAATGGGCAAACTATTATTACTATAAGAAATAAATTTATTTATGTAGTGCGTCACGTCTTATTTGCGCGCGTATTCTACACTAATTTACAAATTTGGGGTTCATCTCGAGATCCCGTTTCTCATAGAAAAATTAATCGAAATCACATACATTCTTTCACATTTTTACTTTTATTCTCCGTTTCTTTTTAAATAAAAAACATATGTATTTTCGTTTAATTTTATTTCAAGTCTTTCTGTTTTTTCGAATAACTTCTACATTTTTTGTCCGATTTCCACAAAATTATACTTTACCCTAATTAAGTTAGGACACTTCTATAACTAATCAAATCAAAATGTTCCTCAGAAGCACATATGAGGAAATAATGAATTTTTAGTAAAATTTACAAAGGAATTATTTTATTTTAAATTCATTCTATATAATAAGCTTTAGGAAATAATAAGGAAATAAATATATATATAATATATACACGGTTAGAAATCTTGGAATAAATTTTAATACAAGCGAAGTATTACAAAGATTTTTAATACAATTTTGATTAAATTCAATACTTTTGAATATATTACAAAATTTTGTAATACATTTTGTATTAAATTCTAATACAGTTCAAACATTAAAACGATATTTTATAAAATTTGGAATCAATTTGATGCTATCGCAAGTATTACATTTAGCCAACGTAAATATGATACTACGTTGGCTGATGTCGTTAAAATGTTCATGCAACCCTTGTATTGAAAGGGAACCTGGTTCGAATCTCAGTGGATAAAACATATTTTTTTTTTAAATTTTAATAAAAACGAGTATTAAATTTTAATACAAATTTGTATTAAAAATGAATTTTAATATCTAGACAGTATTGAATTTTAATACAATTCTGGTGTAGTCATATATGCAAGCCCAAAAGTATTAAAATTTATTCCAATATTTCTAACCGTGTACATATACTAGATTATGATATTCATAAAGAGTTTTGGAAGCATGCTCGTTGCAAATATTTTTGTCACAAATATGAGGCGATTGCTCACACGGTTTGTAAAAGACCGTCCCATATATATTATGGTACTAGCAAAACCCGGCGCGCATTTGCTACGTCTCAACAAATAAAACATAATGTGTTTTTATTTTAGTTGGATTAAATAAGTAAAAACTATTTTTATTAATAAGTATCTTATTGCGAGTGGATAAACAACGTTGTTGGTTTTTCTATTTGGCTCATAAATGAACAATTAAATTGGCGGAAATGATTGGAATACGTAGAATCACCACCTTTGAATGAGTTTAATTTGGTTACAGTCCTTGTCTTCTATATATGTTATGTACCGAGTCTCATAGTCATAGTTTTTTTTTATTTTGGAGGCATGGCACTACCCATTTTTTCATTGAATCTTACTTTCTTTCTTGTTGACTCATTTTTTCCAAACCAAACTATGTTAAGAAATTTTTACAAACTATAAGAAACATATACACCAAATCTTATCCATCTGCGTCAAATAGTTGTTGATACATAAAAAGTTGATTTTTCCTCATATGGAAGCGTGGTACCTCCCATTTTTGCATGGAATCTTACTTCTTTCTCTACTCTTTATATATGTACCAAGTTTCATTTATCTGCATCAAATAGTTGATAAGATATGATGAATCTTATTTTTTTTTTAGATAAGGGGGCGTGGCATCACCCATTCTATTCTAAGCTGTGTCTGTTTATATAAAAGCCTCGTGGTGTGAATTCCATGAGAACCGATTAAGCAATCTTCGAGAAAATTATGTTCAAAAAATATATTTGTATGAAGGCCACCCTAAATATGCTCCCTAAATAAAAGTATTGAAGCCTTAGCTACGCCTCTTAATATAAAAGTTACTTGGTGTAAATATGGTATGAATCGATTAGCCTGTCTTCGTGAAAAAGATATTTAAAATTATTTTTGTGTGAGGACCACCCAAAGTGTGAATCCTAAGTAAAATTTTTACTATCTAATCTGTGCCCCTTCACATAAAAGTCATGTGGTGTTAAGACCATGAGAATCGATTAAACGGTCTTTGAGAAAATGATATTTAAAAAATATTTGTGTATGAGGGCCACCCTAAATAAAAGTTGTGTAGCCTAAGCTATGCTTCTTAACATAAGAGATACGTGGCGTAAATTCGGTGTGAATCGTCTATTTTTGTATGAGGGTCACCCTAAGTATGCACCCTAAATAAAAGGTTTACTACCTTATCTGTGCCTCTTAATATAAAAGCCATGTGGAGTAAATTCAATGAGAATCGATTTAGCGGTCTTCGAGAAAATGATATTTATAAATATTTTTGTATCAGGACCACCCTAAGTATGAACCGTATGTAAAATTTTTACTATCTTATCTGTGCTTTTTAATATAAAAGTCGTGTGGTGTAAATTGCATAAGAATCGATTTAGCGGTCTTCGACAAAATGATATTTAAAAAATATTTTAGTGTGAGGGCTACCCTAAATAAAAGTTTTGTAGCCTAAGCTATACTTCTTAACATAAGAAATACGTGGTGTAAATTCAGCGTGAATCGATTCACCTGTCTTCGTGAAAATGATATTCAAAAATATATTTGTATGAGGGCTACCCTAAGTATGCACCCTAAATAAAATTTTTACAATCTAATCTGTGTCTCTTAATATAAAAGCCATACTGTGTAAGTTTCATGAGAATCGATTTACCTGTCTTTGAGAAATCGCTATTTTTAAAATATTTATGTATGAGGGCCACCCTAAATAAAAGTTTCATCGTCTTAGCTATGCGTCTTAATGTAAGAGACATGTGGTGTAAATTCCATGTGAATCGATTAAGTGGTCTTTGTAAAAATGCTATTTTAAAAATATTTGCGAATGAGGGCCACCCTAAATTAAAGTCCTATAGCCACCACGCCCCTGGTGTCTAATCCCGTTCATATTTTGTGAAGTGCTTAACAAAGGCTATGTGCATCCTGACACCGAATTTTAAGACTCTTGCTATCATATGAACCAAGATATAGCGAATTTAAGGTTTTAATTGCACGTAAACTGCCACGCCCCTTGCTTTTATCAAAATAAAATATAGCCCATGTTACTCAGGAATAGTGTAGCTTTCTAGTAGTAGAAGAATTTTTAGAATCGGTTCTGTAGTTCCAGAGATTACCCTGAACATACAAACAAACAAACAAACAAACCTTACCTCTTTATATAATAGTATAGATTACATAAACGAACACCGAGGTCTACCCAAGAACCATTCTGCGCGACTTCTTAGTAAACATATCAATGATGGTTCCTCACTGATTAGTATGTTGCGATGTAAAGTCATGAGAGCCTGCCGTCGTGACAGGAAGCATCGTGAAGAGATATGCATGTTAGGAAAGAGCTCTTCATCGCACAGTTTTAGTGCGCCAATTGCACACGTCGGTGCCTCTTTCACGGCATGCTGCCATATCATCGACCACATATCAAATTCACCCTGAAGAATAGCTTCATTTTAATTCTTCAGATCATCTACATAAAATTCTATCGCTGGCTTTAGGTCTTCGAATGTGATCTTGTTCACGTTTGCTGGTACTAGATACTGGAGCCCAATAAACGAAATTTTCTAAGTAATATGAAGTGCACATAACAGTTCTAATAACCCTTAGCCTTTTAATCATATTTTTGTCATGTACGAATATGATTTAAAATTTCTGACCATAAGCGAGCTTTAGCCTCAAGTCCTCGTTCATCCTGGAAAATTCGGTTTATTCTATATTAAACTTTAACTATAAAACAATTACCAATATAACATGGGGAAATTTTGTAACCTTCTTTCCTGGTGTAAGCGGTTTTTGCTAAGCACTGTTAAGTTATGCATGAAATGGAAGTTAATACGAGGCGATTTAGGTCAAACTATAATACTATGTACTACGTATGTATGGATTAATTTGTTCGGCCTATGAACATCTGGCTTTAACACCATTACATGAGAATGCACAAAAGTAATCACCATTACGAAAATGTTTTTGAGTTTTGAAAATCGCGTCTCCTGTCCTATTGATATTCATAGGTGCGTTGTAAACAGATGCGAAATTCAAAAAACGATGAACAAAGATGGAACGCTATGCACCTCAAGAATGTGCAATAATTTTGTGGAATTGTTCAGACCGTTTTATCTCTCATTTTGACGACTTACACAATGATTTTCAAGATGACCTGATCTAAACATTCCAAACCTCATTAGTGGTTTTGAAAGTTATTGCTCTACGTAAATAACCTACAGTAAAAAATATTAAAAGCTCTGATAACTTTTGCTTGATAACTTGTTGAAGTTGTTTCTTTCGAAGTTTATATGTATCGGATTATCATTTATTTGATGTTTAAAAATTATGCGATGAAGTTTAGTATATAAATCTGCATAACCCAGAGACTTTTCTTACAAAAGTAATTGATTTCACTGTCAGTTAGTGTTATTTAATGTTTTTGTGACTTTACTTTAATGCATTCGTTGTTCCGGCGGAAACCGTTTCATGATTGGTCCCTATAGCTTACTAATTCAAATGTTAAATTTGAACGCAATTTGGCAACTGGTCTACAGCTATTGGTATTGGACGAAGAAGGTATAACTGCGAAAAAGCAGGATTTGTGAAGTGGATAAGCGCAGATTGACCATTGATTTCAGCAATTCCTTATTATTATGCACACATTGATATTGTCGCTCTAAGAATTTATTTTTCGCTAAAAATGTCGCTATCTCAAAACAGTCAATGCCTAACTTACTATCAATGCCGCTAGATGTGAACTAAAGCGATTTCATGGAAGCTCGTTCGTGTTTCTATTTTAAACTCTTTCACAACTTTTCAGAAAAACAAATTCAAAGTGAAAAATAAAAATAAACAATAAAAGTTTGGAACGAACTCAAACCGGTTTCCATTGAATATTTTATTTCTCTCAATTGTTTGCTCAACCGTCATGCCAAATATTTAAAGAACACAAAACATTAATAATAAGTAATGCCAACAACAACACCAAAAATAAACAAAATAAAAATCTACAACAAAAATGCGATAATCAAGTGCACAAACAATTTTAGAATTAGATACGGGTTCGGACCGATACGCGCAGTCATTCAACTTGTGCAAATACACAAAAAAAAAAAAACAAAAAAGAACAAAAAGTAAAAAAAACAAAAAATGAATAAATAAAAGAATATCGTGTTAATTGTTCGTTAACCGATTTCATGTTTTAATTGAGTTTTACCAACAACAAAACAAACAAAAAAAAAAACAACTTATTTTCAAGTGCTGTGGTTTTGTTGTTTTTATTGTTGTTGTTGCTGTCGTTGATGTTATTGTGACACACTTTATCTGACGGTTGAAAACATTAGTTGTGACTTTGTTGTCAGTTGAAAATGATCTACAACAACAATAATAATGCAATCGTAGTAAAGTATTTATTTTGTTTCGCAAATTATGACATATGTATACAGTCAAACTTCCATATAGCGAATACGCACGGGACCAAAAAAAAAAAAATTCGTTATATAGATATAATTTTTTTTATTACTTATTTAAAGAAGTCAGTTTGGTTTGGTTTGGACTACACTCTTCCATTTTTCTCCTTCAACAAAATCTTATAATACATTAAGAGAAGCATACACATTAGTCGGTACGTTGCTCCTTATCTCCAGAAAGTTTCGAAATTCGTCAAATGTTACGCCTTCTTCAACTTTTTCTATTATCAATAACTTTTTTTCGAGAGAAAGGCTACTTAGTTGCAACATTTTCACTGAACACTAGTCACCATTAATAGTGAAAGAACTTTCTTTTTTTCGATTATTGTTATTTTCATATTTTAGGGATCCCTTTAAAATGTTTTCTTTTTTCTCCGTATGTATGTAGTTTTATTGCCATGCCTAACAGAAAATTATTTTACAAAAATCGCTTGAAAGAGATCAGAAACGCATAAGAGTTTGATTTTCAGCAGCAAAATTTCTTCGTTTTAAAGAAAATCTCGCTATAAGAAAATTCGTTGTAAGAAGATCAAAATACACTGAAAATAGAACGAGAAAGCTGTGTACTTGAACTCAGTTCATAGTAGAGAGAACTTCGTCGCATAGAAGCTCGTTATAAGGAAGTTTGACTGTAATTAAAATTATAATCTTTGACCTTCAGCTTAGTTTTAATTAATAGTTTAATACAGTTTACCAATCATTTTTGTTTGGATTTTATGGTATAAATTTGTGTTTTTGAGGACTATAATAATTTTTTGTATGTTCTTAATAGTTTGTAATTGAATTGAATTAAATCGTGGTAACTGCAGGTAAGGCTTATGTTGTTTCGCGACAAACTGCATTTGTCAAAATGTGTTCAATGGCAACTGTTTCGTAGTTGCATTATCGACATTAGTGAGGTTCGCGATTTTATACAAAAAAAAATTGATGCAGACGAAGCCACATTGCCAAAATTCCATTTCACATATCGGTCCTTCTTTTACAATCCGCACACCATTTTAGACTTTATATTTTAAAATCGCCCGAACCTTAGGCTCCAACAATTTATTGACATTTTAGTAAGCTTTAGTTCAAAACAAAAATGGTTAATTTCTGACAAGATTTGCGCTCTCTAGCCACTTTTGAACTAAAAAATATTTAAGAAAATATTTTTTGTTGGCTTCTATTAACTAAATAAGTTTTATTTTTTATTTTTATGGTTGAAGCCTAAACATTTATTTCTGAAGCAACTATGTATTTTATTTATTTAATGCTTTCTGCTTGGAAGTGTTGCACAACAACAATTTTTCCAGATACGATATTTAAATAATGACATTTAACATAATATATGTATAATGACACTTACAAATATTTTAAAGCTTGTTAAAAATTTGTCTAAATCCGTCACATTGGATGTGAAAATATATAAACTAATTAAAATGGATTTTTATAAAAATGCAAGCTATTTATGAAATTGTAGTTACAACTATACAAATATACATTCTCCTCTTTGCAGCCTTATGAATCTAATTCAAATAACTCCTCATCAGCACAACGTGATCTTAAACCTTTTCGACGTGGTGATTCCCGCCCTAATACTCCTCCTTTATCTCAGGGTCCTGTTGAAAATGGTCACGGACA
The DNA here is from genome assembly GCA_949775025.1 of Tricholauxania praeusta. Classification (NCBI taxonomy): domain Eukaryota; kingdom Metazoa; phylum Arthropoda; class Insecta; order Diptera; family Lauxaniidae; genus Tricholauxania; species Tricholauxania praeusta. Next base: position 79,961,411 of record OX459031.1, read on the forward strand.
GTATCCGTAAGAAAAATATTAATCATTATATATCTATTTCATTTAAATATGCTATTTACTTTCTTTTACATATGGCAGATGCTACATTTGCAAAACCCTTTGTGTCACAAATAAAATGGAATGGTTGTCAACAAGTGCTGAGCATATGAACTCCCATGCAATGCATTTTCCTTGCCTTAAAGGCAACAGCAGCAATGCAAATAATCGCGACACTAATTCCAACAGCAATAGCAGCAGCGGTGTAGCTGCCAATAACAACGATCACAATAACAATCGCGTGTTGGCCTGCAAGGACTGTGTCAATCATTTAGCACGACAGTGGGAAACGATGGATGCAGAACGTGTTCCGCTGGAACACAGAAGGTTTCTTGTTTGTTTTGTTTTTAATATAGATGTCTTTCTTTAATACGGTCTTTAATTTCTGCTTAGATACAACATTCCTTCACCCATGTTAGCTTCAAGCTCTCCTAACGGATCACGTCATGGAGGCATGAGTAGCATTAATACGCCGCCTTCAACGCCTTCTATTGCATCGACTCCTGCTGGAACAACGTCAATATATTGTTTTCTCTGTGGATTACACTCTGATTTAAATTTAGCTAGAGTCATGTATGCGAGTAAAGAGGTGAGTACTACCTTAAGGACAAGAGATCGAGAAACATGAAAGTGTTTTAGCTCGTGCATTTTTGTAACAAGATAAAATTACCTCAAAGAATTATAGGAAAACTTGTGCTGCATGACAAGCATCTGAGCCGTAGTATGATATGAATTAACAATATTAATGGTATTCTTTAAGATAGTATCACGGTTAAGTGTGAGACACCTACTAAGTCCAGTAAAAAAATCAATGTCTTATCAAAATTGTCGTTCTTTTGTTAAATTGACAATGTACTGCCGTACAAAAGTTTAAGACCAGAAGGGTACAGGGTAACCAAGTGACCGGGATTGACCCGACCAGGCCAGGAATTTTATGTCAAAGCCATGGGCCTAGTAGGAATTCAAAAATTTCTGAAATAGACTGGAATTGAAAGATTTTTGTAACATGGACTTAAAATTTTTGTTTTATGCTTTAATTTTTTAATATTGTTGACCAAAAAAAAAAAGTCAACAACTTTTTCTCAAAAAAGGTTTTTTTTAACATTTGAGGAAATAATTACATTTTTTTTTTTTTTTTTCATTGAGAAAACCGGGAATTGCTTCAGTACTACTTCGTAACCCTGGGTATCAAAATATTTTTGTGCAGAGAGCCCAAACTTTTCTGAATACTTTTTTTTTTACCTAAACAGTTGTTACAAATTGTAAAATTACTAACTACGCTCCCTTTTTTTTACTTTTCTTAAGATGAAAGGTAGTAAGTTATTTCATTTTATGTCAATAAGAACCTGCTTTGGTTAAAAGAACCTAACTTGAAAAGCGGATCCTTCATTAAGTAATACTAACAGCCCTATTCTGGCAGCTTAACAAAGCTCACCACATTAACAAAATATTTAATATTAACACGTTGTTAATGTTCCGTATTCTGGCAAAAATTTAAAAGCTCTTTTCTATACTATTTTGTTAATGTCAGAAAGTGTCTTAACAACGAGTGATATTTCAGTATTGAGCTAAGTAAAATTATTTTTTTTATAAAATTTAAAAGGCAGGACAACGTGGTTTTAATTATTTACAACCATGTCTTAAAAAAAAAATTTATTTTCATTGATGTCGATAAAAAAAAATTTTGGATTTACGAGTATCGAACCCACGCACGCGAGCTATGAGTTCAAAGTCCTAACTACTTCGCCACGTTGCCTTGTATATTCAAGTTTTTTATTACTCTATTTGTTATTTTATTAATTTAAATTTAAAAAGTCAAAATTTGACAAGTTTACCACGAAAGCTTTTGTGTGGGGAATTCAAAAGCTTTTATGTTGTTAATGATTTTTTAGAATACCAATATTTACATTTCATAACAATTAGATTAACACGAGCACCTTTATTATTTCTTGTTAAGTCAACAAGCAGAATAGGGCTGTTATTCTCTTCTTTAGGGTACCTTTTTTATGAATCTGCTCTTCCAATGTCAACGTAGTTCAAAGCTAAGTATACTGGTTTGTTGTCATACCATTTTGTAATAATGACTTTTTCGTTCCTGCTGATTAGTTCAATGCCACGGCATCCCTCTTTGATCCCCAGCATCCGACATGTTTTCCAACAAAAAATACTACTGATCCTCATTTAAAATTTTTCTCCATATAAAGCCATAACAATTTTGGAAACTTAAGTTACCCGTGATACTAAAAGCAAAAACACATTTAAATAGTTCACAAATTAAAATGGAATTAAAATTTCTCAGCAAATTTAAATTGCAAGCATAAAAATCCAAGGATTACAAAATAAATATACCTGAAAAATTTTAATCTGTATGTTCACTGAGTACTCATGTACAATATATTGTTCATCACTTTAGTGTCATATGTTGCACTTACCTATGTTCTTATTATTAACCCAGCCAAATAATCTCATCAATTTAATCTTATGAAAAAAATTGTTATGAATCACTCACATTCACCTTGCGCTATTTTTGTAATATAATCTGCGAACAAGTCCTTTCAGAAAAAAAATCCTCGACCTCACTCCATAACATTACGAACTGAACTGAACCCATGTACCTTACGAGCCAACAAAAATATTCCTTCAATAAAGCAGTGAATTTCAAACGAATTGGGGGAATCTCAACCTTTGAAGTTAACAGAATTTCTTTAGAAATTTTTTTAAAAATGTGTACAAAATATTGTACACCAGGAATGAAAGGGTTAAAAATATTTTTGGTTCAGAAATGGCTATAGAGTGCAAATCATGTCGGAAATGAATTTTTTTTTTAATGAAAGCTTACCGAAATTCTAACAAATTTTCGGAGCCAGACTTGAGTTAAAAGCCAAAAAAAAACTTAACGTAAAACAATAAAAATTGAAATGTTTTTTCAAAGTATCGGTTGATTTTAATTAGAGAAGACTTGCGCTCTCTAGCAATTTTGAACCAAAAATTCGGAAATGGAAGATTTGATAAAAAATTGGAGACATAAAAGTAACAGTTAGCTGAAAATATCCCATATGCATTTTTTAAATTTCAGATTCCGTTACATTTCTTTTGACCCAATAATTTGTTAAAATTTTCTTTTTTTTAGAAATCTACTTGTGTAGTGGTCTTGAACTTTTGCACAGCAATGTATGTAGATTGAAACTCAAAACCAGCATAATTTTTATTAGAATTTTTCATGTCAAAAATCTTTTCAAACTACATATGTTAGCTTCGGTGATATACATATGTAACCAACGGAAGTTGCATATGAGACGTTTCTTTACAAACCGAACAGTTTCTGGCCGACACAGTCTTAAATCGCTCCAAATTTTATTACGTATTCTATGCTTTGTAATAGTGAACACTTGTATCGCGAATTAATTTGTTATCAAAGATATCGAGAGATACCGAGTTGTGAAGTTCGAACGTTTTACGTTATATGGTTTTATAGTCATATTAAAATTGTCATATCTCCGGTAATTTTTAACAAAAAAAAATTATCGTTTTAAGCTAAAAATATCAGCTTTCTTATTAAATTTTTGAAAAAATAAGTTTTTGAAGGAAATTTGACGAGGAATTTAGTGGTACATATTAGGGCTGGGGAAAATCGGTAAGACAAACTATCGATAGTTAACGATAGTTTCCAAAAAACTATCTGTAACTATCGATAAACATCGGTAACTTCCCCAACCACAATGCACACAAATTATGATAATATATATGTTTGTTTTTCAGTTTTGCAAAACTATGTATCCTTAACAAAGAATATGGCTTAAGTTTTTTAGCTCCCATTTGCCAATTTTTATTGAACCAAACGCTTCTTAAGTGCTTTTTAATTCTAAGTATAAATATATAATCAAAAAGTGTCTCAAAACGTTTTTTCGTAAAGGAACCTGGTCATATTCAAATTCAGTTTACAACCAATGTTCATCGTCTTGAGTACAGCAGTCGGATACTCTAATCCGTACACGTTAGTCTATGCCCTACACCACGGACTCCTATTTTCAATTGTTGAATATTTTATTAGATGACATCAAAATGAAATATTTCGAACAACGCGATGAGCTTCAACAATATAAAAAATTATAAGCTCCAGGTAAACCAATCTGACGGGAAAAATTTTTGCAATTGTATCATAAGTATTCAGTTTTTATCTCATTCCATTAAAAGAGGAAATGTTCTGTTTTAAATCATAAATGTTGCCTTAAAGTTCAAATCAAGTACATACTTTAGTAGAGTCGGCTGAAATGTTGGTGATGGCGGTACGAAAGATAAACAAATTGCCATTAGCTCCCATCCTCGTATAAGTGATTCTCTTTTGAAATTCTCAGTTGTCCGACTTGTCTAAGTCGTAAAAATAAAAATAGCAAAAATAAAAAGTGTCGCTCGGATCTGGTTACGGATATACAGCCATCGGCAGTTGCAGATATAGCTTTTGTAAAATTTTGTTTTTCATTATTTTTGATTATAAAAACAAAGTTTCCATAAAAATTCATTAAATAAATTTTTTTATTTTTCGGTCAAAAAGGAGGAAAATATTAAAAAATCTTCAACAACCCACACATCATTTTAAAGGGAATAAATTAAGCTTTCTTACATCATTTTAAGGGAATAAATTAAGCTTTCTTACCATGCTAATTAAAAATTATAGGTTAATAACACATTTTTTGGAAAAATTAACGGTTTTTTTAAAAAAAATTGTCCATTATCGTGGGCCATTAAATTATCTTTCTTATGACAGCCATAATTTTGATAACCATTCAGGGGTTCCCAACTTATAAGGATTTTTACGAAAGCTATATCCGCAACTTCCGATGGCTATATATCCGAAACCAGATCCGAGCCACACTTTTTATTTGCTATTTTTATTTTCATTTTAGGGGGTAAAACAACAACAACAAAAAAAAAAGATTCGAGCATGAGAGCTAAAGTAAACCCGTTTCGAAATCAGTTATTAAACTTTGCGACTTCTTTTGTAATTTTTTATGAAGTTGCAAGTACCCAGAAATGCAACTATGTACTTAGCTCACGTTGGAACTTTAATGGGCGTGTTGCCAACGGGCTTCAACACCTTCATCATATCCTCTCCATGAGATATCCCAGGTTCGGGATGACTTTCCATTTTATATAAAATCAAAATTTATATACTCGGTCGCACAATAAATTAAGAATTCAATTCAATACAATTTTCAATTATTTATTAATTTTTCACACGAAGAAAATTCAGTGTTGAATTGCCGCACTAAAAAAAGTAATTTTCGTTACCGACGCTATCGTTAACAGCAAAAAACCATCGATAGTAAACGATATCGCCAACTATCGATAGTTACCGATATTTTCCCAGCCTTAGTACATATTTTCTTAATTTCGTATCGAATGGCCATCGCTCTACAGACTAACTTTAAACAATTGATTTGATTGATTAATTTTTCATTTACAGGGCTATTCTGGCAAAGACAGCTAAAAGTCTTACGAAAATATTTTGTAAGACATTTTGTAAGACACTTTGTAAGACTTTAGGTATTCTAGCGCAAAAGTCTTACTGATAAAGCTCTTGAATTCCCCACACAAAAGCTTTCGTGGTAAACTTGTCAAATTTTGATTTTTTAATTTTAAACTAATAAAATTACAAAAGGAATAATAAAAAATCCGGAATTCACCAAGCAGCGTGGAGAAGTAGTTAGGACTGTGAACTCATAGCTCCAAGTGCGTGGGTTCGAGTCCCGTCACTAAAAATGTTTTTTTTTCTAAAAACATATGTATATACATTTTTTTAACACGACAAATAAAAGCAACTTATAATTCCCTTTAAAATAAATAGTTTTTCTAACGTTTGTAATGTAAACAATACAACTGACAAATTAAAGACCTGCTCGTAGCAGGTCTTTAAAATTGTCTTACGAAAGACAGAAAAAAGCTTTCAAGATAGTTGCCAGAATACCAAAAGTCTTAAGTAAGACTTTTGTCTTACTAAAGACTCTGGTGAGTTCTAAGATAGTTGCCAGAATAGCTCTGTTAATGCCATAAATAAAAATTTTGTAAAAAAGCTTATCTTTTTATCCTAAAACAATGTAAAAAAATTATTTTTCCGTTAAAATTTACCGGAGATATGACAATTTTAATATGACCATAAGACACCATTAAACGTAAAACCTTCGAACTTCACAGCTCGATATCTAACAAATTATTTCCCGACACACGTTTCCACTAGTATAACTCATAGAATACGTAAAAAAAAATTGGAGCGATTTAAAAATGTGGCGAACAGAAACTCTTCAAATAGCGCAAAAAATTCGTGCTTTGAGAAAAAAAGAAAAACATCAATGAACTGTGCTGTGAAAGTGTATAATGTTATTCTACTTAGAACCTCACTTTGAATACTGCAGTAGTGTGTTATATGTATGTCCTTTGTATCGAAAACACAGATTGCAAGTTCTTCAAAACAAGGCTGAGACTTTTTGTGAACGCGGTGATATTTATTTACAAAATGAACAACGGATTGTGCCCAACTAATCTAATTGATAGTACGACAACATATGACGGAACATTTTATAACCTAAGAAGAGTCGGCGATCTTAGAATTCAACGAGCCCGAACCACAAGAGAGCAACGAACTATTAATTACATAGGCTTTCAAGATTTTAATAACTGGCCAATATATATCAAAAATGAAATGAAGCCATTTAAAAGAAGTACATTTAAAAGAAAAATTGTTGAATATACTAAAAATAACGAAAATTTAATTATATAAATATGTATGTACAAATAAGAATTAAAACTAGAATAATTGCAAACTAGGAAATTGTTAAACAAAGTTGTATATTTAAATAATGTTCAAATGGGATTTATCCTAAATGAAGTTGAAATGAAATGCAAAGAAAAAAAAAAAAAACTATTTCGGACGAAAGATTCAAATTTTATTTGTATTTCCGACCGACAGGGTCTAAATTTTCAACGTGTGAAGTTGAAAATGCCTAATGTATTAGTTTTCAACCTAAATAAGACAAAAATTTCATTTTTTTTTGCAAAGATTATATATCTAAAGTTAAAAAGTTGAAAAATCATACTTAAATTTTGAACCGTACTGTGTGGCACCGCACTTTGCTTATTTTATAAAGTTGATTTTTATCATGTTACAATATTAAAGGTAGAATTGAGTACAAAATAATAAAATACAATGTTAAATGTAGAATTAAGAAAAATCAGAAAAAAAAAACATAAAATTTGACGATTCCGCATTTAATATATTTTAAAATCGTAATATTAAATTTATGTGAAATTTCAAAAAAAAAAAAAAAAAAAAATCAAATTGTTTCGACAAACGACTACACTGATCCACTTTCCAACTTTTCCAGGCTGTTTACTCTTTAAATTTGCCTCGAAAATTGGTGTGAGCACATTTTCCTCCTGAGAAATATTTTTTCGATTCTCGAAAATGTGCTCAGCTTGCTGATTTTGCGAGGCGTTTAGAGGAATACCGTTATTGTATTTAACATAAGACAAATAAATAGTATCTTAAAGCTAGTTAAAATTTGTTTAAACAAATGCTAAAAGCTCACGTGTTGTTTAATTTTAATTTTTACAGGGTTCAAGGCCTTATTTTCCACATTTGCTCAAACACAATTCATTGCCAAATGCGGAGCAACTTCGTAAAGACTACTCGGCACTCGTCTGCACGTTCTGTTTTCATTCACTTCTTAACCAGTGGCGCAAGTAAGTTTTTCCTCAGGTTCTAAAATGTTTTATTTATTAACATTTAATATAATTAATTTTCTTGAAGGTATGAAGCTCAGAATCCAAGTTTGAATCCAGTCGACCGTAAATATAATTGGCACGATTACATTTGTCATTTGTGTGGCATCACGACGTATCGGAAACGCGTGCGTGCACTTCCAGTCAACGAATTTCCATTTGTGAAAAATCGTAAGAATGATGATGGGTTGCTTTTAGAAAATGGAGAATATGCTGTCGTCTGCTTGGACTGCTACGAGAGCCTTAGGTAATCTTAATTCAAAATAATGAGCAAAGTCTTAAAAAGACGCATTCTTTATTTTAAAAATTATTTTATTGATAAAAAAAATTCAATAAATGTGTAATGGCAATATAGTCACGTTTCGCTTCAAGCCAGATCAAGATTGAAAAAATTGTCAACCAAATCGGACAATGCACAATTATTATTAGGAGAATCCAAAAAATGCAGCTTTCAATCTAAAATACAAATAAAATACGACAGGAGGAATTTACTTAAAGAATAGTTTCAACAGGTTCAGTTTCAATTAGTATTGAATTTAGTAATATACCGGAATAGCTTTTCCTTCTATTTAAATTTCATTTTCATTTGCTTATATTTACATAACTTATTTATAAATTAAAGAAAATAAATAAATTAGAATATGCAAATCTGAGCAGAGGGAATTTTTGCTTTGCTGTTAAAACCGAATCGTATCAGAAATAAAATCCAATGGGATTCGTTTCGTTCTACTCACTGGTACTAAGATTCGTACAGGAGTGTAGATCTTTTATATATAATCCTTTGATTTAAGTAACAGGAGACCGATCATAGTTTGGTTTTTCGTTTTGAGGTTGAAAAAATATGGAAAATATTTAAAAATTTGAAAGAGGTTGATAAAATATGACAAACCTCAAAAGAGATTAAAAAAGTATGGAAAATGTTGAAATAAGTTCAAAAAGCTGAAAAATTTTGGAACTCGGAAAAAATTAAAAGAAGTTGTAAAACTCGAAAAAAGTTGAATGAGGTTGAAAACGTAGGAAAAATATAGAAAAAGTTGAATATCTCGAAAAAAGTTAAATTGGTTGAAAAAATATGTAAAATGTTAAAAATATTTGATTAGCCATTTAACTTTTATCTTTTTATTAATATTTTTAATTATTATAAGTTCAAGTTTCAGTTGACTTCGTCCTTTAGTCAGTGCCGTTTGTGTTGTTAAGTGTAAAAACACACATATGCGAATATTTTTTTCTGCAAGCATAAATATTGTAAGCAGTGCGACAATTTTGTTTTTTGATTTGCTTTTATACTTTGTTCGTATAAAAAGCTTGACTTTAAACTCAGTTGTTTTCTGTTGTTGCTGATTAACGGGTGCATTTTGCACAATTATTAACCTTTTTTTTCACGATATAAAAATTTTTTAAGCAACATTAAAACTTTTTCTTTTTTTGTGACATATTTTTCACATACATACATATTTTATGATGGATTATATTTCTTCCGAAAATTTATTAGCTTGCTCTCCAGGAGATCAATGCAAAAGCCAAAATATACTATGTTCTATGTTTTCTTGCTCAGGTCCTTTATAATATTAGCTTGTCAAGCTTAGACTGAAAACTGACTGCAGCTAAATTTGTAGCTTAATGGTGGCGTGTATTCTTATGTTTGTGTTGTTCGAGCCCCACAGCATGCTGGGTAAATTTTTTCTAACATTTATCCCTTAGACCATATGATTAAATCCATACAATTACATTCATGCAATATATGTATGGGGTAAACACGCGAAAACGCCAGCGAAAAAATTTTTTTGGCTCCGATTTGGCTGAAATTTGGCATTATTGTAATATCGATGTCCAGCAATAGAACTGCGTTCAGGAATTCGCCCTAGTATTATTTGTTATTGAGATACGCGGGTATGAAATTCACGATTTTTGTACTTTTTCAGAATAAGTGTTTTTTTCGAAAATTCATAGCTTACAGCAAACTCTATCAATTAATAATTGGTATACCTACGAATTTAGGTTTTTACTTGTCCTTTTCGAAAAAAAATACTGTTTCTGAAAAAAAAAATTTTTTCGCAAAAATTTTGCGAATTTAAAATTATTTTTGAATTTTTTTTTAAAAAAGCATTTTTTAAAATTTTTTTTTTTATTTTTAAAAATAAATTTGATTTATTCTGCGTTTAATGCCGTAAAATTTTTTATGGGGAAAAAATTATTTATATATTTTTTTTTAATTTAAAAAAAAAAATTAATGAGCCAAAATGTTGAAAATTGAAATGAATTTTTGAATTTTTTTTGAAAAATGCATTTCTGAATATTTTTTTTGTTTTTACATCTTTAGGTTTTTAGATGTACTTTTCGAAAAAAAATACTGTTTTTGAAAAAAAAAAAAATTTTCTCAAAAATTTTGCGAATTGAAAAATATTTTTGCATTTTTTTTTAAAAAAACCCATATTTAAATTTTTTTTTTTTTTTTAAAAAAAACTTTGATTTATTCTGCGTTGAATGACGTAAAAATTTTCGCGGGGAAAAAAGTATTTATATTTTTTTTTAATTTTAACAAAAATTAAAGAGCTAAAATTTTGTAAATTGAAATGAATTTTTGAATTTTTTTTTGAAAAATCCATTTCTGAATATTTTTTCGGTGAACTTCAGATTACAGCTTGATACGCAAGCTTCAAAATGATATGCCATAACATGAGGGCAAGTAGTTAGTTAAAATATTTGAGCCGTTAACCTGAAAACTAAAACTGAAATTTAAAATCAGTGCAGTAGCCTTTCAACGCGTAGTACAGCGCGCTTTTAACGGCTCAAACATTTTAATTAACTACTTGCCCTCATGTTATGGCATATCATTTTGAAGCTTGCGTATCAAGCTGTAATCTGAAGTTCACCGAAAAAATATTCAGTAATGGATTTTTCAAAAAAATTAAAAAATTCATTTCAATTTACAAAATTTTAGCTCTTTAATTTTTGTTAAAATTAAAAAAAAAATATAAATACTTTTTTCCCCACGAAAATTTTTACGTCATTCAACGCAGAATAAATCATAGTTTTTTTAAAAAAAAAAAAAAAAAAATTTTTAAACATGGGTTTTTTAAAAAAATGCAAAAATATTTTTCCTTTCGCAAAATTTTTGAGAAAAAATTTTTTTTTTCAAAAACAGTATTTTTTTTCGAAAAGTACAACTAAAAACCAAAAAATGTAAAAACAAAAAAATACTCAGAAATGCATTTTTTAAAAAAAAATTCAAAAATTCATTTCAATTTTCAACATTTTGGCTCTCTAATTTTTTTTTAGATTAAAAAAAAAATATAAATAATTTTTTCCCCATAAAAAATTTTACGGCATTAAGCGCAGAATAAATCAAAGTTTTTTTTTAAAAATAAAAAAAAAAAATTTTAAAAAAATGGTTTTTTTAAAAAAAATTCAAAAATAATTTTAAATTCGCAAAATTTTTGCGAAAAAATTTTTTTTTTCAGAAACAGTATTTTTTTCGAAAAGGACAAGTAAAAACCTAAATTCGTAGGTATACCAATTATTAATTGATAGAGTTTGCTGTAAGCTATGAATTTTCGAATAAAACACTTATTCTGAAAAAGTACAAAAATCGTGAATTTCATACCCGCGTATCTCAACAACAAATAATACTAGGGCAAATTCCTGAACGCAGTTCTATTGCTGGACATCGATATTACAATAATGCCAAATTTTAGCCAAATCGGAGCCAAAAAATTTTTTCGCTGGCGTTTTCGCGTGTTTTACCCCATATATGATCTGAGTGGGTATGTTGAGAAAGTGCGATAAAGCTTCGAAAAAATTATGAAATAAATAACAAATTAATGTCTTGACCGTGACTTAAAACTGTGATCATTTATTTTTGATTGCATTTCAAAGAAACATGTACTTATTTGCTAATACTTTAATAAAATATAAAAATGAGGTTGAAAAACTCGAAAAAAATGTATGAGGTTGAAAAAGTCGAAAGAAGTTGAATGATGTTGAAATAGCTTAAAATCGCTACTGAAGAGAGTTGAATCGGTTGATTAAAAAATATGAATATATTGAAAAAAGTTGAATGAGATTGAATAAGTCGGAAATGTTTGAAAAATATTGAAAGGGGTTGAAAAGCCGAAAAATAATTAAAAATGTTGAAAAAAGTTGAAAAGAATGTAGAAACAGTTGCAAAAGGCTACAAAGTCGATAAAATATGGAAAATGACGAAAAAAGTTGAATACGGTTGAAAAGTCGAAAAAAAATTGAAAGAGGTTAAAAAAGTTGAAAGAGGTTGAAACAGTAGAGAAAGGCTTATAGCGTCGATAAAATTTAAAAAATGTTGAAAAAAATTGAAGTAGGTTGAGAAACTCAAAATAAGGTGAAAGCTGTTCAAAATTTTAAAATAAATTGACACATATTGAAAAATCTTGGCAATTTCAATTAAGTTGAAAGAGGTTAAAAAAGTCGAAAGGAAAACTGCACCACAACTACAACATACAACTGAAATGGCAGGTGCCAAGCTCACTGATGCAATCCCGTCGAACTGCATTCTTTTTCAAACCGACACCTTACTCCATTACTCCAATAGCACATCTATTATATAAAATTCATTTTTTGTCTGTCTGTATGTCCTTTATGGACGCAAAAACTAGCCGATCTTGATGAAATTTTTACAGTGTGTTAGTATCGATCAGGCGGATGTCAAAGGCTATAAAACTTTTATTTAGGGTGGCCCTCATACACAAATATTTTAAAAATAGCGATTTCACAAAGACAGGCAAATCGATTCTCATGAAATTTACACCGAATGACTTTTATGTTAGGGGGCACAGATTGGATGCTTAGAGTGCATACTAAGGGTGACCCTCATACAAATATATTTTTAAATATCATTTTCACGAAGACAAATAAATCGATTCACACTGAATTTACACTACATATCTCTTATGTTAAGAAGCATAGCTTGGGCTACAAAACTATTATTTAGGGTGGCCCTCACACAAAAATATTTTTAAATACTATCATTTTCTCGAAGTCCGCTAAATCGATTCTCATGTTATTTACACCACATGGATTTTATGTGAAGAGACACAAATTAGATTAAAAAAATTTTATTTAGGGTTCATGCTTAGGGTGGCCCTCATACAAAAATATTTTTAAATATCATTTTCACAAAGACAGGTTAGTCGATGCACACCGAATTTATACCACGTAGCTCTTATGTTGAGAGGAATAGTTAAGGATTCAAAACTTTTATTAAGGGTGGCCCTCACACAAAAATATATTTTAAATATCATTTTCTCAAAGACTGCTTAATCGATTCTCTTAGAATTTACACCACATGGCTTTTATATTAAGCTTAAAAAAATTTTATTTAGGGTGCATACTTAGGGTGACCCTCATACAAAAATATTTCTAAATATTATTTTCATGAAGACAGGTTAGTGGATTCACTCCGAATTTACACCACGTGGTTTTTATATTAGGAGGCACTCCTTAAAATTTTATTTTGGGTGTATACTTAGAATGGTTCTCATACGGTTGAGGTGAAGCGATACGCACAGGGTAATGCTAGTTAAACATAACATTTAACGTTTTTTGCATAGCGCCCACTTTTGGCTATGACATACTTTTAGCAAGTTTATCTAATATGTTAAATTTCATAACGTATGCGCTGTTAGTTCTCTTATAATTACGGTGACCATAAATTTAAATTGAAAAAACAGAACAAAAATTGTGTTTGTAGAAACATATTTTTTTACATTGAAAGTAACAAAAATTCACAAAAAAAAAAAACAAATCAAATTTCATTGGTTTTGATTTTAATTAAAAATACTGCCGAACTAAGCAAAAAAGGCGTATCTCAAAAAATTTCGTTTCGAAATAATTGATGTTTTGCTTATGTCAATTTATTGAAATACCTTTAAAATTGGGATGGAGAACATTTTCTTACGAGATTTGTTATATGTTTGAACTAAGGCTCCGGCATTTGGAGCATTTCATTAGACAAGCAATTTGTTAAGCTATCCGATGTCAGCAGATAGTGTAACAAAAATATATGCATCAAATGCAATTCATTGGTAATTTTCTGAGGTATAAGTTTTTTTAAAAATATTTTCCTGACTTTGTAAATATTACTTAAGCTCTAAGCAGTTAAGATCATAGTTGTACCTCGTTATTAAAATAGATTTTACAGTCTCAATTTTCATATGGAACTTTTCGTCAGTCCATATATTGCTTAAAATAGAAAATACCATTTCGGTGGAGGCATTTGAACCCGGTAAACACAAATTAAATTCTACTATGTTTAAAATATTTCGAAAAGGTATGGAATTTTTTTTAAAATATTAAAATATTTCAACCCATTTATTCGCGACTATCTTTCCGCAATCTGTCCATTTCTTTAGTATCTCACAAGTCACATAACTTTTAACACACGTAAACTCATCAAATAGTTCGCTGTAATTAATTTTAATTCGGCTCCTCTTTCCATAATATATGTCAAATTTCTTTCAACATTATTCGAAGATGGCATTGTACGCAACATTACCCATTCCATCACTTCAACCTCTTTAAATGCATATTCCCACTGATGTAGATAATTTAATGCAATTCTTATAAAAACTTTTGACACAATCTTTCAATTTACTTAGGTTTTCAGTTTCTGTTTTTTCTAACTCCGAAATTATTTTCTTGATCATGAAAGGTAAACAAATTTCATCTCTGCGTTCAGCGAAAAACCAGCAAAAATTTGGGTTCAAATCCAAACCGACAAACTTAGCGTCACTCACGGTAATTACATTGCACAATCAGATTTTTGATAGAGATTGCTATTGATACCGATAACAACTTACATATCGATCAGCAAAGGGTTGACGTTAGTAGAAATAGACTTATAATGTAGATTAGTAAATAGTAGATTTGCGTGGCGCATGAAAGCAGAACAAAAAACAGAACATTTGCGAAAAACAGAACACTTTTGTAATTTTCAATTAAAAAAAAAAAATACGCAGAACAAGCGCCTTAAAAACAGTACTGTTCTGCTAAAACAAAACGGATGGTCACCGTACTTATAATAACTTTTATAAATAGTGACTGCCCTCAGGGGCATAATCTTCAAAATTTTTATGAAAATCGTAGGTGTAATATTGAATCAAGACTGTCAATTATTGAAAAGTGCCACGTCCACTTGTCCCATTCCGCCCACTTTCGGTTGATTTTAAGATATTTATGATCTGCATCCGTATACCAAATTTCATTATAATATTTTGAATGGCTTGCGAGATACGACGTTATTAAAATTAAAGCTTAGGGCTGTGCCACGCCTCTATTGGAGTCTTTAAAATCTTAAAACCTAGCCCTATCTTAATTTTGTTCACATATGCACCAAATCACCAAGTTTTATCAACATTTTCCTAGACTAAACTGGTTCATCCTAACACGCTTCTGATGAACTAGGAAAAACTAGTTTGCCCAAAAACTAGTTTTTCCTAGGCCAAATTAGTTTATCCGAAGCATGTTCAGTTCAACTAGTCTAGCCTAGGAAAATTTTAGTATGTTAGTGAAAGCAGGCGGTCTTCCGGCCGAGGGTCACTGTAGTATATCCAACGTCGGACATAGTATAGTGAAACGTGGCCGAAGGCCGCTGCGAAGCCGTGACCAATTAATTTATATGTTTTCAGGTAAAGAAGGGTTAATTTGAAAAAATTTGTTACAAATGATACATCAATTTAAAGGAAAGGAGTAAATCCAAAAAAATAATCATGTCTCGAAAACTATACCATTTGCCAATATGGTAGCTTATTAAGCCATCTGTTTTATGACACAAATATTTAAATATATTAAAAGCGCGGTTCTCATAATTTTTGTTTTTTATTTACTTATCTACTTAATTTTAACTATATTGATACATTTTCTCTTTTTGGTGTGATAAATTGATTTTTTTTTCATGGCTGCGGCAACACTGGTTAAACTGTCAAATTGCCGTAAACAAATTCGAAAATTTTCGAGTTTTACATGCTTTTCGAGTTTTTTGTGTTTAGAGGAATACCCTCAACAATAGCGAGGTTTTTTTTAAAAAAATAGTGCATTTATGCAGATGATTATTATTTAAATTCATTTAAAATATTTTGAAATGAAATTCGTAAATGCTTTTCATCATTACGCATTTTTTAACAACTCAGCTTTAGTAACAAACTTTCAACTTGATAATCAACAATATAAAACTTTTCAGACAACAAGCTTCTCAACATGATCGTTTCGGTGTTCCTATTTCAAAACGAGCCTATAATTGGGTACCCCAACCACCACCGCCAGAAGATAGTCCGGAAGCCGCTGTGGCGCGTTTGCCCTGCGGCGAACGTTCAGATCGTATCGTAAGATAAATTTAAAATATTTTTAATTGTTCTATAGTAAATTTTAATTTTCTCCTACAGCCCATAAATAGTACTTTGAGACCAGTTCCGAATAAAAAAAATAGTTCACCAAAGCAATATGATAAGTCGAGAGAAGGTAAGTGTTTGCATATTTGCCAAGAAGCTCAACCACTTAAGAAATGAAGTGGAACGATTTGAAGTAACATGAAACCCTTATTACTTTGAAGTTCATGCTGATGTCAACTGACTGCAATAAATTTTGTAGTCTGTCTTTACTTGTGTATGGCTTTTAATTTTCCCCTTGTAATATGATATAAATAATCATATGCACAAAGCGCTTTATTTAGTATCCAATTGTCGTACGTGTCCATCATAGGGAATTTTCATACTCTTGTTGCAACAATTAAACCATATTTCGATATGTTAGACAAGTAAAGTACAAGAGGTAACACTTGTTCAATGCAATACACTCAAATTGGATTTGAAAACTAACAAGAAAGTGAAACTTAAAAAAGAAACTTAAAAAATCACAAGGGTTAATTTTAGGTTCAAAATCTTGTCGATACACATAATTTTAAATGGTATTATACTAAGAGTTCGTATAAAATAAAGACGAAAATATGAAAAACTTATTCGTTAGGTACATCAAGGGTGTTAATTTCAAAATAATTATAGTACTTTCTGAAACCTATATTCTCCATATGGCGCTAATTTATTTGTTGCTGAGTTTTTTGTAGGGATTGAAATGAGTGAAATTCATGTACTTATGTCATTCCAACGTAGCGTATGTATTTCAGTGAAACAAAAAGTTACTCATGCGACACCCTCACTTTCTGATATTTGGTTCCCCTTATATACATATTTTGTATTTTTTTTTTTTTCGTTTTCACTGCTAGGTGCTTAGTGATAACATGAACTTAAAAAAGAGAAGGTTCAAATCAATATTGCTGTATGTGAAGTTGATTTCGAGAAGAAAATGTCCTCTTAATGTTACCAAGTTTTATTTTTAAGAAGCCAATAATAAAATTTCACGAATAAATATAAGCCTTACTATATTATTCCCATTGACTTCAATTTTCGGGTTGAAGTTGGAGTATTTTCATGCTTTAATTTTACGGAATGAACACAATAGTCACAAGAATTGAATGCTTTGGGATAGAGGGATTCATAAAAATTATTGATATGCTTGTATATTTAACTAACTCCTGAAAATTGGTCGATTATTTTGCAAGTTTTAACGAACTCTCTAAGATCTTGACAATTTTTATTTTATTTTGTTATCAGTAAACCTGAGGTGTATAATCAATTCCTTTACTTCAATGATAAGAAAGCTCTATTTATTTCTCTCGTTTTGCACCGCTGTCATGAATCTCCTGTCAAAAACTGTTCCATCGGATTTTGTTTATTCTTAAAAAAAACAATTTCCAATCATATGTCCGCTAAAAGTGAAAAACTCCGACGCTCTTAAACATCCTTTTTACTAATTGCTCAAAATACAACTCTGATTTTGCGCAGTCGTTAAAAAATATTCCACGCTGGAAGGATTGGACCCAAGTGAAATTTGTCCTGCCTTCATTGTACTGCCGGTGCACAAGGATAATGCGCATGCTTTGACATGATGAACAATTGATTTTAGAAATCGCATCCAGAATGCGTAAAAGTTTAATTTTTGTAATGTTTTGCTCAAGGGTGAACGTTTGGCAAAGCATTAACAGTTTTACCCAAAATTACCAGAATTTTATAGCGAAAACGTGTACGGCATTAATGATTTCTGGATAGGGGCAGTACTGTAAGGCACAATATTCACGACTGACACTAGCACGACAACTTTTGGAGTCGACAAATCAGTTATATGTAAATAATAGAGCTAGAAGGAATTTCATCACATTAAGGTCGCCTAAAATTCTTTGGCTATGACCAATTTAAAAAAAGGAAAGTATTCGCCAGCTTTGACTCCTTAGGACCGGTTTCACAGTGTTCAGTTAAACCTTAACTGAAACTTAACTTTGCATGAAATATATACGAAAATAATTTAGTACAGATGATTTCGATAAGTATAACTAAACCCAATATCATATGTATAAACAAAAGACACAAACGTTTGCTTTTTTTTACAGAACAATACTATAATGTGCTTTTTTATGAGGAAATGTATCTTACCAGCGTTAGTTTAAAAACAACAAATTTTACTTTTCCTTTTTTGTTACGGAAATAAAAGTTGGTGTAGTTGTTAAAAAAAAATAACCAAATAGCTAAAATTTCAACGCTAAATTAAATTAACAATTGAGGGTTTGAACTTATAGTGTTATTTTTGAGAAATTTTATTTCTTATCTGGAGTCACCTTCGAAAATACATTAAAATTATGTCGATTGCCGGTTCAAAATATTAACCTTTTACGGTGTTTTGTTGCACAACTGCAACACACCGGACAAATATTGCGAGATTTTCTGAGAAACGAGGTAGCATTTAATAAAGTTTTATAGCACAACGGCAGCAAAGCCAGCGATGAGTATTTATAGTTAGCAACGGAAAATTTTGTATTTTTGTCATCTGAAGTTCAGTGGTACATCTTATTGAAAATTGTGTGTGAGTGCAAAGTTTAAAAATCAATTAAAATATATTTTTATAGCTAAAAAACAATTTATTGTAAAAATAGAAAATGTAAGTACTTTTATAACAAAAGCAAGAATTGTTCCAAAGATTTTTACTTGAAATAAAATTGTTTTCTTGCTGTCAATGCGCAATGTTGCACATATGTTACATTCCAGTTTTTTATAAAAATATACTAAAACTAAAATTAAAAATAAAAAAGTTTTCATTTTAAACAGGTTTTCAATCATTTAAAATACAATCTATTGAAAAACAAGAATTTGCGCCGTAAAGGGTTAAAATACGTGTTTAAATAATTTGTTTTCATCACTGAATTGAAAAAAAAAAACATATGTAATTTTATCCCTTTCTTCTTTCAACCATTCTTACTCTTTTTGGGTAATCGTTTACAATTGGTAAACGATGGCATCCTGATGCAATTCTAGTATTTTATAGTGCTTGTTGTTATATTGCTCTGCATATTTTTAGATATATGTCAATCTATCGGAATTTTCAGATACGAAAATAACCCTGCACCAATTTGAACAAAATTGACGCCATTAGAAAACTGATTTATTGAGCTGTAAAACTTATGCGGAACTTTCAAACTTTCGTATAAAATTTTTTCAGCTTTCGAATTTCTTACCACGTGACACCAATTTATAAAATAAGCATAAGGGCTTGAGAACTAGGATTAGAAGAAAATTTCGAATCCTTGCCTTTTTTTGGCCAAGTTTCAGAAGGCGGATGTTGCAAATGTTATTGATTTTTCTTGTACACATTACACTTTGAATGATTGAAGTTCTTTCTTATAAAAAATAATTAATATTTTGCTTTATTGACTAGAATCCGACGAATATATATAACACAAAAACAAAGTAAGTCAAACGATTTTGCAAGATTTATTTTTTCTGTAAAACGAGACACAAAAATAATATAAAAGATAAAACCGTAAGTTCTCGTCAAATCAACATACATATGATTTTTACATTTCTATTGACATTATAACCTTTAAAAGGTAGAGATTTTTTTCTATCAAGACTGTAATAAGTAAATATGAAGTAGACGCATCTAAAAAATAATATTTAGACCAGTGATTAAAAATGCTTGGCTATATCGTAGTTTTTTGTTTTGCTTCTGCTATCGCTCTGAAATTCAAGACAGCAAAAGCAGAGCAAAAAGCAATACATTCAAATAGCCTTTCCATGTTCTGCTCTGCATAGTAATTCGTATCTACAATATTTCTTTGCTATTGCTCTGAATTGAAGACAGTAAAAGCAGAGCAAAAAGCAATACATACAAATATTATTTGTGAAAAGTGACTTTTCATTTATAATTAAATAAGATTAAATGAAATTGTTTAATTTTTTCGGAAAAATAGTGAACCTAAACCTGAACCCGAACTGTGTGTGCTGCACAGTGGCATATTTGGATTTCCCCTGTGGTGGTCTATTTTTTTTGTATATTCAATATTATTGTGTTCTGCTTCTGGCCCATCTTCATCGCCAATATCGTTTTGCGATAAGATTTTAGATGTTTTTATCATATTGGCTCCATTGTCTGATGTATTGAAACAATTTGGCTTTAGACAAACAATTTAATTTAATTTTATTTAATTATAAATGAAAAGTCACTTTTCACAAATAATAATTTATTTATTTTTGTTGCTATAGCACACAAATAGCAACAACTACGAACACAATAAATATGCTACAGCACAAGCTGCTCTAAGATTTCTGTTGCTACTGCTGCTATGGAGTAGTAAATGCAAACACTGATCTAGATTTAAAAGTAGACTGTTCCAAAATCAAAAACGCTAAAATTAACATGGATACCAGCTAATGTAGTGAGAAATGGTAATTTACAACTATGCTGAAAATTTTGAAAATTTCTCCAGCTTCAAAAATTCTTATATTACATAAGACGAATCCGCGATCAGAATTGCTCCATCACATCAGGTTTTCGAAATATCTTAACCAAAAAATGCAAAAAAGCGCACAAAAAAAAATGTAGTTCAAATGTGAGGTACCACACCGTATATTTTGTAGTTTGCTGAAAACGAATCCGGAGTCAGAATTGGTCGATCACGTCTCGTTTTCGAGATATCCTAACCTAAAAATATACGTTTTTAGGTACGGTACTGTTATGGTACCTCATCTTCCAACTTGAGGTCTATTTCTTTTTATTGTGGGTCTTTTATACGAACATCACTTTAAGGATGATTTTATATGAATTAAGGTATAAATTTAATAATCTTTAAACATATAAAATCCAGCTATGCGGACAGACATTTATGTTTAATTTAGTCTAAAAAATATTAAGATTCTGAGCCGAGCTAGCTAAGGAACGTGGTCGCATTCAGACTATTCTTAAAATGAAGCTGGTTCAAACCTCAGTCTATTCAAGTTGTGTTATTTAAATCATTTTATAAATAAAAATTGTAAATTAAGTTAAATTATATTAAAAAGAAGCATCTGACTACAGACACATAAATTTTTTTTCATTTTGATAAAAATTAAATATAAATGCTTATTATAAAATAGAATTTTTACGCCAACCTATAATCTTATTCTATATATCTATATTCTATACGATTTACTTTTGGATTTATACGAATAATTAAAAGTTATTGATACTTTATTTTATTATTGTGTTAGATAATGTATCTGTTTTTCTTTGTTAATTTTATATTTTTTTTTGCTTATGACTTTTTAATATTTCTCTGTTTTTCGTTCTATGTTAAACAGTGCCCTGAAGAGGTCGCCAAATAGCGACGAAACGTCGGTAAATTATATTTTATAAATTATAATAATTTAAAAATGAAATAAAGCTTAACAAAACTTTTATTATAAATA
This sequence comes from Tricholauxania praeusta, assembly GCA_949775025.1. NCBI lineage: Eukaryota > Metazoa > Arthropoda > Insecta > Diptera > Lauxaniidae > Tricholauxania > Tricholauxania praeusta. The sequence goes on from OX459031.1 coordinate 79,983,019, forward strand.
AAAAAACTAAATTGGTCTACACAAAAAATTCTATTATTATAAAAGTTATTGATTTTACACTGATATTTTCAACCGTGCAGATATAAGATATTGCCGCAGGTTAAAAACGTAACGCTTACGCTTACAGTGGTGTGCCATATTATTAGACCCATTGCGGAAAATTGCATATAACAACATTTATATTGCTATAAATTTTAATATGGCCATGTAAGTGGTATTCAATCATTTTATTATTAATTATGGAATCATAACGCATAAAATGAAACACATTTACTTGATCTAAAGCATTTAAATATATTAAAAAAAATGAATTCAAAAAATTGTCTATTGCTTACGAAAAATTGATATTTTGTGTTGCGTCCTTTTGCTGCGATGAGAGCTACCATTCTCTATGGCAGAGGTGGGCACAAAAATCTAACAAAAGAGCAAAACAACAACAACAACAAACGAAATTTTAAAGTTTTTTTACTTTCATTTCCAAAATTGCCATTAGCAAAAAAAACCAAATTACACTACAAACAAAAACAATTGCTACATTCGTCAAGACACAATGCGGCGCCGTCATTTATGCCTTTGTGTTTTGTTTTTGTTTTCATTTGAATTCAAGTCAACGCTGTGCCTCGATAGCGTTGAAATTCTGCGAATTTTGTGCCTCGATAGCGTTGAATTCTGCGAATTTTTTTTTTGCTTGCTTGTGCGTCGAATAACGGTTAGAGCAATGTGAGCAAATAGAGCCACTAAGTGCCCTTCACTGCTCTATGGTATGCTATTTGCGCAGATTTTTACCACTTCCTGAACATGTGCACTACGATACCCGACGTCAATCAGCTTCTCTATGGAATGCTGTTTTGTTGTTATTGCCGTTTTACTGATCTCGCATTTCATGAATTCCCATATTGAGCTCATAATTCTTGAATCCCTTATATTTATTTTTGATTTTTTGTTACTAACTTCATTTTAATAAAAGTTTTAATATGAGTAATTAAAGTGTTTACTTCCTTTTGACGCTCACTGTCTGTAAGAAAAAATTTTAAGCGTTCGAATTACATGAAATTGCGACTGAAGACTTCTGAAAGTTGATGGAAGTTAACAATATTTAATAATGAAGTTACCATGTGTTGCTAGACTCACGTATTTTTAATCGACCTTTGCAAAGTAGGTAAGAAAACTCTTCACTGTAGCGGGAACTGAAGCCATGGTACAAGTCCCTATTTTGCTGATCTTGCTATTTTTGGTCTTGTTCTTTTGGTGCCTTACACCTACTGTACTGAACAATAAGATCAACAAACTTATCAATAGATTTATTTGTTTAAAAACTAATTTTTAAAACTTTTTTAGTAATTCAATAAACTCTGTGCGTTTCTTAAACCCAATTTATATCATTTCACCGCAATTTTCACTCCTAAACAGATTCCTATTTTTATAAAATGCCAAAAAAGGAAACATCATAAAAATAAACGGTAATAAGTAAACAGAAAAACGTCTGTGTAACTTCTTACCTCTGCAGAACAACAAAAACAAGAGCAATAATAACAAGAAACAAATATAAAAACCGACAACAACAAAAACAAACAAAATAACATAAAGTATTTGGAATTGAATTACTTCGTGTTATCCTGTCAAGCATGCCAAACACTTGCATGCAACCACTTTGCAAAGCATCAAAAAGTGTCTATCCAAGCGCCCAACCACCCAACCCATTTACTGTGCACTACCGCCCACTTTGCCACTTAAGTCAGTTCAATTGCAAAACATTTCGACAAAAAAAAAGTAACACAACCAGAATAAAGGAACAGAAGGAAAGGGGAGTGGTCGCCGAAGCCGGGGAGAAGTACAGGAAACACATGAAACCACTGAATTTACGCTTATTGCACCCGCAAACATTTTATTTACTACAACAACATGAACACAAACAACTACACCATTATCACCATCAACATGAACATGTCTTCGGTGTGGTTTTGGCTCCTTGGTTGCCAACATTGAAACGAAACGGGAATGGGGGAGGGAAGCTGTTGAAGGTGGTGGTGGTTTCAATTTCCTTCTTACCATTTCCGGCCTCAATTTCAAAAGATTGAAAGTTACGAACACATACACACGCTACCCATTCTAATACCCTTTACCAAAAACATTGATATGTTAAGTTTACGAGAGTGAAAATATTTGTTGTATTTTGAGTTTCACTGTAAGGTGCGCCATTTCATCATCTGGGGAAATTAATAAAATGAAGGCATTTACCAATTTTCTTTGCTAAGAAATCGAATTGTAATCAAAACTTTAAATTTAATGGGAATTGGAAAGCCACTTTTGGCATATTCACCCATTTTTATTGGTCCCTGCTTTTGAACATAACCAATATGCCATTTCTAACCTCTTTTCAAACATAGGAGATTTTAATTTTTTGTCCGACATTAAAGCTCAAAATCTTTGAGTCAAACGTGAAGCCCGTTATTTTCTACGGATGTGCAACCTGGTTAAGTATCGACACCCCGCCACACAATTGTAGCATTTTGTCTTCACCGAATTCTAAAAATTTGGAGGTCTAGGACCAATTACATTATCAAAAAGCTATTTCTAACTTCGCACTATTTAAAATTACCATAGGCTCCTAGGACTATAAAAAGAGCACTGCAATTAGAGCTATAAAAGAAAAATCCGCTCTAATGGCACACAATGTTTAATAGGAGTCCAGAATATATGGAACAAGGAAGAATAGGGCGTAATCCAGTTCTGCTCTTGGGCTATCCTCTTTCCAACTGAGTCTCTGCTTACAATTTTTTCAGGAATTGATTAATTCAAATTTTAAGTTTTGCTAAAAAAATGCTTTAATTATACATCTCGTCGAAATCGTCAACCTGAATAAGTGGATATTTTGGGTGAATGATTGCGAATGCTTTACTAAAAGTTTTCCATTCGCAAGAAATTGCCAAAAATTTCGAAAAATTAAATATCCGCATTTATTTATCTGTAAATTCTACTCTGCATATGCGAATCGCAATTTGTTGTGTTGCGGTGCGTATTAGGTGGGAGAAGATGGTCACCGACAACTGTTTTGACATTTGTGTCAAGTAATGTTTGACAAATTAACATGGAAATACTCACAACATAACTAAAACTAGAAAGTTTGCTGAATTCGTGGTCAATTTCAAACTCACTTGAAATCCACATATTTTTTTTTTAAATGGTAACATCTAGTGCTCTTACACCTCTGGAGTATATCTGTAGGAATATGTGAATTTACTGGCTTCTACAACAATTGATGCTTTGGATATTATCGTGTTATTGCGGAAATAAGTCTGCAATTTTTTGAAAAATGGTCTGAAATTGGATTAATAAGTAGAAATTTATCACAGCTAAATGTGGCATGATCCCGAAATTGAAGTCATGAGTAGATAAAGGATTTTTCTCACAAAGCGTCCAAACCAGGCAATTTTCTCTTAACAATTGAAGAAATAATCGCACCAAAATGTTATGCTCAGTAGTCGCATTTCTGCGAAATTCTCAGTTCTTCAATTATTTCCAAACAAAAGATGTTTTGGAATCATCTTTTAAATAAAAACTGAATTGAACTCCAACCTAATTTATGTTAAAGTTTTTTCGCTCCATAAAAATTCCTCTTTATATGCTATAAAAAGTATTATCCCAGTTGGAAAAGGAATGATCCCTTGAGCAATATTGGAACAATCCAAAAGGAGTAATGGATTTCTCTCTTTTTCCTCAATATTCTTGTATTTTCTACTCCTTTTTAACATTGCATGTCGTTAGGGCGAAGTAATCTTATAATGCTTTAACAGGAGTACCCTTATATTCTTTTTTAGGATGCTATAATTAATATTTATAAACTTTTATATAATTGAAGTCGTAACTCTGAACTCTTCGCGCTATCAAGTAGTAAATGTGAATAAAATTTAAGAATGGTTAGTTGTATGAAAATATTTTACTCCTTTTCTTTTTTTGTTAGTAACCGGATTACTCTTATAAAAAACAATACACACAACTGATATTATACATAGCTTTGCAAATTATAAATTTATTATTTATTTAAGGAAACTTTTCAAAGTTTTGTTGGCTTAAATTGCAAAAATTATAAAAAATTTAAATCGAGCCATAATTCCAATAAGTTTAGAATTTGGTCTAATAATCGTACCATGAGACTTTAATGTACCAACTTAACCGACTCGTTTAATTCGTTTATTTTATTTTTCTTTAAGTGCAAAATTTGTTGCTTGTCGCACTCAGTCTGTGCAAAACGATTCATGTTTCGCACTCATTCAGTCACTTACCCACTTCCTTTGCCTCTTTCCCCGTAATCACGTCGTCAGAAGTTGCCTTTTTCCACAACCTGCCCAACTAAACCCTGTAGCAACGTTTTAGTGTTCGTCGTCTTTTTCGTTTTGTTACGCTTCGCTAGATTTTTACTGCCACTTGCCACCTTTGCCACAAACATATTTTAAATCCTCCTGCCCATTTTGCCCACTTTGTCCATCTCCACATGATAACTTTCCTCCTTTCAGATTCCTCGATTTTATTTTGTATTTTTTTTCTCCCTTTCTCTCTCTCTCTCTCTGTGTGTTATTTTGCTGCTACATGACATATAACGGTTATATTATCCTTCTTATTGCCACACTTTTGCCGCATGCCATACCGACATATCAACTCGGCATTTGCCAAGTTGCCGCTGTTGCTGCTGTTCCTGGGTGTCCGGAAATGTGGTAAAAATGTTGCAACATTTATTTTGTATTTTGTTGTCGTTCTTACGCTGTATTGGTAGTAAGGGGGGGTGGAAGTTAAAAACACCATGCAGGGCACTGTGGTCAACAACGTTGACATTTGGAAAAATTAAAGGAGTTGGTTGGTGGTTTTCGAAAGCGCTCGTTCTTGCCACATTTATTGTTTGTTATTTTATTTCAGCTTAAGTTTTCGTGCATTGCGCTTAAGGATATCGGGCATTTCACGCGAAGTGGACAAGGGAAATGGGGTTCATGTTTCCAATTTCAGATATATTTGAATATGTTGTACCTGTATATGTCCTCGACACAGAAACAAAATATTTTTAGAATGCCAACACTGGTTTACAAAATATGGGCCTTTGAAAATTTGAGAAATCGTAAGGTATGTACTACTTCAAATGCCATAATTCAGCTTAAAAAAGTCTGGTAAAATAAATTAACTACTGGATTTTATACTTCATTTATTGGCCTTTTAACCTCATAATTAGATTTTAGAAATAAATAAAAAATACACTGAAAAAAAAGAGAAACATTTTTCTTTATCGTTTATTACAATGTTCGCCTGACAAAATTTTTGTTTTCAAGTGCATTAAAAAAAGCTTATATTATGCTTATACTTCGTGCCAAGTTTGATAGTGGTCCGCACAGCCGCTTTGGAGCTATATGCATTGTTATGCCGAAACCCGAGTCGAGTCAGTTGATATTCATAAAAATAACAAGTTTTTTATCAAAATATCAAGATATTTATGAAAATGTCAAGATATTTATAAAAATAACAAGTTATGTATGTTATGTTATTCAATGTTGTGTTATTCAATGTTATGCGTTTCAATTTAGCTCTGAATATTTTACGGTAAAGAGAGTGATGTTTGACAAATGTGTTTATTGGTGCTTTTGTGAACATGCTTGAAAGGTTCCTTCTTTATTAATTGTTCATTATTTGATCGAATTTTAGAGTCATTAGCAGAAAACGATATTAATGTGAACTTACACAAATCGGTTAATGCTTTATAAACAAACATGACAAAGACCACAAATGGAACAATTTAACAAACAAGAAATGACAAAAAAAGATAACATATGGCGTATTGTGTGCATAAAACTGCACTTTGTACACCTTGTGGTGAGGACCCCTTATGGCGGCTGCCCAAATATAATTCATGGAATCGTCGGGGCTCAAATCTCAGTACAAATAAACAAAACCTGGTCTGATGAGGCTATGTATATCGGTCATTCTTTTAATAACTGCACACTTTGCATTTTTTTTGACGTTTTGAACATTTTTTGAAACGAAATATCTCAAAAACTATAGTAGATAGGATTGAAAAATTATTTAATCATATTTGTTAAGAAAGACTTTAACTTTATAAAAAAAGTTAAATAAGAGTTTATTAAATATTTGTAGTAAATTTCACCCACTGTCCGTTTTTTATATCACAGTTTCCCCTGTGTCTTTACACATCAGAGTACGGCTCTTCAAAAAATATACTTCGTCAATGTATTTCTATCCCCCCATCATCTTCGTAAGCTACGCCACCATTCAACAAAGTGCTGAGGTGGCATAAAAAATGGAATAAATTTCCGAATCGATGAAGATAAAATACATTTTGTAATGCTTTCGTAATGTGGCAGCTATAACACAGTATTGAATTTAAGACGGGTGTGGGCACAACAAAACGCTTCCCACTTTTGGCCTTTTCTGATGGGTTCATTTAAATGAAATTTCGGAAACTCTGACTCCTTGTTCGTAGGCGAGCGGGTTGTTGAAGTTTAACAAGCAAATAAATATGAAATTTTGAAAAGCTGTTACCGCAGACAAACAACGACAACACGATAAACACCCTTGCCATACACACACACCACCCTCCCCTCAACCGTTGGCCCCAAGGGTGCACGGTACAAGTACAGTTTAGGTATTGCTTTAAGAGGCCCATGTAAAATCCTCCCCCATTTAACCGCAAATGTAAATAAATATGTTACGTTTGGTGCTTTCTTGGCAGCAATTTGGTTAAACATATTTATTGCATGAACTTGCTAAGTGTGTGTGTGCGTGTCGTGTAATAAGTGTGAGTTGAATAAGTGTTGAGCAGTGCTGGGAATTTATACTGGTAAGGGTTTAGTCAAAGTCTAAGGAGGTTGTTTCTTTTGTTGTTGTTCTTGTTCGGCATAAATGCTCATTTCGAAATTTTATTTAAAGAATATCGTGTAGGGTTGGTTTTTCGATTGCAAGCTAAGCTGACGAAGTGAAAATCAAGCAAATCCTTACCAGTATTTGAGTTTAATTTATCTAAAAATCTTTTACTTGTTTTGATTTAAAACTTATCAGTGATGATGCCTCTTGAATAGTTTTAATCTGCACGGAGAATAAAATTCAACTTAATTAAGTCAATATCTATAAAAAGGCGGTTAAGAAGGATTTATTATTTTTTGTTAAAAATTTTACAAAAGAATTTTTTTTTTTTAAAGTCAGATTTCATAATTTTAACCAAACAGTGAATTTAAGATATCGAGCATACTCTGCTTAAATATTTGGGGGCCATTTTTAATAGACCTTATCTTTTCCTGGCTTCTTAAGTCCTGCAGACGTTTCATAATTCATTTGAATTCGTATAACCATGAAATTTCCGTTTTTTTTAATCAAATATTTAGTCCAGCGGTGGGCACAAAAATATAACCAAAGAGGAAAACAACAACATCAAGCAACAACAAACGAAATTTTAAAGTTTTTTTTACTTTCATTTCCAAAATTGCCATTAGCACAAAAAAAACAAATTACACTACAAACAAAAACAATTGCTACATTCGTCAAGACACAATGCGGCGCCGTCATTTATGCCTTTGTGTTTTGTTTTTGTTTTCATTTGAATTCAAGTCAACGTTGTGCCTCGATTGAAATTCTGCGAATTTTGTGCCTCGATAGCGTTGAAATTCTGCGAATTTTGTGCTTCGATAGCGTTGAAGTTCTGGGAAATTTTTTTCGCTTGGTTGTGCGTCGAATAACGGTTAGAGCAATGTGAGGAAATTGAGGCACTAGGTGCCCTTCCCTGATTTAGTCAATCCAAATGGTAAATGATAAAGCTAACGTTCCTTGTTAAAGCAATGAAATAATGTAAGCACAAGATCAATAAATCAATGTTCTAGAGCAGCGGTGGGCACAAAAATATAACAAAAGAGGAAAACAACAACATCAAGCAACAACAAACGAAATTTTAAAGTTTTTTTTTACTTTCATTTCCAAAATTGCCATTAGCACAAAAAAAAAATTATACTACAAACAAAAACAATTGCTACATTCGTCAAGACACAATGCGGCGCCGTCATTTATGCCTTTGTGTTTTGTTTTTGTTTTCATTTGAATTCAAGTCAAGCCTCGATAGCGTTGAAATTCTGCGAATTTTGTGCCTCGATAGTGTTGAAATTCTGCGAATTTTGTGCCTCGATAGCGTTGAAATTCTGGGAATTTTTTTTCGCTTGGTTGTGCGTCGAATAACGGTTAGAGTAATGTGAGGAAATTGAGGCACTAAGTGCCCTTCACTGTTCTAGAGGACTCATAAGGGAAGGTTACCAATGGACAGTGACCCAAGATCAGTACACAAATACTTGACAAATACAAATACAGCTCACCATTAGATCCAAAAGCGACCACATGAAATATTAAAAAATGATTTAAAATATTTTTTATTAGCTTAAGTCACAAAACTGTTCACTAAAAAATAAGTAAAAAATAACTACCCAAGTTAATGAAAATGTGAAATATTTTAGTTTTGATTTTTTTTAGCAAAAAATAAAATACAGCCTTAAAACTAGAAAAATGTTTTTTTATGAACGGTTTTGTGACTCACTGTACGATACTGTTACGATACATGCTGAGTGAAAAAAAAGTTTACTCCGTAAATATAAGAAAAATTTATATAAATCCCATTAATTCTTAATGCAACATTTTTGTGTGTAATATAATATCAAGTAGTAAAGTTAATTACGCTAGTTGCCAGTTTAACGTCTTGATTGTGAAATTCTACTCTATAAATATTATTTTATTATTAAAACTGAATATAATTGCGTTTATATCATATCCGTAAGGTTTTTGACATAAAATGCGGAATTGGAATTGCGGACATTTTTTGTTCAATGAATCCAATTCGAGTCCAATATTGCATCAAAGAATCAAAAAGTATTTTTTCGTTTATCGCTATGGCTTTAATTTTGTTCACATGTGAACGTTTATCGATAATTAGGTATTGAAATGGGATATTCAACTCTCCGCGGGACACTTACATTTTCACTGCTTACTAGGGTCACCTATGATGAATTCGTCACCGGGCTTTTTTTTCCTATTTATGATTGGCCAAACTTTTTAAAACAAATTTAGATAGTTAGTTCTTTTTGATGTTCCAATAATTAAGGGCACAGTTTATGAAAAAATCAATATCTCGGACAGTAATTGGTAAAAAATGAGGGTCTTAAAAAATTATCTATTGGCGTTTGCCCCTGCCCAAAAAACTCTGTTTATTTATCAATCTGTAAAGAGAAAATTTTCGTAAGTGCAATTCGCGATAAAATTTTCGTATGTGCAATTCGCGATAAAATTTCATTTTTCTTCAGATATACATTACCTGTATTTATAAAAAAAAAAATAAGTCATTGCAAATATCGGGTGGTACATGTAGAACTTTTTTTTTTTTAATTTTACATTAAATACTTAAAATAGAATTGGGTGTCGGAATCTTTATTATGACCTGAAAGAACAATCTCTGACATTTACTTTTTGAAAAGATAACTTCATTCAAATGTTGCCAGTATGCGAATCTAGATAGTTGAATGAAAGCTTTTTCAAATAAAGTGGCGTCTTTATTACATTGTTATTAATAATCATTTTTATGTAAATGGAAAAGTCCAAAACATGTCAGCTGATTCAATAGAAAAAGTTCTCACTTTTACATTGAAATGCAAACTACGTCAAAAATACCACATATCTACCTATATTTGACTACGAAGAAAAATTGCTTCAAATGGTTTTCGAAAAAAAAACACCGATTTTCACGACATGCCGGTATATCTTTTTATCTATCGAAAAAAAAATTATTCACTTGTTATTTTTCAGCTTGCGCTGACAAACAATATTTTTGGTGTTACTATATTTTAGTAAGATGAAACTACGACTATTTCCCAATATCATAATTTTTATAAAATCTTTTTGCTATTACATGAGTTTGTTACGAGTTGTTGTTGTGCTACTAAAAAACTTGTTAAAAGTTTCATTTATTTTTTATTGTTTATTCAGTTGACTACACTTAACGTCGTATATACGCACTTAAATGCATAACTTACGTTTGCCCCTGCAGAGATAATTCCCTTGGGAGTTGTAATATAAAATTATTGTGAAGGGTAGCAGTGGCGTTATAACGTAAGTTCACGAGCAGATAATCGTAAAAATAAGTTTTTTTACCAGGTTCACTTAAATGTTGTTTTTTTTTTTTAATTTTTAAGAGAGTAAGATGTAGCATTTTACGGTATAATCGAGTTATTTGGACACAGGGTGGTCTTCAAATAAGTAATACAGAATTAATGATACCGTTAAAAAATGAGTCTCTGTAGAAAATCTTCAGATAAATTGTTTTATGTTGTAAAGTGTGTAAAAATTCACTGCGGTTGGCTCAAAAGAAGTTTGAAACATTTAAGTGGATCATCAAAATTTTATCTCGTATTCAATTTTTATAGACTCGCAAAGATAAAGAACGTCTTTTACCTTTCTTAAAATTATGTTAATTTTTAATTACTTGTTATTTTCAATTCTTAGTCCATAACTAAGAAGTTCCTTTTGCGTTATAGCCAATAGCTTTGGATATAACATGGCTTATGTGCAGCATTCAATTACAGCTGAAACGTGTTTAATTATGAGTTAACTCTGCATGCAGGCATGCAGTCTTTTAAAATGAAGTAGTCAGCTTGAGAGCCTATAGTGGATATAAAGTCTGTAATGGCTTTATTATCGAACTACACCAAAACCTCTTTGTATGCAAATTCGAAATTGTCCGAATAGAACTTTAAAAATTGATCAATTGAGTCAAATTCTAAACGCGAAATACTCTCGTAAACTGTGCATTTTTGCACCCTAGCAAACGAACTGTCAAAAAGTCTTTTGAACAAACCATAAAAGTTTGAGCAACCAAATTGCGCTGCTAATTGTGCAATTCAATAAAGCTCTTACCATCGTGTTCTCCGAAGAATTCCAGTATTGATAAATCGGCTACAGAGATTTCTTCATACAATTTAAATAATTTATTTTTATATTTCGACAATTACAATTTGACATGCCCATGAACTGGCACAAATTGCACAAAATATACGAAGGGGCGTTCATGAAACACATCGCGCAAAATTGCCTATTTGCACAAATGGGAAACTTGCGCGTTGAGATGAATACCACTATTGTCTCAAATAGCACAATCTGAGTGTATTCTGAGCCTTAAAACCGTGTCTTGCATCTAATTTGAAAGTAAAGTAAAGACAACCATTGATATAAAGAGGCACAACTCAAAATTTTGGAATTTTCAGAAATGTGGTACACTCGGAAAATAATGAGGAATATTATTTAGGTGACATGAAGCACTTGCGGGAGAATGGAAATGGCCAGATTTGTGGAAGGACAACTCATGGACTTTGCACCACAACAATGCACCAACGCATAAATTCACTATGGTGCAAGTATTCTTAGTCGACTAAGCACTGGTATCACCTGATATTGCCCCGTCTTATTTTTTGATATTCCCGAAGCTAAAATTACCACTTTGAGAGAAGCGCTTTGAGTTTATTGCACCCATAAAAGTAAATTCGCTGCAGGACCTGAAAGCTGTTCCTCAATCAGCCTACGAAAAATGTGTGGTGGACTGGATCAAGCTCTGATGTAGTTGTGTTGCAAGCGGTGCTGTTTACTTTTAAGGCGACATCATAAATTTTGAATCGTTTTTCTTAACAATTCTGAATACTTAACACAGAAATTAATGGAAACTCTTTCATTGTCTCCCTGTATTTCATTCACATAGTCAAATTTTGCCCTTTTTCGTAGTACCCTTTTTAATAAGTTCACTTTTACAGTCTGGGCTGTTGTGTACACTCCTTCCTAAACAATTGGTTTGCCTCAAGTTTTTGGTGTTGTTATTGTTGTTGTATGCGGCCGCTTGCCTGTCTGCCTTCGTGGCATGTTCGTTTTCCCTCATAATCATCTAATGAGGTGATTTGCTTTATTTGAACGAATAAGCGAATTGAATTGAATCGAATTAAACCCTCGTGGCTGACTGCATCAATGGTTTCTCCCCCCAACCAAATATTCTCTAGTGGGTATGACGGACTGACTAACTAAATCCTTCGATAATGCCGCTCTGCTTCCTTTACTCGCTTCGTACTCACCTATCTGACATGTTCCATTTAGATTCGCATGAATGAGCCGAGAGCGTTTAAGTGGTTGAATAATGACGAAAGGACTCGACGCTTTCAGTTGATGTCGATATCAATGTAAAAGTAGATGTAGTAGATGGGGATGGGTGCTACGTTGTCGACATTGTCAGAAATTAAACTGAGTCGAACAACATGACGATGCCAATAAATACGAATACAAATGCGTTTATTTACACCAAGTCAAGAATGTCAATGCAAATAAAAGCAGCAAGAATCACCCACTGGAAAACGTAGCATTCAAATTTTATGCTAAGTTTTTGAAAATATAAAATAGGTTGATTCGTGCCGCTTAAAAACGTAGCTTGATGAAGTTAACCCATTATGTCCCATTGGTTGATTTTTCGACCAATAACTTTCGCATTTTTTTCAGGTGAGTCAGAGAGTGGTATCGCTTAAGCGTTTATTATAAATTATTTATGGTTTGGCGTGATTCGGTTATTTAATTGGTTTTTCGCGCCTCTCAATTTCAACTACTATTCAGGGTATGTTTGATGTCAAAAATACTACAGATGCATTGCGCCATTTTTCCCACGAGCCGTGTGCGCGCAAAAATAAGTGGTCGATTTTTCGATATCAAGTGATATCACAAAATGCAAAATTTTCTGATATAAACGAAAAACATTTTTGTATGGCAAAAAATTACTTATATAATTCGATTATTTAAAGGTCACTTTTATTTTGCACTAAATAATTTTAGATAAGGCTGATATTTAGCAGCCGGATGGAAACAAAATTAAAAATTAAAAAATAAAATGAAAAACTTAATTTTTGTTTTTGAAAAATTGGGAAGACTAAATTTTATTTTAAAAGATTTTTTCGTTTTAATTTCCCGACGTTTCGGAGTTTTTTTGACTCCTTCTTCATGGTAACAATTATAAACTAAACAGTTAATTTCCTTAAATAATACATTAAACATCGACATATAACAAAGAGAGTATGAAAATAGAAAAAAAGATTTAACAGTGCGAAACAATTTTTTTGGTTTTTTAAGCATATGTACAAAAAATTACTTAATTGAATAAATATTGATGATAATCGATTCTTTTCTTTCGTGGACAACTCCGACAACGCAACTGTACATCGCATTTGGTGCATTGCAATGAAAATTTACTTGAAACATAAATACAATTTTATGTGGTCTAAATTTGCTGTTATTGGTTCAATTGAAATTATTTTTAATTGAACTTACAGTCATTAATTAGCAAAGATCGATATTGTTGCAAATTTAACGAAAAAGCAAAACAACGAAAAACAGTATTTTTTTTGCGTTTTAGTAAATTTTCCGTTTTTCGTTGTTTTGCTTTTTCATTTTTCATATGAATTGTACTAGGAAACAAAGTGGATGCGCCGTTCGCAGGTTTGATCTAGGAAGCTGAAATTTTTGAAGAATTTTCTTCTTTTCTATTATATAGGCATATAGGACCGCAAATTTAAAAAAAAAAAAAAAAATATACCTCCTTCGGGTGTATTTTTTCCGCATTTTTAGTCACACGAAAAATGTGGGTGTGGTTTTACAACAGTGGGTGGCGTCCCCCATTCAACTAAAAAACCCAAAACGCTATATCTTAGCACATAAGGCAGACTTTTTCTACGTTTTAACGAAAAAACCGTTAAATTTCAGCTTTTGCTTAACCGATCGATGATCACTTTGATATATCATTTATTGCTGTAGCTAATCTAGATACCATCAACTTTTATTATTTTAATAAAACATTGTCGTCTCGTTCTATTGCTGTTTAGTTTTCTAAAGGTTTCACTTCTACCACGTGTGAACTGCACATATGATTTTTTTAGGAAATTTTAATGCAATGATTCACTTTTTTCAATATTTGATGAAAAATGTGTACAGAAAATCTTTAATTTTATTTTTTTATATGAATATTTGAAAACTATTTTCAAAACGCTACGCCACACAGTGGATGGATTTGTATGAAACTGCGGCCATAAATAGTAATAATTGCTCTAGACTCTTGAAATTTAGTACAGATGTTTTTAAGGTAAAGAGAACAAAAATTGGTGATTTTTAAAAAAATCGATTCAAGGACACGCCTACCTCCCATACAAAGGTGGGATGTGGTTGTGACTTTTTTTCAAAATTCATGTCAATTCAAATATCAATTTTCATTAATTTGCCAATGATGATTTCAAAAATGACATAAATTTTTCAATATCTCTAATAGTTTTAAAGTTATTAGAGAAAAACCAAAAAACGGTGGCCATAAACTGTAAGAATAGCGCCAGAGTCTTGAAATTCGGCGCAGACGTTTTTTAGGTTAAATCAACAAAAATTTATGAATTTGAAAAAAATCGGTCCACGTACACGCCTACCGCCCATACGAAAGTGGTATGTGATTGAGACTTGTCCTTTAAAATGGGTTTCGATTCCCAATAATTTGGCAATGCTGATTTCAAAAATGTTACAAATTGTGCGTTATCTTTTATAGTTTTCAAGTTATTAAAGAAAAACTGAAAGTTCAATAAAAAAATCTAATTTGAAAAATAGATAAAAAACAGCAATGTTTTTTTTTAAATTTATTTTAATTGTCTTCTTCATAGACTTTAAGCATTTCTTGTGCCTCTGGTGATAACTCTTTATGTTTTTTATCTCGCTTTATTCGAATTTGGCTGATAAGAGGATCAGAAGAAATCAGCAAGTAATGCAAAACATCTTCGTTGTTTGCTACTCTAGAGCAACACCTGCTGTTGTGTAAGCTCGCGTTTTTAAAAACTTTATTTGATGCTTCCTGAGCTTCTTCAGAAAGACGTCCAATCGGAACTTTTAGTCCTTGCATAATTTGACTTCCATGCATTAGAACTTTGTGCACGGAAGGAGGCATGTTGTACCAATTTTAGTCCTTTTTATAAAGTTTCACAGTTTCTTGGGTATAATTGTGAAAACTTTCGAGATTTATAACTTCTCCGGAAGCCAGAACTTGTAAAATATTCTACTATATTTGTTTTGATAAAATAACTTTAAAATATTTATAGCAAAAGCAATATTCGTACTGTACACTGTACGTTTAGTTTCTAAAGAAAACATAAGTTTTTTCTGAACATATATTAAAGACATTAAAAACATAAAATAAATTTATTGGAAAATATAAAAATATAGAATGATAACTATCATAATTAAGGACATAAGAATTTCAAATATATTTTTTGGAAATATATTACGATAATAATAATAACAAAAATGTTTATAATCGGAACCCCTATGCTGCACCATCCATATCTGCACTACGCTATTTTTAGTTCTAAAAAAACGCAAGAAAAGAGGGATGAAAAAAGAAAAAAACAGCCTTAACCAGTTCCCCTCTATTTAAGGGGAACTCCTATCTAAATTCAAGCAAATTCCTTCACAATGTAAGCTTTTACAATTTAAAAAATTGTTGTAAAGCATTGCAAAATGCGAAGATACACAAATATTTTTTCCTTCAAATATTGCAATAGAAAAAAATTCATTTTAAAATAAATGAATATGCGCAGCCTTTTTTTTTTGCTAACCATACCTTCGCACATAATATACATATAAAAAAAATTTTAAATCTGGAGATATACTTTTTTGTTTTTTTCTGTTAAAGTTTTAAAATTTTTGACTTTTACTTTTTTCATTATAATTTTTGAAAATTCCGTAAAGTTCATACAAGGCCGATAAAAGAAACTAAATTAATTTTCATAAAGTAAAAACAATGTACTTTCCGCCAATTGCTACATTATTGCATTTTGTTTCAAACAAGTTAACTAGAGCACCCTATCTAATAGTTGCTTATCCCCTAAGTATTATCTGACGATTGTACTACACAATTTTTCAATTCCAAGCACTTTTAAATTGTTCCTATTTATGGCTACAAAATTCCAATGTGCGCCACTGTGAGCATCCCATCTAGAATATTCCTGCTCTTTTTAAAAGTTGGTATAGAAAATTAGAGGGTTTCTTTTTCCATAATCATGCTAGTTAAGTCAGCACTAAGCTATGCAATCTCCTTCTTTTTATTAAAAAACGTCCCTTTATCCAAATACGTGTATTTTAAAACACTTAAAATTTGTATAATAATTTTGTTATTTTTGTTCAAGAAATTGTATGCTATGCTTGTACTAGTAGTCCTGCGACACAATACATTTTACGTTTGACATAAAGAAATCTACTACATATTTTCTTACTCATTTTCCTTACCGAAATTCCTAATGGGATGTCGACATACCGACCTACACTGTCGCTGTTTTGTTCAACAATTTCGCTCATTGAAGTATTGGATCGTTTTTCGTACTTGAACATTTGGTTTTTATTGCTCCTTATTTAGGAGTATTGTTGTTTTCCCTGCCTACGTGTTCGTTTATAAAGGCAGCCTAAAAACGGTTTTAAGTTTCGTTTTAAGACTAATATTGGTTTCACATTAGTTCAAGGAATTTACTGTCTATAGTAGGGTTTTTCTTTAAAAAATTCAAGGCTGCTGATTGACTTTTACTTAATTTTTGTTGTGTAGCTCCATGATTAAAATTACTAAAAATACCGACGAAGTAATTCCTAACTTAAGAAAAGAGATTCTTTAACAGCCTTTTTGGAAACTGAAACTGGAAGCAACGCTGAGCAGGAAATATAAATTTGGAATCAACTCTTTTTATTCATAGAAAAAAATATTCTTTTATCGATTCCATTACAGAAATCAAAGCTTAAAATTGACAAATTTTAATTTTATTTCAAGAAATCGGAATAAGATATTTGATTTATTAAAGAAGTAATTAATTGATTTCAATTGAACATTTTTTAAGGTAAATATTTTTAATTTTAAGTCACTGGAACTGCTATATGTATATGTTAATGCACCGCAATTACTAATTTAATATGTTAATCTTTTAAATATTCAAACTTCAAATTTCCACCTCTTGAGTTGCTGTCACAGTCCAACACTTTAAGCTGAACTATTGATTTTCTTCAGCATCGATGACTTTTGTCTATTGTGTTGTCATTTCGGGCTTGTTGGATATTGGTCTCTGAAAGCGAATTAAGCTCTGACCGATTTTATGGCATCCTTAAGCTGCTACTCAAGCATGTGGACGAGTGTACCATGCACACATGACTGCCTCACATTGAAATGCGTCTGTTAGTGCGTATGTGGCTTAATTTTATTTGCACCCAAAACACAATAATAACGGAAGTGAAGACCAGGAAGACGAAAAGAAATGGTTTAGGTGAGGGTGTTTTGTGTGCGTGTGTGTGCATACAGAGCAAGAGGGATACTGACTCTTTTCGAAATATTAACTGATGCGTGCATCAATTCAATTGATATCCTCCTTGTTGTTATCGTTTTTTAGTATGAGAGATATTTAAGCCCATGGATGTATGAGTATATAGTATTATCTTTTGTTAAAAAAAAAAAAAAATTAACTTTTTACATAAATCTAAAAAAAAAACATTTATTTACATATTTTTGTTTTTTGCTATATTGTAGCAAAATATTTGAAGAACTAATTTTTAAAAAAGGTATTGGGGCAAAAATACGTAAAACATTAAAATTAGAATGTCTATTTTAAGAGCTTAGTTATTAGACGACGTTAAAGTTGGGACACTATATTGTTTTCGAAAGCTTAGTGCATTTGAAGAAAACACTATTGAATTCAGAGCATTCATCGAGTAATGTGTCAAGATATTTTTCCAGCATCTCAAAAATATTTTGTTGTTGGGTGATTTTAATTTGCTTGACCTAAAAGGGACTCTTTGGGATGATGGTACATATTGTTATGCATCTTGTCCAAAAATTTGACAAAAACAAATTTATGTTGACAAAGTTCTTTCAGATTTATAAAAATTAAGTTGTACATAAGGAATGCTATCCATGCTTTCTACAGTTGATTCCTATCAACCACCTTTGTGCTTTGTACCATTTTGACTAATGCATTAATCTTTTCTAATTGAATTTTAAGAAAGCTGACTTTTTAAGATTGAATGATAATTTAAGGAACAAATTGGACGTTTTATTTTAATAATAATACATTCGATGACTGCATTAAATTTTTCTATGGAGAATTTTTTTCGCCCATAGCCTTGTCGGTGCCATATACAAAGAGGTACGTTAACAATTCTTTGTACTCTTGGTACACAAGCGATTCGAAGTAAAGTCGCAATGGCCGTAATAGAACGTGGAAAAAATACGTTTATAGCCTGGACCGCAATGTTTCTTACCAGCGACTGATTTTGAATTTAAAGATATGTCAGCTTTAGTTTGTTTTGAATATTTGAATAAAATTATGCTGATTATTCTTCATGACCCCCAACATTTTTGGGAGTCATGAAACAAAAGTCTGACGGGTTTCTATCTGAATTTATAAAAGTTGCTGGGCTCAATAGCGACTCCCAAATAATAGTTTTGTTGTTTGCTAATTTGTTTAGAAAATCATTTTCTACTGAATTATTTAGCTTTGAGATCAACTACTTTGAATATATCGACAACGACTCTTTAGTTTCAGTTAATGCGACATT
Organism: Tricholauxania praeusta; assembly: GCA_949775025.1. Taxonomy (NCBI): domain Eukaryota; kingdom Metazoa; phylum Arthropoda; class Insecta; order Diptera; family Lauxaniidae; genus Tricholauxania; species Tricholauxania praeusta. The sequence goes on from OX459031.1 coordinate 80,001,682, forward strand.
TTTCTCACCTGACCTGACCTGATGGTATTCCGGCGACAGTATTAGTTAACTCCGGCTCTGTACTGAGTTAGCCCCTCAGTTTCTTATTTAATAAATCTACTGTCTCAATTTGAAGAACATATCATGCATGATCTCTATTATCAAGAATGGGTGTAAAAATTATTTTTCACACTACAGCCCCGTGTCTAAGTTATAATCAATACCAAAAAATTTTGAACGTATTGTATACGATCAGGTTAAGTTGGGCTGTGCTGTGCTCAAGTCATAACAACTCGCCAGCATAAGCCGCTTCGCTTTAGACAAGTTGACTGCGTATATACACACGGTGGGCTTTAACCAACTTTTAATAAAAGTGTGAGTTACAACAAAAACTTTAATTGTTAAGGATGTAAGTTAGAGTCGATATATGCTAAAACAAAAGAAATCCTTAGAGCTTTTTTTTTTTAATTTCATATTTACTGTTTTTTAATGAAAGTACGAAATTTAAAAAATATCCGATTTTCGACTATAAATAATATCCAAAATAATTCCTCATTCAAGTTTTTGTTGTAACTCAACTTGTCATTTAAAGTTGGTTAAAGCCGTGTGCAACCATCTTGAAAATGTGATTTTTGACCCTGTTTGGGTCAACTACTTACTCACTGGGTTAAAAATTATTGTTTGCCATTTTTTTTTTTTTACATGTGAAGTTTATTAAGAAAAATAAAACTTGCAATTGTGATTTTTATTTTTCTTTTTGTCGAATAAGTTTTTTTTTCTTAGTGCAAAAATGACTGAAGTGAACTAAAACTAAACTTGTCCCATTCTTCTGAATAAACAAATCCTAAAAGCATTAACAATATGTAACCTTCAACGCCGTGTGGACCAACTTTCAAAAGTTTTTAGTCGTTCTACGCCAAACGCGTGATAAAACTTTCTTTTCAGTATCTTATCAAATTTTTCGTTTAAAGTGCCCAGTAGAAATCTTAATAATATTTCTCTATATGTACTTGATTTAAAAAAAAAATTTTATACCCTACATCGATGGCATATTCCGTTTGGAAATTGAAAATGTGATCGTCTTACTTTGAATATAAGTCGGTTTTTTGTAAAACTTAAACGATATCGGACACAAACTCTGTCCTTAGTCTTATATAGATATGCCTTCGAAAAAGCAGCGCTGGAATCGTTTGTCTTCCCAATTTCTATGTTTTTTTATCAGTAAAGGAACCAGTCAGCCAAGAGGCAGACTCGATGAAATGATTTTGTACTCAATTTTTGATTAATTTGGTTGTAATATTGTAATTTTTAAATGCAGCAATAACTAAGTCGCAGAGGTTGGTTTCTTATGATATAATCTTTATAATAATCGCAATCTGCCTAACGATAAATTCACTTAAGTTTTTATACATAAAAAAATTTTGAAAAAAATTTAACTTCTCTTAAACACAGCAACAAAAAACGTCTGCCTCTTGCATTTATCTATTTTTGTGTAATAGACACGTTTCTTAATAGAAAAGGCAGATGTGATAAATTGTGTCCATTTTTTTATAATTTTAAAGGGCTCTCAATAACGCAGCGAAAATGCATTGGCAGAGATTGCACGTATTATTTATATTATAATGAAAATATATCATATGCATAAGAAACAAGAAACTAAAAATTAACTTCGATATATTATGTACGTATATTAGAACTGTCCAGAAATATATGAGATTTTCAAATATATTTTTTTAATTTGCTGAAAATTAATCTAAAAGCTTTTTGCATTCAGATAGGATCTGCAAAGAAATGCTAAAAAATGTTTTCCGCTACTCGCCGCAAGGTCGAATTTCAGTGTTAGTCAAGATTTTAGGAGATCCTCTTAACAAGACATGAATATCTTTTTTTTTTTGAAAAGATTGCAAAATTAAAATTGGTAATGCACTTTTGTTCCGTTCAGTCCAACTAACTAGTTCCTGAAATCAAAAAAGGTGTTAAATTTTATTTTTAGGAGAACATGAAATTTCATAATTTTTTTTTTTTGTGAAATTCCAAATTTAACTTCAAATAATTCCGAAAAAAAGTTTTCAATAATTTTCAAACAATTTTTTATTTATATCTGGCCTATTAGCTTTTTGCAAAACTAAAGCGAGCCAAATTACCTCTTACCGTTTTGAAATTGCCAGGTCATAAGACAAATTGTAATTACTTCATTTTTAACCTTTTTTTTTACTTTTATCCATTTATGTTTTGAATATATTAAATTCATTAATTGTCGGCATAACTTTTCAGTGCTCACTAAACCTGTTGTAAAAAACCTCATGTTCTAGAATTTTTCGGAAATGCTTAAAATTCGAAAATTTACTCCTTTTCAATTTTTTTTCTTTTTTTTAATAACTAAAGTTAGGAATCTTTTCTAGGTTACCAAATCATTTCACCGTTTTCCTGGTTAGCTTATCCAACTTCCCTGATAGCCTTAATTAGATCCCACCAAAACTCTTCGAAAATGTAATATGCAACAAAATCTTAATCCAATTATTTTAAAAGCCCAATGTAATCGCTATGTATTTCGGGAAGATTATCTACGTGTGTCGGTCCTTATTAGACTTGAATATGGCTGTTACCAAATACGCTTACCCCTGTATACTGCAATCACTAAGGAAACTTGGCAACAGTTCCTCCTCAATTTTAACAAACAGCAAATTTTTAGCTGCACTTGTGCGGTGTATTGCAATTTTACATTAAACTATCAACATAAGCGAGCATCTAATCTCAGTTTCTCTCTTGTCCTTTTTCTCCTCTTTTCTAAAATCATTTATACTAAAGTTCCCACTTCATCCTCTTTGTGCATCACTTTAATGTCTCTGTCGATGTACTCGTGCATCTGCATCGCTAGGTTGGTTGTAGAAAATGTCAAAATACTTCACCACAAAAATCAACGTTTTGCTTCTTTGAATTCCTCTCTGACCGCATGGTCCATTAGTTCGGAATACTTAACGGTAACTATCGATGTACACATACCAGCACGAATAACAGCATGTCAATACATTCTCTGATACGGTTAAAGCCAGCAAAAGGTAAGAGGGAGCAAGTGACTAAAAGTAGAAACGAACACCACTTCGATAACTAATACCAGGAAATAGCGAAATATTCCAAATACCTAACAACACAATTGCATCACAACAACAACCAAAACACCAAGAATATGCGAGAGAGAAACTATCCGACCGACAGACCGACTATTTGTATGACCTGTCTAATCGGTGTTTGTTAGTACGAGTATATAAATCTAAAAGCTAATCCGCTTGTATTTCCGCTTTGGCGCTGTGAGATTAGAGCGGAAATACCGAGCCACATACAAAATGCAATGAGTGACGGAAGTCGATCTGACCCTTCATTCCGCTCTTGCATGTCTATACTTCAATTTATTAGTGAGAATATTCGCAGTAGTTTTTATGCATTTAAGTTCCGCTCTCTAGTTTACAAACAAAGCAAGAAAAAGAGGTGAGCGAGCAAAAACTCACTAATTTCCACAAACAAAAACCTATATTTTCTCTCTCTCAAAATGTACATATTTAGAATTTTGTTTAGTTTTCTCCATAAAACTCGAAACTTTTTTTCATTCAAAACACAAACTCACTGGAAAAAATATTTACAATAACACCAATGAAATAAATTACTGGAAGCTATAAATAACGTAAACATTTTTGTAAACTTAAAGACCAAAAGATTATTCGGAAATACATCAAATTTTTGCAAATACTAACCGAAAAAAATAAAAATCATTTTTATGAATTTTGGCATTTTTTTTGATATGATGTCTTCTCTTTGACAATATGCATTATAAAATACTTATATCGTTACCTTAATATAGAAAGGCCCTAACATTTTTTGAAAAATCGAGATTTTTATAGATTTCGGTAGGTCACCCACTAATACACCATTGACAAAAAAATGTGTGCGCTACGATTGAAAATAAATCAATTACAAGCAAATAAAAAAAAGCCATTACTCACTTTAACTCACAAAAACTTTAATTTTTGTTAAGTTTTTTCGTTCTCCTGTAAAATAATAAAAATGTAAGATAGGGCCTTTCTATATTAAGGTAACGATATGTATTTCATGGCTTATATCTTATAGTACAGCAAACACCGGCTTACAAATTTTTGATATCTAAATTACAGTATTCGAAATACTACGATTTTTTTAAAATTTGGAGCATTTTTTTTTTAAAAACTTTTATTTTTATTAGAGGATGTAAGTCCTGAGCTGTGGTTGAAAGCCCTCCACTTACGCTAACTTTTATGTAGACTTACTGTGACTCGCGAGGACGGTGTTGGATGTTTTATAGAACGAACCGCGGCCGCGAGTTATCTCAAATAGCATTTAGGAGTATTTAGGATTTTTCGGCAAAACCATTTATATCTGCAATGGTATTTTTGATAAAAAAAACAAAGAAACATTTTAATAAGCAATCGCGTGATTTATAATTTTGCAATAATAATACTAAAAATTGTAGTTTATTCATATCTAATTATATTTTTTCAAATTGCACCTGTACCTGTATCTCTACCTAGATACCTCTCTAAATTACAATTTTTGATAACACCAGTGTGTGATAACACCAAAAAAAATTCAAAAAAAAACAACAAAAAATGTCAAAAGTTAATCCTAGTAGCTTCTTACATTTCTAATCGGAATCATCGGTGACCTTTTTTAGCCGCTGCAGTGAAAAATTTCTAAGTTTGATATGTTTCCTTTTTTGCATGGATTTGTTGAGCACAAGATTGCTTGAAAACAAATTTTTTTCTGAAATAAGTATTTATACCAGCTTATGTTGTGAGAAACGGCAATATAGAACTGTGCAGTTTTTTTTTTTTTTTGATTACCAGAGCTCTCACGAACATCAAAAATTCTTGTTTTGCATGTATTTAAAAAAAAAAGTTCTGAAGTTGGAAGATGAGATACCATGCCACATATTCGTTGGTACGCTGAAGACAAATCTGGAATCAAAATTGCTTGATCACGGCTTCCGAGAGATATCCTGACGTACAAATGCAAAAACGTGAAAATTCTTTTATCTTTGCATTTTTAGGTACGGTATGGTATGGTACCTCATCTTCCCAATAGACTTGACTTTTACCTTTTCTTGTTGTGGGCTTGCGATATTATTAACAGTAACGCTGTGGCTTATGTTGTAAAAATTTTTTTAAAATCTTGTGAAATCTTTGTAAAAATATGTGAATGTGTTGAGTTTTATGGATAGAAATTTCTGAATTTCACAGTATCGCCACCTCTGCAATTGCTAAACATAATATGGCACAACCAAACCCTCTAGTGAGAGTAGCTTTTCATATTCTAGACGTAGAATATAATTTTTATGTCTCAAGGACCAATCAATAAGTGTACAACCTGTGCATTCATGTCTGCTGGTGTCCGATGGCAAGCCGAATTTTTAACATTTTTATTTTTTGTTTTTTTTTTTTGTATTTTAAGTCATTGCAGTTAAATTTCTCCGTGTAAATTTTAAAATTCTTTGCCTTATCGAACTAAAACTTCGTTGCTTTTTCAGACACCATCTCTCCCAAAGTTTCTCTATTTCCTTTGCTCGCTCTCTATCTTACGCATAGCAACTTGCTTAGTAGAATCACATTCAAGCACGCGCGCTGCATCTTATTTACTCTGAAAATTTCTCGGTCACGATGCAGAATACATAATCCATTGAAAACTCGGGAAAACGGGGTAGGTAACAAAATACGTTGCATTAAGGGGTGGGGCCAATACCTTGTACTGCACTGAGCTCAAGATGCTCATGCACGCATTTTTTCTACAATTTTCAATAGTTCTCCCGGTGGTGGTCTTTTCTCGTCTTTCCCAAGCTTCTCCACGTCATTGCTCTGTGATGCCAACACCATCACTTGTCAAATATGGTTTCATGATGTTGTGCAGTGGTTGGTTTTTGGAAGAGGATCCTTATGCTTTGTTGCACTGCAACAACATTTGTTTTTGTGCTGATGTGCCGCAAAGTGTAAAAGAGATGCAACCAACGAGAACTGCAAAAGAGCAGCAACTTGAAACTTCCTTGTTAAAAAACGATAGGAAAGAAGAGCGTGCAGTAGGCGACACTTGAGTAAACTTTTAACGTTGGAGTGAAGAAGTGATTCCATTGTACAAAAAATGCTAATAGGGAAGGAATAGGTTGCCGACGCGGTTTTCGCACTGAGAGCTACGAACAAAATACAACAATTGCCAAGGAGAGAGAAGGTGAAAAAAGATAAGTTCGATTGTGAACTAAAGCATGGCATGGGTTATACGACAAGAATGCAGTGTGAGCGAGAAATCAGCTTTTTTGGTCACGACTCGAACAAGTAATTTACTGAGGGGTCAAGCTGTCGGACGGACAAAGTGTGGTCGGTACATCACAGATGATAACCACATAAGACAAAGATGGAGCATGAGAAGGCTGTATGCTTGCAGTCTGTGTACATTCTGTTTTACGCTGGATGCTTTTCTTAACTAATACCAAGTAAATTGATACGTGACCCTGCATTTAAATACAATAATTGACTTTGGGCACTTACACTATAGAATCTACATATCGCGGTGTTCCAAAGTCTCCTTTCTATCATCTTTTTATTGCTTATTTTGATAGTCCTCCGCTCTCATATCATTGCTGAAATCAACTGCACTTGCAAAAATTTCATATGCAATCGTGCTTTAGCTTCACTGTTGTCCCAAGTCTGTCTGTCCCTTCATCGTTCACGTAAATTTAAGATTAATTCACTAGGCAAAATATTCTTCTAGAAAGTGTGAATTAAAAATGAAAATCCAACCATGTAACCAGTAAAATACGCCACTGACTCGACCTATCAAGCATCGAGTGCAGGATTCTTGTGCACTCATTAAGCAGTTTTTTCTTTTCTAAGTTTGGGTTTTTATACTGCTCGTTTTAGCCGTTCACAGTTTAACATGGGTTTGCCAGAGTAACAGCATCGACACCATATATCAAGTGCTTAGTGGCAGTACGGTAAAATAGTTGTGGTACTACTGCGTTCCGGCTTCATTGAGTGCCAAACCGTACGGGGTAACGCCTGACTCATTGTTGCTATGTTTCCCTTTTCCACCCATTTTGTCATTCAGTTTCGAGGCGAAACGAGTTTTCATTTCAGATGGTGTGCAAATGCTTCTTGCTGGGTGGAAGGCTTGATAGGTAGTTGGTGGGTAGGTTGGCACAAGTCCTTCACTTCCTTTAAGCGGAAATTTGCTCATGATACACCTCAACAACTGTAGCTCTTACTTTTTTTTTTTTTTGCTTGAGCCAAATATGGGCGATAGCAACAGCAACTGTTGAAAATATGAAGTTGCGTCGACTTCATTTTGTGCACTGTGAACATAACGGTAATAAACAGAGAATATTGTGTACTAAAACCAAAAATTTTGTACAAGGCAAAGGCGATAAAAACAACACAGGAAGGACTGAAATGCTAGGTGTGAGGTTAAATTTTCCTTTAAATGCTCAACAATTGTTGGTGCCCCTTGTTGTTTTATTGGACTCAGCCTTTTTTTTTTTACTGCTACTCTTTCTTTTATAGAAGACACTTAAAAAGTTTTACTTCCCTTACGCCATTTTTATTTGTTGGTGTGAAAATATGTAATGCTGAGTTTTCAGAAGTCTCTTTTTTCTTTTTATTTCTATTATTCTTAGCCGTCGTTTCTTATAGAAAAAAAGGCTGAAGGAACATTTTCATTAAATGGCATTTTAATAAACACTTTATTTGGTATGCAGAAGATTTTTCGCTTAGTTTTTTAACGGCTGGATAGAGGTGGTAAAATTGTTGTATTATTGCCATCCGGTTCAGGTTGATAAGTTGTTGTCTTGAATATTTATAACATCGTTGATAAAATGGTTCACGGTAATCCAGACAGGAGATCGATGATGATGATGAAATCAGGGCTTGCTAGAAATGTTTTCGAAACTTCTTTCTGATTTTTTTTCCAACATTCAAAAGTTCACAAATTAGTATTAATGGTGGTAGTACACAAGAAGCACTACCTACCAAAACATAATAAAAACAACTTCCATTTCATAAAAATAGAATAATCTGGGGTGCACAGTTAAATCGAGAAAATTAAACAGATCCGATGCTTGCAAAAATCCGGAACGATGAACATATTGACAAACTATCCTTTTTACACGCAAAGTGTCCGCCTCTCTTTTGCGGTGCGCTTTCCTCAACGTCACACCTCGTCACACATCATTCGCAGCAGCAGGCGCTACAACGCAAAATTAAAACAACAACAGCAGTAGCAGCACAACTGGCAACAAAATACTCATCCGAGGATATCGTAATGCTTGGTCTTGTTCTGAATACATGAACGCACAGACATACCCGCATTTATAGTGCAATAACAAAAACAACAACACAACAAAAAGGATTTTTTATCCTTTCTTTACTACTTGAATACTTGTTCCAACAATATTTTTTGTTGTGCCTTTTTTGTCGGTATTTGCGTGTGTGTACCAATAAGTTGTTGTTGATATTTTTTTTTTTTTTGTTTCTGTTGTACTTTTATGTGGCAGTCGCATAAATAAATGATTTGCTGTTTTTTCCATCTCACTTTTTCGCCTTTGTGTGTACCAGGATTCAACATATGCCCCTGCTAGTACTGCAAGGACTTCTTAAATTTTAACGCTTCTATTTTACTTTTTAGCGCCGTCTTTCTCTATTCCACTCTCTTTTTCTTCATTTTATTGCCAACTATGTACGTATTGAGCATGTGAGCTGTGTCTGTGGTTGCCAGTTTGTTTATGGAATGCAACGGAGAGGCAAATGAAGTTTCCTTAGCAGTCACTTGAAGAATGAGAGAGCAGTTTTTAGGGTTGCCATTATTTATACAATAAAATTTTTCTAGATAATTTACAAAAATAAGATGGTTCGTTAAGCAAAAAAATTACTTACGCGATATCTTTAAAATTTTATGTACATCCTTCCAATAATACTATAGAAAGAAACTTCAGCCTGTTCAGTCAATAACTTTTTGAGCTTAAGCACGAGCAGTTTTTGGAAATAGATTTCGAGATAACCCAGCCAACATTTTATGAAATTTCCGATCACATTCGAGTCTTTTTCGAGTCCTCTATCTGATTAAAACGATCATAAATGCGCTCATTTTCTGATCATAAATGATACTATTGTCGGGAAAAAATGGAACCCTATCCGCGACTCTTCTTGAAGAGTCGTTTATGATCCGTTTTGCGAGTCTTTTTCGAGTCATATTTTAGTCATATTTCTAATCATTTGCGAGTCTTTTTCGAGTCATATTTTAGTCATATTTCTAAGCATTTGCGAGTCTTTTTTGAGTCATATTTCTAATCATTTGTGAGTCATATGACTTACATTTTTTCGCATTCACGTTCCTTCGCGTAACCTTGCCGTTCTTTTCATCATCATTAGCCCCATATGCATAATTTTACTTTTTTTTTTTTTTAAATGCCTTTATTCAAAAAATTTAATGTACAGGTTGTCATATAGGCTAGTTACATGTCATCAGTGGCGGATACAAGGGGGGGGAGAGGGGGAAATGGGGGTTGAAGCCGCCCCCTGAGATATTTTGATTCAAGAATGTTTCAGAAAACATGAAATAATTAAGAACACTCTGAAGCCACTAGGTCCAATTGTCGAAACTATGCTATTTTTTTCGCGCAATAATGTACCACTACGTGGTCATCGGGATTTGGGTCACATGAACTCGGAAGAAAAACAGCATCAAGCTCTCGAGGAGCATTGCGATCATTACTTGCATTTCGTTTAGACGTCGGTGATCATGACTTAAAATTTCATATGGACACAGCGCCCAAAAATTATATTTTAATTAATAAAACCATACAGAATGATATTATTGAGGTTACTGGCTGTCGAATACGATCAAAATTGTCTCAAAAATAAAAAATGCCAAATTTTATACAACTTTATGCGATGGAACAACTGATGCCAGTAAAAAAGAATTGCTAACTGCATGCATTTGTTACGTGGATTTAGACGAATGCGTGCTAGGAAAAACATTTTTGGGATTCACTCACATTACATCGACTGAGGCACTTACTATTAAGCAAGCAATGATAAGTGAATTGACATCATTGGATTTGTCTGTAAAAAACTTACGTGGTCAAGGCTATGATGGAGGATCGAACATGGCTAGAAAAATCAACGGAGTTCAGGCTTTGATATCTGAACACACTCATTGTTTCAGTCACTCTCTAAATTTGTGCGTAGGCAAATCATGCGATATTTCTGAAATTCGTAATACAGTTTCATCAGTATCAAATTTTTTCTCGTATTCATCTAAAAGGGTACAACTATTGAAGATAAAATTTCCAAAAGGAGTCTAGAATCAAAAAATCGTTTAAAAACATTGTGTGCGAGTAGATGGGTTGAATGACATGAATGCGTTGATACTTTCAGCGAATTGTTACTGCTTACCTCTGAAACATTACAATACTTAGAGCAAACACAGTAAAAATTTTAGTTTAATTTTAATACCAAACAAGTATTTATATAGAACAATGACAAAAAAGTATAAATTTTAAACTATTTTGGAGTAAGTAAAGAGAGAGAGAGAAATGGAGAGAGTTATACTTTTTGGTTTTAATTTTAAACTATTTTGGAGTAAGCAAAGAGAGAGAAAAATGGGGAAAGTTATACTTTTTGGTTTTAATTTAAAACTATAACTGGAATGAATTTTGGTTTTTTTTGGTTTCAAAAGTAAACCTCTCTAATTTTAAATGAAATCTGAAATTAGATTAAAATTTATATTTTTCAAAATATGAAATCTATGCCCTATATGTGCATCTCCGCCAAAAAAAGGCCTTTTAGCTGGTTCCGTTTTTTTTTTTTTTTTTTTTTTGTAGCAAATCCTTCAGCCATAGTTTTTCTTGAAGTTAAGACTATCTTGAATTAATATTCAAGGAGGAACAATTTATTTAATTTTATGAAGTTTAATATTTTTGACAATTATTTCAAATCACATGTTTGAGATTGAGAGAAATACATATTTTAATACTTGCATTATTTTAAAACCAAAAGTTTTGAAGCTGAAAATGAGAGAGCATTTTAACACATTTTGGCATTATTCTTAAGCCAACAGTTTTGAAAATGAAAATGAGAGAACATTTTAATACTTTGTTAGTATTTTTTTTAAACCAAAAGTATTAAAATTGACTCACAGAATATCTTGATACTTTTCTTATTTTTATTTTAAAACTAAAAATGATTAGTTTTTTGAAGAAAGAGCGTTAAAAATTTATTTAAGTATTGTTTTTAAGCCCCTTTGCATTAAAAAATTTTTTGGAATACATTTTGAATTTAATACCAAAACAGCTTAACATCAATACTAAAGAGAATAAAAAGTATACTACGATTTTTTACTGTGAAGCAAGGACACCGAAATTTATTCAAAAGCGGTTCAACTTTCAGCTTCGATAGCATATTCTGAAAATTGTTAATACTCCTATATTGTCGCAAACTACAAAATCCGACATTACAAATCTCTTCAGTCTGTACTCATGTCGAGCAAATTATCAACCTTTTTTCACTAATGCGAAAAGATCAAACGTAGTTGTGATGATATTTTTAATGAAGCATCTGCAATCTGAGTATGACACTGAATTGATTCTTCCCCGCTCGTGTGGTCGCCCAAAACATCAAAAAAAATCGTACTTTCGGTAAGTAACATGCTAACACAGAGAGTAGGAAAAAAGGAAAAAATACGACTTTATTAAAAATTTTATCCTTCGTCGTTTATTTTTAGTTTAATTAAAAAAAAACTTGATTTCCGAAATGTATGCGCCCTTCGTTTTTTTCTTAAAAATTTTCAAAAAAACCTTAATAAATATAAGAATTTTTGAGACCCGTCCGATCGTGGGGAAGCGTTTCATTTTATTTTTTTCTTAATTCAAAAAAAATTTTTTTCAAATTCCGTGTTCCAACGTAATTTGACCAACAAATATTCTTAAATTTATTCAGTAATTATTGAAACTATTGCAGTGATTTGAAATAAAGAGTATTCCATAATTTTGAATTTTTTCCTTATTCTAAAAGTAAAAAATAAAGTAAAAAAAAAAATTAAAATAAAAGTTTAAAAATGAATAAAAAAAAAAGTTGCACCAGCGGAGAATCGAACTAGTGATCCCCAGGATCATACGCTAACTCGTTAACCACTATGATACTCTGCTAGTCGAACGAATGTAAACTATATTTGCATAAGACAACTATTGGAAAACTTTGAACGCGATTTTTTCGCTTTCCCTTGAGCATTGCGAAAAACGGTAAATATGGGTTTTCTTATTTCACGTAAACTACCATCTAGAAAAATTTGAGCCAAATCGGTGAGGACACAGGGAGGTGGTTTCCTTGTAAGATTTTAAGCATTAGGATTTCAAATTGCTATGTAAGATTAACATTACAGATCTTACATTAACATTTCATTACTATGATATATGTTTCTACATTTAAAAATTTATTTTTTCCCAAAAAAGTTAAAAAAGGAAATTATATTATCATGTTTTTTTTTTTTTTTTTTTTTTTTTACTTAAAACTAATGTTAACAACTTAATAATTTTACTTATTGTAAAAGTATTTATATATTATCTACTTCTAGCAAAGTTATTATGAACTACAAAACAGAACACAATTCAAAATCCATTTTCAAGAATGAGTTCTACAGTCATATTCGAATCATTACGTAGATCAAAAAGTGATAATATTGTAACTGTTTTCCTGTGCAATCAGGTTTAGATCATTGGGCAGATCGGAATGTGATTTTTGGAATTTTTTTCTCAGTTACATATTACTTGTAATCACTTTTTGGTCATAAATAGTAGTCAAAAATGACTCGTATAGGTGATTTAAAAAAATATGATCATCTTAATGCTAGGTGGGAAGTTTCAATAAACATTCAATATTTCATTAATTTAGAAATGAACAATACCGCAAACTCTTTTTATAAATAAATAGAAAAACACCTTAATTTGAATTTGGCAAATTCAAATTAAGGTGTTTTTTTATTTATTTATTCAATATTTCGCTTTTTTCTTTTCATAGTATATTCTCAACATATTATGCATTCGAAAAATATAAGATAGTTCTGCTTTATTTATGAAAAAATATGTTTGGATACCTCATTTTTTAACTCTCGCAGAGCTACCTAAAGGCAGGATTAAGGTAAATAGATAGAAAACCTGTGCAATAAATTTTTTTTTACATAACTATCTTATTTTATTCGTCTAATTTAATCGGACGTTGAATTATTTAAGCTAAAAGTTAATTTCAAAACTATGTATTTTTCAGTGCTCCAATCGTCAAGAAAAGTTATCAGTACGTAGATTTAGCATCGTAAAATGTGATAAAAACTTTAAATTCCGAGAAGAAAAAACCTCCTACAAACCACACCCCAACTAAAGGCATATTTGCCTGTTACAGTCTACTCATTTATATCATACATTCTGAGTATATTCACTTTGTAATTTCATTTGAAGCAAGAAAAATGTATATATGTATTCTTGATCAGAGTCACTACCTGAGTCAATTGAGCCATGTCCGTCTACCTGAGTCAATTGAACCATGTCCGTCTGTCTGACTGATGACTGTCTGTTTGTCTTGTTTTTGTGGAAAGCACGATTACGGGAAAACCAAGCAAGATTAGTGCATGTAATTTGCTACACAGGCTACACCTTCTCAAAAGATTCTTAGGAATGAGTTTGAATGAAATCGGTTGGCGAGCACGCCTACCGCCCATACAAATAAAACATTTAAAACGCTATATTGAGAGAGTTATTTGATGTGGTTATACAAAATTGTGCACAAATGCAGGAATAACTTAGACATGCTATGTACAAAAAGCTTGGACGTGGTACCTTTCGTACAAGCAAAAATCTTAAGACGGTGTTCTGAGGAAATTATTTAAGGTTGTATTACCAAATTTCAAAACACAAATACTAGAAAGGCTTCGGTCTAGCACTAGAAAAAATGGACACTTTTCGAATAGAGGGCGTGGCACCCACCCAAATAGAGAAACTTTACCTTCTAAGCTTTGTACCTTCTTTTCTATCAGTAAAAAGACATTGGACAAATTAATCCTCGTATTTTTAAATAAATGCACCTGCGAGGCAAGCTGTTAATATTCGTTTTTCTCGCATCAAAATTAGTGGGTATGAATTTTTTCATCGCAAAAAAAAATCGGTCGGTTAGTAACCGACTAATTTTGATGCGAGTTTTACATGAGAAGATGATTGAATATCACAAACACCAAAATTTATTCTTCGTTCGCCATACACAGTGTATGAAAGCTTCAATTTGCTTTTACGTATTTCTAAACTTTATGTTTTATAGAGTTAATCGATTTGTGCACTGAACGGCTCAATTAAAACTGTTGCGTGTTTTATATACTGCTTACAGAATCGGTCTTTGAGAAAATAATATAATCGTGATCTTTCTATAAACCTTAATTAATTCAATACGTCAGCTTTGTAACAAGAACCTTGTAATACGGAGTTTTTAATTATTTGTGCGAATATTGGCAGCTCTATTTTGGTTCTCAACACAATTCGCTCTCAAAAAAAAAAAAATAAAAAATAATTTGTGTGCCGCTTTCAAACTAATTGTGAGTGCAAGAATGTTGTAGCTAAATGTAAAGTAAAGAGAGGTGTTGTGCTCAGCCCTAATGCATCGCGAATGTAACCTAAAGGATAGGTTGTACTGGTAGCATCCTGTCGTACTCTGCCATGTTGAGCAATTCATTTGTATTGAATTTTTGAACGCCAGTGTAAGGACTCAGAACTCAAACTCACACAGACGCACGGTGCTAGTGCTCTTTTGGCTTTGTCTAACGGCTTATGGCACACTTTTGTGATTGTCTGAGTGTGAGTAAGTGGGTTCTGTGTAAATTCTTGGCGAAAACACTCTCGCATTGTGTGTTCTGAAATTTCGTATTTAGTCCTTTCGTAAACGTCGACGTGTCCTTGTCAGTCGAGTCGAGCAAGCGCGCGTTGGCATCGGTTCTCACTAACAACAACAATTCCCCGTTTACAATAAAAAAAAAAAGCACAGACATCTGAATATTTAAAACGTAATACACTGAAAGAAATAAAAATTGTCATCAAATTTAAATGGAGTGACTTAAATGCACACACCTTATTGTATAAATTCCTTCTCTGTAACTGTATACATAATTGGAATTGATACTAAGTTTTTATTTAAAAAAGTTTGCTCGCTTCTCTTCAATAACCCGCTCTCGCTCTCATCTTGAAAAGTGTGGGCACCCGCAGATTTACGTTACACATCTGCTTAAGACGGCACTGAACGGAAAGAAGTGACAAAAATAATAAAAAAAAAAACAAGACACAAGCGCAAGCAAAGATTGACGCTCCAAATACTGATGTGAAAACGTCACTTACTCAGTCATATTTTAAGCATTGTGTGGTGCATAGGACAAAAATATAAATAAATAAAAAATAAAATAGTGAGTGTCGTGCTTTATTTATACGCGAGTGTATTTGCTCCGGCTTGTCTTCTTGTTTCACTTAATTTTTTCGACCATCGGCACTTATGAAAGTCTTTTTTTAGTCACGCCATCATTTTGTCGAGATTTTGTGCATTTCACAGTGTATACACGACCGCAACGCGAATTATCGCTATCTGCCACCCACCCACCGCCCTATAACAAAAACCATGAAATCTCAACGTTTACTTCTGTAGGTTCAACTTCCGCTATTGTGGTTTCCCTGCTACTAGTCATCTCACTCTTCCTCTCATTATCGTTTTCTCTATTCGAATCGCATCATGTGTTGGTCACGAAAACACGGAGTCGCTCGTGTAGTATTGTTCTTGTAGACATTTGTCCTGTCGTATTGTCATCATTAGCGCTGTCACGACTTAAACTTAACTTGTACTGCAAAAAGAAAATCGTATACTCCACTACATTTCGCCAAAAGAGGCGACCGTGGATTTTGCGGAGTCTGTGTAAATCGCTTAGAGATAGTAATTCAAAAAAGACGAATCTGCAACTCTGCTCCCGCTGTGTAACGTTTTTGAACCCTAGAGAAATGGGAATATTGCAGTGCGGTCATATTTGAGTGCAAGCGTGTTTCACATTGAGAAAAAAAATTCCAAATAAAAATAATACTTAAAAGCGCTACGTAAGTTAAGACGACATTTAACATTTTATCAAGTCGGGCTGGATAAAATATGTATAAATTTTTTTTAGATATTCACAGTACACACCGATTATAAAGTGTTGAAAGTGCTAGAAATGCAAGTGTAACAAGAGCTCCCTCTTTCTCTTTTTAAGTCAACACGCGAGTAAGAATTAAAACATATAATATCGTATGTATGTACATGATGTTTCCAAGGCAATCTAAGGAAAGTGCAATAAAGTCAAGCAAAGCTGATAAAGTGAAAAAAGTGTAAAGTGCAAAAGTGTGAAGTGGTTTTATCCCGTGCCAAAGAAGCACTCAGAACCCCGTTATCAGAAAGCTTTAGAATTTTAATTTTACTGCAAGTATACCCATATAGTTGATTTGTTTTTTTTGCACGTCGCCGCTTAAAGTTTTCCCGTCATTTGTTTTTCTCCCTCGGGACTAACTTAACTTTTATTCGTTCGTCGCAAGGCAGAGTGGAAGCGTGCCGAAGATAAAAGGATAAACATTAACCAACACTCATTCGAGCACACAAATACACCATCAGATACGCGCTCTTTTTTTCTGATCTATTGGATTATAACCTTTAATAAATGATGGAATGGATACCAAGAGGATTGCCCAGCATACATGCTCCTATTCCGATTTGTGGTGAGTTGTTGGTAAAGTTATCGTATCGACAGTCAACGCGAAGGTTTGCCTGCGATTGAGCATTAATTTGAGTAAAAAAGAGTAATGAATGGTTTTCTTAAAATTATTTTAATAAGTTTATTGTTTTCACTATTAATAAATTAGTGACATCACTAATGACACTAAACTGTCCGTCATTTCTCAAATTTCTTTCCGAAGTATTTTCATGTTTTTGTTAAAAAAAATATTTGAAATCCTAAATGATGTTTTTATTTAAAATATTTTTTTTTTTTGAATCCTATACATGGCTTGAAAGTAGGCATAAAACCTAATTTTTTTTAGGTACTTTGAGATAAATATTTCAAAATTTTGACATGATAGGTCAATTCTGAGGCCAGATTTGGATTCAGCGCGAAAAATTACTTTAATAAACTCAGCAGCCCAACAACATTCATCACCTATTCATTCACATACCTTGTTAATAAAATATAGATTTTCCATACAATTTACATGTAAAACTTGCATGAAAGTTTTCTTCATATCATTAACTTAATTTTTCCGCAACAGCACCTTAAAAACAAACATTTAAATAAAAAATGAATCACCCAAGTGTACATATTGTATAATGACAGTAGGTCACCGGTTTTTGAATTGTTATAGGATGGCCCTATTGCTGTTCATGTTTTACAGGTTTTTCGGATCCTCTTTGCTGCTTCCAAAAGATAAACCGAAAAGACCTTTTTCTTAACTGTACCGAGCGCAGTGTACATACGCTCTGAGACTACGGTTTTGTCAAGAGAGAATCCGTGCCTTGCCATTTCTTTACCCCCAATGTTCCTGTAACCTGGAACCCATATGGGACTTAAGTATATAGAGCGGACGGCATAACCTTGCTAGTTCCTGCCGACATTGTCTTAGAAATTTAGACTTTGCCGTTTCCGAGTTCAGGGCCTTGATGGCGGCCTGGCTATCGGAGAAGATTGCTAGCTTTTCCGTATTAATATTGCCCACTAACCTGCAAGCTTCTAAAATAGCAAAGAATTCTATTTGAAAAATGCTAGCTGAGCTGTAAGATAATCGAAAAATTTGAGAATCGCTGATTCAAAATTAGTCAATATATTTATATGTGGAAATTTTAAGTAATTTTCAAAAGAAAATATTTTTTAGGTGCCGTCATATTATATTTATCGATATAGACAAATTTTTTGAGCCATCGCTCAAATTGGATATGCTGATTGCTCGGAATTTTTAAGTCAACTCTGCAGGAAATTGAAAAAGGCAAAATGTCATCACGGACACCCCTGCCGCCCCCAAAACTTTAACCCTATGTATCAGTTTTTCCTATATCTGTCATTCTGTACTGCACATTTCGGTTTTATACCTTTTTCAACATTTATTGAAACGAAATATCTCAAGAGGAGTTAGGATAAAAAAATCACTTAATGTTTTTTTTGTTTAGAAATTAAGACTGCGCGGTAGTGTCCTAATTATTATTATTTTTAAATAATAATAAATTCAAATAGAAATGCTTTAGTTTTATAAAAAAAATTAAAAAATTTTAAATTAAATTTACTTAAACACTATTTTTTTTATTTAAAAAAATGTTTCTCCAAAAATCCTTCGATATAACATCTAGTACCTACTATTTTTTTTTGTTTAAAAATCCTTTAATCGTATGATAAATAATTAAAAAACTTAAAACTAATTTTTTTAAACTGATGACGCGCACCATGTTTCTCAAAATATTACATGCATTATTACATGGATTACATGGTCGAATGAAGTGTAAAAAAGATTTAAAAAACTAGATTTTATTTTAATTTCAACATAGTAATAAAATACTATGTATTTATGCGAATGTATTTTCATTGGAGTTAACTGGTTTTTAAAGAAACGTCAAAAACTAATACAGGTATCCTACTGTCAAAATTCGAAATATATAGCTTACTTTGTTAACTATTTATTTCACTACATTGATTTTTATGAAAAGTGATAAGCAAATTTTGAGGTCGATTTGCGCGGATCAGGAACTGATTTTAGGACCATGGTTTCTGAGGGAAATTTTCTTAGAATTTTCTGAAGATTAGGATTTTGCTATACCATTTTTGCGAAAATTAATCGACCAGCCCTAATGTACATCCTAAAGATTGATTGGAGAATAAGATATAAAAAAAAACGAAAGATTTTATTATTTATTTATTTATTACTTTTCGCATTTACTTACAAATTATAGAACTTATTCAAATTTTTAATATTCATTCTTATGAAGAAAAGTAGGTAGTGACATTTATATTTAAGATAAATAGTACAAATGCACTTCATTATTAAGTAGTAAATATAAGATAACAATAATTCAGTGAAGGGTGACAAGTTCAATACACAAGTATGATAAGAAAGAAAAAAAAACAATACTTTAAAATTATATATAATTTTTAACAGTAACCAACGATATAATTATATACAATTTTTACAAAAAATAACACAAAATAGAATATTCAACATAATTAGGATTAACAATTTCTTAAGGAGGGGGTAGGGTTTTGACCCTACATTTTAGGCATAAGTTTAAAAATGTTTTTTGTGATATGGTAAAAATAAATTTATTTATTTAAAGAGCATATACAAGTACGATATTTAAAAAGTATTCTGTGAAAATTTAATTAAAAAATATTGCAAAATAAGCCATTGGCAGCAAATTTCCGCGGACGCCTAAAAAAAAGGTGGTTTGCGGTGGACAAGATATCTCATTACGTCATCATCAGAAAAGAAAAAAAAATCTCTCTTTAGCTTATAAGTTTTTCAAGGTATTGACGAAGGGTTTTTTTCTTTGACGATTTTTAAGATATTGGCATAATTTTTTAGCGAAAAAACTGTTTTTTTCAAAAAAAAAAAAAGACAAAAATCAGTATATTTATTATTGCAGAACTAGTTGTAATGCAAAAAATAAGAAACCCGTTCGTCATTACCTAGTTTTATATGTATTAAAAGAGTGTGTCAAATTTCAAGAGAATCGGTTTGGTAGTTTTTGAGAAAAAGTGTCCACCGGCTTTGAAAAGTTAGTTTCGAGAAAATCACGTTTAAATTTTTAGCACTGTCTTTTTTTTCATATACATACTTACACAGAATCATCGAAACTCAAGACACTGTATCTTCGTCAGTTTTACTCCAATCGACCTCAAATTTCAACAGGATACTTTTGGAGAATTATACTATTAAATAAAACAACAACAAGAAATGGAAAAACAAAATTTGGCAAAACCCTACCCCCCCTTAATGCATAATTGTAACATGGCAATCAATTTCACTCAGGGGCCATTCATAAATTACGTAAGACGTTTTCGGGGGGGGGGGGTATCGGCGGATTCTTACTAAATCTTACGAGAGGGGGGGGCGGGTGGTCAACGATCATCTTACGTAAGATTTAAAATGCGTATTCATACATAAAAGTTGTATTAACGCATCGTCATTTGTGACAGTAATGAAATATATTTGAATTTTTGACAATCACGAAAGATTCAGAAATATCGATAACAATCGATTTAAGATTTTAAAATTTTCAAGAATTAAAAAAATTTTTTTCGAATGTTTTTTGCTTAAAAAATATTGAAAAATATGTTTTTAATAAAACTTGGCTTATACAATATATAGCAAGCATTTTAGTAACATCGTGTCAAAGTTATAATACTTGAAAAGCTATATTTAAAAAACTTTAAACGCGTTTTTCTCGAAACCAAGTTTTTCGAGATGGCGGGCATGATAAAAAAACTACTGAACCGATCTTTCTGAAATTTCAACATGCTGCTGTGCACATATAAATTCAGGGAATGAACTACGAACAGAAAGATCGGTATTATAGTTTTTGATTTTTGGCACGGTTTTGGCCCGAAAAATTCGCAATTTTCGAAAAAATGACGCCATTTTGATATTTTTGTACCAAAATTTTTGCCTATAGTTCATTCCCTGGCGGCTTTGATGCTGATTGAAACCTCTTATTTTTTTTTTTCAGATGTTTCAGTGGGCTGCAATCATGCCCGCCGTGATTTTTTGGTGTTTTTTTCAAAAAATTCTAGTGGTCATAAATTTCATAAAAAAATTAAAAGAAAATTTTTTTTAAATATTATTTTGTGTCAAAATATACAGTTACTCACAAAATTGAGTATACACCTTGATTTGAAAGAAATATTGGCCATTTTTAAAGAAATTAAGAATGTTTAGTAAATAATTTTAATGCATGGGGATAGATACCAATGACGAACTAATAACGAACATAAATTTTAATATTTTTGAGACATAACACAAAAAGAATTCATAAAAAAGTAAATTAAAGAAAAATTCATGTCACAAAATTAAGTATACACTTGCCGATTTTGAATCCAATTTGATTTTTTTTTATCACGGAAGTATTGTAAAGCGTTTTAAAGTTTGTAGGGCTATTTCGACTAGTTTCGCAATGGTGACCACTAGCAAGGATACAACTTTTGCAATAAGATAATTGGTGATGAGAGGATATTGTAAAAGAAAATCGTATCGCAAAATTGACGAAATTATTAGAAGACCTAATTATACAGTTCAAAATATTATAAACAAGTGGATATACGAAATTACATTGATGAATTTTATAGATAGAGGCAGAAAAAACTCCTATCAAAATGTGATGGGTGAATTATATTACGTAAATTGCAAAAATATCCAAAGGCTAGTGTGCCGAAATCGACAGCAGAAGTTTCCAAAGTTATTAGCAAGCCGATATCTACAAAAACAGTTCATCGAGTAATGCGAAAAAGTAATTTGGACAGATTAATTGCACGCAAAAAGAATTTAATTTTTTCTATAATTAAAAAAAAAGGTTTAAAGTTTGCTTAAATGCCTTTAAATAAGCCACAGAGCTTTTAAAAAAGGGTGATATTCACGGACGAGGCAAAAATTAATCTTTGGGGATCAGATGGAATATCAATTGTAGGAAAAAAGACTAATTCTTCGCTGCAAACTAAAAATTGAGTTGCCACAGTCAAACATGGGTCAGTTATACTGTGGGGATCTATGACAGCTCGTGGCGTCGGATCCATGGAACTTATAGACTCAATTATGACCAAAAGAAGTTACTTGGATATTTTAAGACGAAATTCGCTACAGAGTGCTGCAAAACTAAAGCTTCCGTCCGGGTTTTAGTTACAATAGGATAATGATCCAAAGCACACGGCGCACATATGGCAAGATTGGCTGCTATAAAACTCTCCAAACCAACTTAACACACAACCACAATCGTTGGAAAGGAACCCAAATGAGCATTTATGGGGAGAAGTGAAAAAATTTAAAAATTTTCATTCGTGGAGCAAGGAGAACTTAAAGAGAGCGATGGCCAAGATCTGGGAAGAAATTTCGCACTCTTTCACCCAAAAACTGGTGGATTCTATGCCACGATGAATTAATTCGGTAACAGATACAGCAAGTGGTCCTACCAAGTATTGGAATCAAAGAATATCTTTTTTAATTAAAATTTAATGAACTATATACTTCATTTTAATGAACTGTATGCTTAATTTTGTGACATGAATTTTGCTTTCATTTACGTTTTTATGAATTCTTTTTGTGTTATGTCTCAAAAATATTAAAATTTATGTCCGTTATTAGTTCGTCAGATTGGTATCTATTAGTGTTTCACCGAGGCTACGAGGCAGCCTCGTTTTTGACTACGAGAACGAGGCGAGACCGAGGCGAGAACGAGGCGAGACCGAGGCGAGAACGAGGCGAGATGGAAAAATAAATTTTTCTCGCTTGACCGAGGCGAGACGAGATCACACGGCACCTCGCCTCGGCCTCGCCTCGTCCTAGCCTCGTTTTCGAAACCAAGAGCGAGGCGCGTTTTGACCAAATCTGAACTCGTAAGATCCATATGCAGATTCAAAATATGAATGTAATTTTTATATCAAAATCTATATTTAACTAATATTTTAGTATTTTATTTTAAGTAAACTACTTTGTTTTATTTTTAACCCGCATGTGCTTCTTACGAGTTCAGATTTGGTCCAAGCGCTAATGCACAGAAGTGCTTGGATCGCATCGGCTTCTATTCGACTACGCCTCGATTGATCGATTAGGGAAGCATGTAAGGCTATAAGCAAAACTGCATGATTGACAACACTGCATTGAAATTTATTTATTCTAATAGTCTTTCTAAGAACCGGTAAGGTGAAGCGAAACGCACAGCGTAATGCTAGTATATAAATAAAGATCAATATATGTATGTTCGTTGCTAATGGACTCCTAAACCGTTCAACCGACCGACGAAAGATTTGACATACATGAAAGTAAGTTTCTTATGATTTGGGATACTCCGTAACAAAGTTTACGATAAATGGGTGATGCCATCCCCACATAAGAGAAAAACAGAATTCATCATATAAAGGGTTTTTCAATAGAGACGCTACAAAAGTAGACCAATAGGGACAGCAAACGACGCCATATTTTTTCCCGCTCTTTTGACGTTTCTCTTCAGTACGGTTTGCCATTTTATCATGAAAAGATATACGATCCAACAACGAGTCGAAATTATTAGAATTTACTACCGAAATTCGGAGTCAGTGGCCTTAACTTTAAGAGCGCTACGTCCAATTTATGGTCGTCATAATCGTCCTGTCAGATCAACAATTGAGCGTCTAGTGGAAAAATTTGAATCCCATCCCAGTGAGACAAAGAAGTGCCCGTAGTCTCGAGAATATTGCTGTCGCTAGCGCATCAATAGAGGAAGACCCAAATCAGTCTCTCACACGTCGTTCTCAAGTGTTGGGCATCTCTGTGACGTCGTTGTGGCGAATTTTGCGAAAAGACCTTGGCCTACATCCTTACAAGATCAAATTGACGATAATTGATGATAATGGCATCAAATGTTCTTTTACAAGAATAAAGAATTTCATTGATATCCCAAATCGTTTTTGTTTTATTTAAGAAAACTTTTGTAGCGTTCTTATTGAAAAACCCTTTATTATCAACTACTTGATGCAGATTAATAAAACTTGGTATATTTATAAAAGGTATAGGCATAACTAAGATTCAATTAATGAAATGGACGGTACCATGCCTTCAATATAAGAAAAAAATTAACTTTATCATATCTCAATATCTATTTGACGTAGATAAATAAGATTTGGTACATATCTTTCTTATAGTTTGTAAAAGGTTCATAGCTTAGTTTGGTTTGGAAAAATAGGCAATGCCTCTCCTTCCCATATAAGAAAAGAATTAAATTTATCATATCTCATCCAATTCACCTAAAATAAAAACAGATATTTTATTTTATTTCTTGAGCCTTGATCAGCCTATCAGCCCTGATACATATATAATTTTTTATTTATTTTAATAAAAACCTCGCTTTTTTACCGAGGTGCCTCGGCCGAGAACGAGGCGAAGCGAGGCGAAGCGAGGCGAGGCATGTGATGGCAAGATCTCGTCCGAGGCCGAGGCGAGGCGAGACTTAAATTTATAAAACGAGGCGAGACCGAGATCAACTAGAACCTCGCCTCGCCTCGGCCTCGGTGAAACACTAGTATCTATACCCATGCATTAAAATTATTTACTAAACATTGTTAACTTCTTTAAAAATTGCCAATATTTCTTGCAAATCAAGGTGTATACTCAATTTTGTGAGTAACTGTATGTGTAAAGTTTCAAAATGATATATTGTTTTTCATAAAAATTATAGGCATTTTAAAACACTTAAGAACAAATTTTTTGAAGGTGTCATGTTCCCTTAAGTACTCGACTCTGAACGGGACAACTTCTCTTCTGTTTATGTAATGAAATATATGTATGTTGTTTACACGCAGGTTCGACTTGTAACACCGTCTCACAAGTTTGCTATTATTCAGGCATTTACACGGAGATACGCGACGTTGAAATGTTGTTGTTATCAAAACATACAAAAAAACTTAGATTTCTAGGACCTGGTCTAACATTATGAAGAAAAATTAAAAATAATAGATGTTTTCTCTTATTTTCTTATATATTTTTATTTTAAAATGTATTTATGTTAAATTTCAACATTAATTTTAGCTAAATGCTAATATAAACATTTATTTTACCCAAATATGAAAAACAGATGTGTAGTTGGTTATTTCGTGTATTTAATTTAAATATAGTAATATAGTACATCACATGAAAAATACACGTTTTTGACTAGTTTCACCTCTATTATGAGTCTTACGTAAAATTTCTGAAGGGGGGTTTTGAGAATCTTACTAAATCTTACTCGGGGGAGGGTTGAGTCAAAAATGTCATGAAATTGTCTTACATAATTTATGAACGGCCCCTCAGCAATATATATACTATACTGCAGTTTTGAATTAAAGATTCCATAGTAAATGGAAGTCTAAATTTTGATGGAACACACATTTTTTAAATAATAAAAACTTCTGAGTGTTGAGCAGAAATAGTTCCTTAATAGATCTATATGACTTATCCAGCTCATTTTAGAGTCAATAATAACACCTAAGTATTTATACTCTTTCGCAGCTTCAACCCTGAAGCAGTTGTTATTACAGCGCACATTGTGATTGTATGACCTGGCGTAATGATTAGGATAGCAAGGCAACTGATCAATTAAAAGCGATTGATTCATTGGCATGAAAAAGCAATTCAGCATCAATGTCTGTCACTCTGTGTATCAAAAATATATTGAAAAATATTTTTGTGAAAAAAAAAAATCTATTAATGTTTAAACAAATTATTTTTTTTATATAAAATTAAAGTATTTTTAAACAAAAAAGGTTCTATGTTTTTAATTCTTTTTCCTATAGTTTTTGAGATATTTTATTTCAAACAATGTTCAATAAGTCAAAAAAAAAAAAAAAACAAAGTGTTAAAGAATGACCGAGTTTGAAAATTTGTATATAAGTATGTAGTAAACAGATTAATTGAGCTCGGAGCCACATCAGCTATACTTATGTATATGTATAATTTTTACAAAAAAAAACAAAATTCCTATGTGTGCATGCCGTACATGGTACTTAATTTTTAACCTTGTAAAACATAGCTTTTTTCTAGTTTTTTTTTTTTACTTTAATGTATTTAAATTCTTAGTTGACAAATCGTTGTTAACTCATTTTCGGCCGAGAAACATTTTTTTTATTGAACATGCAATTCCTTTCATTGACTATCTATTATGATCCTATATAACTCTTAACCCTTAAATGCATGGTGTTGTAGAACTGCAACATACCATTCAAACCACCTCAAATTTTTCGGTATGAAATCAATTCGTGCTGTTGTAAAGTTTTCACGTTAAGGGACATGTATTATATCGAGTGGCGACACCTTTTTTTTTGACACGAAATTAAAAGTTATGCTTTGACATAGAGAAAATTCGCGGAAGTTTGTTGAATATCAGAATTACAGCTTTTTTGTTAATGTGTAAAAAGTGACTTTATAATCTAAGTACATACATAATACAATTTTTCTATGCAAAAGCTCATCTTTTATTCAACACAGTTACTAGTTTTGACAAATTGAGTTAGGTCCTTAATATTAATATCTACTAAAACGCATGGTGTAGCATATCTGAAACTGGTTGTTTTTTAACTAAAAAGATATTAAATATTAAAAAACATTTTTTTTTACCTTTTCCTGCATTAACATGATCATGTCTACCAAATCATGCGTTTAAGGGTTAAAAGTAAAAAAAAATAAAAATACCTTTCGTCCTTTATTCTGTAGGAGGTGGTCGAAAAATCGATCATTAATTTATTTATTAATTTTTCAAAAGTACAGTTTTAATTTTTTATAGACAGAATGCAAAATTAAATACTTTTTGTGAAGATGAACATTGTAGCGATTACACATAGTAACCGTGTGCTTATAGCAATACTTGCAGTGACGAGGTTTTCCATGTGGTGCTTGTTCCCATGTTGCTTTTCTGAATAGTGACCGTATTCAGAGTCGTTATCCGAGATTCAGCAAGTAGAATGCGACTTCACTTCGAAATTCAACTTTTGACATAAATTTCAAAGATTTGTGTTAAGCTACAAGAAAATATGGTATATTTTCTAGGCGTATACAAAAGCGGTATTCGAGCATAGATGATTTTCTTACCGTGTATAGAAATTCTGTAGATAGCAGCACTATCGTGTATATCAACGTTACACATGTATTGATTATATCATATGTGTTTATTAAATGCGATTGAGCTACTGGTATGTGCTTTTTGCCTAGCGGTTGCAACGGCGAGCTGTTTGAATTGAGGCCACTTTTTCAAAATATATAGCTAAGATAACATCTGTGTTGTCCGACCATCTAACTAGAAAAATTTTATTTTTCTTGCCAAATCTAAATCTCTAATGTCTAATACTAAACCGAAAAATATTTTGCATTTGTGTGAAATTTCGTTTTACTATCAGAAATAATTAATTCATTATAGCGATTTGAAGTTTTCGCTTCCGTGGAATGTGCCAGCCTTCTCGTCAAAATTCATTGATTTTTTGTTCAGAGCTTGTCTAAGTCTTTCCTAGTATTTTTTAAAAATGTTGGTTACACTACATTAAATAACTCTCTCAATATAGAGTTCAAAATGTTTTACTTGAATGGATGGTAAGCGTATTTAAGAACCGATTTCACCCATTTCAAATCCCAAGAAGTTTGTTTGAAGGTGTGGCCTGTGTTCCAAATTTCACTCAGTTATTTTGCTTGATTTTCCCGTAATCGTGATTTCCACTGACAGACATGACTTTTCTAAATGAACTCAGGTAGTGACGCTGACCAAGAATATATATACTTTTCTATACCTGCTACGCCCCAATCTATGCGTTGCAAATAGAATGGCTATGTGAATATCCTTCTGAGTAGGAAACGTCGAATGCTGTCTCGAAATATGCATCTAACCTCATTTGAATAAAATAAACATGATGTACTGAATCTTGCTATTTTGACATTGATAGCAGCCATTGGTCGATTTTTGGACCACTTGATTTCTCATTAAATTCAGAGTAACTTACTTCATTTAAATTAGTGGAATAAAACTGATTTATTAAGGAAGAACTTTTGTGAATAGAACTGCATTTCAATTTTTACATTTTGTAACTATTTATATTTCAAAAAAAAAGTTTTAAAAAGTGTCAAAAAAAACGACTTTAAATATATTTTTTTCAGTGTATAAAAGTAACACAGTAATCATAAAATAACATTTTCACATAACCATAAGTATCAAAGTTTATTTTAAAAAAAAGGAAAGACGATGTAACTATTTCTTTTATCAATAAAAACAATTTTATATGACTAAAATTTAGTGGTCGAAAATCGACCAGTGGCCGAAAATGAGTTACTAATTTTCGAAAGTGTTTTTTGCACTGCCAAATTTTTGTTTTTTCGTACCTCTTTTACACAGAAATCATAAACATTGTATGGAATGCCCCAATTTTGCATTTTACTAAATTAGATCACAGGTGAAACTATTTTCCCTAAGGTTATTATATTACTTTACTATATACTGAAGAAAATTTGCAAACAGAACACTAGTTTCAATCGTTTTGTGCCATTGCTAAGATACCTGCAAGTAATACGTATGAATTAAACGGAAGGCTTTCTCTGACATTAATCCCTATCGACTACAGCTAACATATTTTCACCCTCTGAATAATCTCCATGGTATTTTCGTATCTAAGTGTTATCGTTCAAACAAATGCTATTTCAAATAACCATGACACGGTTTTTCTTAGCATCTTACATGTTCATTAGATTCTAAATACTAAACACATTTTGTTTTTTTTTTTTTTTTACAAATGCCCTTAACGTTTAAAGCAATACGACATGATGATACCTAATTTCGCTTTTACTGAACGAGAACAGCTATCCACCATTAGTCTGTAATAAAAATTCCACGAATGTTCCTTAATTATTGAGTGTTGCATTCAAATCAATTTGAAAATATTCCCTCAACACTTACGCATTTCAACATTCGTTGTTTATTTATTTTGACTTCTATAACACGCAATTAAATGTCAACGCGCTCTTAGACACTTAAGACATACACACGCTCTATTCTCGTCAGTAGCTGGCAACTTGGATGTAGTCTCTAATTGTTTTATATTAGTTTCCTATTTCGTTATTTAAAATCTTCTTAAAATGATTATGTTCAATATTAGAACCCCATTATACTTATTTTTCCCTACGACTGACTGACTCCTATATCTGACGTGTTCATGTGTGTACTCAAGTTTTTCGTTTTTTTTTTAGAATATCTTAAAAATATGTTTTGTGCTTGTCTATTTCCTGTGGGATAGCATCTTCCTAAAGGTGCTGTTTGATTGTAAAAGACACTTTCCGAGACACATGCGTGTTTCCTTTGCTTTTCAATATTTCGAACAAAACATTGAGTTATCTAAGAAAGTTAAATGCTGTGTACTTATTTACCTATGTACATAAGATACATGATAGCCTCATTGATACTTGTCACTTTTGGGATTAGTTGAAGCATATAGGGGGAAACTATTCTTGCTATATAGTTATAATTACATAATATGTTCTGCTATAGTCAAGGATGTTTTCGGAGGTCTGAAGGTTGAAGCAAATGCAAAAGCAAGACAATCACTAGGTGGTTATCATTTCAAATCTCAGTGTAGACAAAAGCTATTAAAATATTTTGTGTTCATTAAAAACTAATTTTCACAAAGAAACTTTAATGAAATAAAAATTAAAGAGTACTTCGTAAGCGAG
The DNA here is from genome assembly GCA_949775025.1 of Tricholauxania praeusta. NCBI lineage: Eukaryota > Metazoa > Arthropoda > Insecta > Diptera > Lauxaniidae > Tricholauxania > Tricholauxania praeusta. The sequence continues at coordinate 80,031,164 of OX459031.1, forward strand.
TATTGAAAAGGACAGCTAAATTGCATTTTTATATCGATTTCATAACATTTTTGACATTTACTTATAGAGATTTTTTTTTTGTCAGTTCACAAAAAACCAACGAAACTTGATGAATGCTTTGAAATGTCAATTACGGTCAGAAATCTGTCTGAGAAACGGAATCCAGTCTTATTTCACTTTGATCCATGTTTCGTAGTTCTATGAAGCAATCAATAACGGTATTATATACGCCAGAAATGTAACTTTAAAATACAACTTTACTAACCTGACTTAAATTATATATGGATGTATTTAGTATTACAGTATATCACATTGACAACCATCCCTTGTAGAAGTTACACTCGATGTTCGTTCTTCGACTCCACGCACAACCCAGTGACACCTGATCTTGTCTGACCATTTCTCACATAAATTTCAAATCTCAATTAGTCTCTTTATTTTTACAATTGACGACATAGTGTACATAAAGCGCTCCGTGTTTTCTTTATGTTCGATCTCGAATCGATATTTAATATGTTTGACTCTTAACTCTTTTAAGTCGATTTCCAACTTGAGATTGCTTTTTATATACCAAGCATATGTTCTTCATTTGGACACAAGCCCTACATGAAAGGTCCCACTGGTCCAAACATGTGCCCTTACTAAAACCCATAACTGTGTACCTTACGAAACGTCTCTGTAAATTCTGCATGAAAGGTATCACAGGTCTAAATATATGACACATATTTATTCAGGGCTGGTGAGTTTTCTGTCATCTGTAAGAATTATAGGGCTAAAATGTTTATTGAAAGGTCTTAACTAAGAAACATAAAAATCATCAAGAAAGATTTTACTTTACATTTTACTTTTTCGACCGATTTTTTTAGTTTATTTTATTAGATTTTTTCGCACTCATATAGAATACCTTTAAAAACATAAGTTCAATCAATTCACATTTCAGAAAAATTAAAATCAAATAAAGACCAATAGAAACGTCAAAAGTCAAAACTTTTTTTTTCATCTCATTCTGGGAATAGCAGAATCAAAATTTTTAGGAATGAATAAATATATAAGAGTTGTGAGCCGCTTTAAGTAGATAGTTTTGCAAACGTTTCCAAATCGAATCACTTACATACATGAGAAAAATAATTTTTATTGAAGGCACACTCTTTCGTGCTTTGTCCGTTTTCCAATAGCGTGCAAATATGTCATCTATCTCCATTTTACATATCTTTTCAACTTTTTCAGTCTCATTCAACTTTTTTGATTCTTTGAACCACTTTCATTTTTTTCAATATTTTTTCGACTTTTTCAATTTATTTCGACCTCGTCGTTTTTTCAAACCTCTCTAAACTCTTTTCAGCATTTTCCATGTTTGCGAATTTTTCAGTCTTTTTCAACTTTTCAGCAATTTTGAATTACTTCAATCTTATTCAACATTTTCCATTTTATTTTCGATTCTGTCAACATTTTTCAATCCCTTTTGGGGTTTGTCAACCTAATTAAATATTTTTTAAAAAATGTTCCGAATTTTTCAACCTCTTTAATTTTTTTCTACACTTTCGATATTTTTTGAACTTCTTCAATATTTTCAACTCAACATTTTTCAACTTTTGCAACACTTTCCATATTTGTTCGTCCTTTTTATTCTTTTTCAACTTCTTCAATATTTTACATTTTTTCGACTTTTCAATCTCTTTCAACTTTTTTCAATATGTTTCATAATTTTTCAAACTTATTTTAACTTTTTAAAACTACATTTTTTTCAGCTTTTTCTTATTTGTTCAACTTTTTTGGCTTTTACTAGATTTTGAGAATCAGGAATAAAGATTTTTTCGATGTTACTAATATTATGCGACTTTGTCGATACTAAGCAATTTTCTCAACGTCTATCGAGTTTTTCCGATATTATTTAAATTTTTCGACACTCATCGGCATTAATGGACTTTTCACATTATTCAACATTTAACGAGTTTTTTGACTATGTACATTAGACTTGTTCAAATAAATGGAATGTTCTAGAATTCTTCGGGAACACTCGATTTTCGAAAACTTGTTCAAATTCGATTATATCCTCATTTAAAAAAATAAAAAAAAAATACTCCTAGGTTTGCTACCAGAGCTGCAAAATTTTCATTTTTCGGAATTTGGCCAAAAAAATTAAGAAAATTAGATTTTCTTATTCAAATCTTAATTTTTTATTTTTTTTTGTTTTTTTAAATTTTCCTAATGTACACATAAGGAAGTATCGAAAAAAAAATTACCGATATTTGTTAAGCCTATGTATATTAGGGTGGTTCTTAAGTGTAATTTTTGCGAAAATCAAATGAGACGCCCCCTCGATTGGTTCGAAACTGGGTAAAGAAATTTAAAAAATTAATTTTAATTTTTTATCTTTAAGCCCTCACGGTTCGCTTCAAGCAAGATCAAGATCGACAAAATTGTCAATCAACTCTGACAGTGCATAATTATTATATAGTGTCCGGAGATCCAAATACATAATCCGCGAAATAAGAGCTGCTCATTTACTCGTTTTAGAGCCATTTTAAGGTTAGCACTTTGGCCGACTCGGTTCGTTTCAAGCAAGATCAAGATCGGTAAAAATTGTCAACCAAATCTGACAATGCTTCACGCTTAGTGTAAAATACGGAAAACTGTCGGCCATTGAGATCAAACGTGTAGTATCTATAAAATAAGTTTCTGGGTAAAAATTATAGTACTGAATAAAACTCTTCAATTGGGATGTTTCTAAAGGTAAAGTGTCGAATACTCTCTCTCATATATTTTCTTTGTTATCAATGATTTAGTACGAGTAGTATCAAATGCTTTTTGGATTTCCAATTTTTTTTTTCAAAAACTATTCGATTTAAAAAAAAAAATTCTTTCAGGTTACATTTGCAATTTACAGCAAAACACCATAGGTAGCATTTTCATAAACTATAAAATGTGTAATAAAAGAATGTAATGAAATGATAATTGTGCTGATTAAGAGCAAAAACGTAAATTGAAACTCACTCACCTATTTGTAACAGATAAACATACCCTGAGACGTATGTATGGTATGTACATATAACGCAAATAATTACTTCTCTCCCAGTTAAAATAAACATTTCGTATTGACTTTGGTTGTTAAATCAGATTATTGATTTGTTGACTTTATATTTACATTTTCATAATGCTTAATTTTGTTAAAATACAAACAGGGTTACATGGTGACTTTTGTAAGCATACATACATACTTATATATGTACATACTAGGGGTGGCAATCCCGGAGCTTTTTTGAGTTTCGGGATCGAAGTTTCCAATCCCGGGATCCCGGGATTGATAGTTCTAGTAAATGCATACAGAACTACAAAAAAAAAAACGAAAAGTTTATACTATTGTATATATAAAATTAAAATTGCTTTATTTCACAGCGTAACAATGAAGAATAAGAACGCAAAATAATAGCTTAAAAATTGATTTAGAACACTTCGAGTGTTAATACATCTAAATCACATTTACTAAGTTTGAATAGTAGAAGATAGTCACTATTTCAATTCAATTCAATTCAATTCAATTTTACAATATACAGAATATAAATTTTCTTAACAAATTCACAAGTTTCTATTAAACTAAATTTAGCAAAAAAAAAAAAAAAACGAAAAACTAAGAATATATAGACAGGATATTGTTCAAAAAATGATAACATGACTACAATCTATAGCTCGCAGGAAACTAGAGGCGAAAGTAGTAGGGTATTTATTGATAAAAATATAACTATTACATAGTGTTACATAGTGGGGTCACAATTATTGATAAAGAAACTAAAAAAAATATATAAAATATAAAAATCAAGAAAAATTGCATTTATTAAGGTAAACGATTACTAATTCAAATATCGCATAAAATCAAAAATAACATAAACAATAAAAACTTTTGATGAAAATCAAAAAACCGTGAAAGGAAAAAATGACCGATTATATCAACAATAACAGTATTGGCAAAACAAATTCACAAATTAGAGGACTATACGAAGGAGTTCATCAACAGCATAATAAGACAAAGTGAAAAGCCATGATTTTTTTTTTTTTTTTTTGAGAAATAAAGGCATAAATGTCAATGGGCAGTGAGCAACTGGAGCAACTGCTAAATAAAATCTCAATAAAAATTGAAAGTTGTATTATGGGATAGATACTAAGTCCCGAGAGTTAATCCTTAGATTGTAGTTATTGGAACTTCTGCTCAACGAATATCCAGATTTACTGAAGAATATTTTTAGGACTTTAAAGTAGTAAAGATGCTTAAGAGGCAAAATTTTTAGGTTATTAAATATGTTAGAGGCAGACTACTTTCACGGCGACCTTGTTTGAGTATTAAACGAATGGAATGCTTTTGCAGAACTAAAAGCGGATATACTTTATTGTTATGCGTTCCACCCCAACATGTCAATCCATACTCTAACTTTGACTGGATGATACCAAAATATGTGCACTTTAAAAGACTGGAGCAACAATATGGTTTCAATAAGTATAAATGCCTAGTCGCGGCCATAAGATACTTTTTCAGTGCGTGTGTATGGTAAGACCAATTCATCTTGCAATCAAGCACAACTCCGAGGTACTTAAACGATTTCACATATTCGATCTTGAAACATTTAGACGAACATGAAGGATCTTCATATTAGGATTGAGAGTAACTACTAGATAAGCAAAAGGAGATAATTATTCAATTTTATTTTTATATTTAAAAATTCGTGTACCACACTTTGTACTTGATTAATACTTTATCACCTTCTTCAAATGTGACAGTGATGGCATTTAGTGGCACCGAATGGCTCGCTCTCAGTAGACGCACCCATAAGTGTGCTTCATTTAAGTTGTCAAACTCTTTAGAAGCTGATTTCAGAAAAAAAGCTTCAGACAAAAGAAAATTTTTTTTCTAATCCCGAAAATCTCGGGATCGTCTCTTTGTAATCCCGGGATTACTTAAGCCTATATTTATAGCAAATCCCGGGATCCCGTAATCCCGGGATTGCCACCCCTAGTACATACGTATTACTTATATGTAAAATTTAAAAACAACAACATACATATATAAACAAAGACATCAAAAAAACAATTTTTATTACATCAATTTGACATTTTGATTAAACTTCTAGCGATTTTCAGCTTAGATCATTGAGGTTCTGTTTTAGTATCTAAACCCCCTTTATAAGTTATATTTAATTTATTCACCTCCATGCGGAGTCGGAATTTGGGTTCTGCCGAAAAGCTACAGTTTCTTAGTGGCAGTGTATTTTGTACAGGATTGTCTTATTTTCATAGCTGTATTGTTCCCTCATTTGCATGTAAAATTACTTTTTGTTTTGCTCATGAAGTTTATCCTATGTTTGAAAAATATAACCCTGAGGAGGCGGAAAATGCTTAGAAGCCCATACACTTAAAGAAAGTGTAAACTCGGCCCTGCTTTTATAGTAGCTTTCAGTTTTTAGTGTCAGTAGCATACATTAACACAAATTACAGCAAAGTTACACTCATAACAATAGAATACATTTATGCAATTCACAGGTCAGAGTAAAATTGTAACGTAACAAAATTACAATGTGTCAAATCATACAACTGTGAGCTCAAAAATTTATTGCTTGCAAGCTCCAAATATTCGAAACTCTTGAGCCATTTTCTTATAATGGGTTCCATTTCAAAGGCAATTAGCTATAGAACATTCGCTATAATATTTTTTTGACATTTTTAGATTGGAACTAATGATGGCTTCATTGAAGACTTCATTGTTTTAATCAGTTTATTTTTTTTATTTATTTCTTCATCCCAACGATAAAAGACATAATGCCTTTTGCATTTAAAACGTTGGTCACATTAAATTTGATATTACGTGTAAGAAATAATTTAACTTAAAAAACTTAAAAAAATTAACATGCGTAACAAGTTATTAAAACATATTTTAGGTAATCATTGAGAATAAATATTAGACTTAACAAAATTAATAAAAGAGAGAAAGAATACATTAAAACTAAAACAAGCTAAATAACAAAAATATAATTTATATAAAAAAAGATAAGTACAACAGAAAAAATTGAAAAGAAAAAGCAAAAAACAAAATAACAAAAATTAATTAATTGGCAGGATAATTTTGATGAAAAATACTTAAGTAATCCTATTTTAAATCTCACTATGCCGCCAATCTGTTGCAAGATAGAAGGCAACGAGTTCCATAGACGCACTGAGTTGATAAAGAACTGCCGTTCTGTTAAAAGTGTATTACGTCTAAATGGAATAATATTATTATTTCGATCGAAACGAGTAAATGTTAATCTTTTGTAGAGATATATTGGTTCCTTTGTACGTACAATTTTATGAAGCCTTAAGACACAACGAAAATCCATTAAGGTATTAAAAGACATCAAGTAGATCCTCTTTGAGTAGTTTGAGACATGGTCATATCGGGTTTTGGAGCTACATTTTAGGCATATGTTTAAAAATGTTTTTTAGTGATATGAAAAAACTAAATTTATTTATTTAAAAAGCATATAAAAGTACAATATTTAAAGAGTATCCTGTGAAAATTTCATCAAAAAATATTGCAAAATAAGCCATTGGCAGCAAATTTTCGCGGACGCCTAAAAAAAAAGGTGGTTTGCGGTGCACAACATATCTCATCACGTTATCATCTGAAATCAAAAAAACAAAAAAGTTTGGTTAGCTTATAAGTTTTTCAAGGTATTGACGAAGGGTTTTTTTTCTTTGACGATTTTTAAGACATTGGTATATTTTTTTAGCAAAAAAACGATTTTTTTTGAAAAAAAAAAGACAAAAATCAGTATATTTATTATTTCAGAACTAGTTGTAATGCAAAAAATAAGAAATCCCTTCGTCATTACCTAGTTTTATATGTATTAAAAGAGTGCGTCAAATTTCAAGAGAATCGGTTTGGTAGTTTTTGAGAACAAGTGTCCACCGACTTTGAAAAGTTAGTTTCGAGAAAATCACGTTTAAAGTCTTAGCACTGTCTTCTTTTTCATATACTTACACAGAATCATCGAGACTCAAGACACTGTAGCTTCGTCAGTTTTACTCGAATCGACCTAAAATTTCAACAGGATACTTTTGAAGAGTTATACTATCAACAAAAAAAATGGAAAAACAAAATTTGGCAAAACCCTACTCCCCCTCCCTTGATGCAGGCAATAAGTTTTCCGTCTGTTTTTTTTTTTCGTCTAAAGTCATAAAGAAGACTGTATTAGGTGTAAGTCGAGTGGAATGGATAATTTGATGGATAATTCAATATGATAACGACCTAAAAACTCTACAAGTTGGTTAAACCTTTTTAAAAGGCAGTGGTATGCAAGCTGCTAATGAACTGGACCAGACTTACATCCAATTTAAATCCCTTTTGACGACGTACATTTGCGACAATTTTGAAGGTAACTTGAACAAGATTATCCTTAAAGAGTTAAAACGGAGCTATATTATAAACGTGGATAGGATTTATTTTTATTAAATGTCTTTTTCTAATTATTATTGGATACCAAATACAGTAACCAATTGATGCTGGTCCGGTATATAGAAGTCCAATTTGAATATCGCCAAACGCTACATAAAAAGCACGGTAAATTACTTTTCAGATGGCTACATCCCCAAAACTAGATCAGTGCAACACGTTTTTTATTAAATACTTGTTCATTCTAAATTACAGACCGTGTAAAAATAAATGAGTACTATTTTTGATGTGTAGAAACATGTAGAAGCAAATAATCATCTTACTAGCAAATTCTTTCCCCTTTTCCAGTTTTTTCAACCTTTGTTTGATTTCTTTTTCCGAAAATCATTAAAATTGTCCTTCACTTCGTTTTGTTTAGAAAATGACAGTTCTGACTCAATATCAAAAATACAAAACCAGAGTTGTGTTATTGATTCATTGGAAACATTTTGGTAGCCCTGGAAATTAATTTTTTCGAACTTTGATTATTTTGCAAATAATTTTTTTAGGAATAAATAAAATCAAGGCTTTTTCTCCGAGGGTTCTTGATACAAATATTTTGTACAATTTTTCATTAATTCTTTAAAATTGCCTGCACGTTTTATGCCGGGTTTATTAGAAAGTGACACCCATCTTTATCGAAATGATACTCTAAAATCACCGCACATTCGCTCTTAAATTTTTTTGTTGCACAGCAATATCATGGCGTACAAGAAACAAACTTATAAAAGGTTTTGTTAACACTGCTGAAAGCGCAAACAAAAACAATTCAGTCTTCTAAACTTTGTCATTATTCAACATCATCCGACTTTGTTGGCTATACATATTTGTAGCTCAATTACAAAAGCTTAGCAAACGTTCAAAAAGGTTACACTCATTAACATTTTGTGGTCAACTGTGGCAACACCGACACACAAATGCTTTGACCCCTTCAAACTAAATCTCCTTTCAACTCAGAGACAAGTTCAAGTGGCCACAAAAAGTGTAAAACACCTTCATTGTAAGGTCAGTTGGTCCGTCTGTGTGCATGTAATGTACTAACACAAGCATAAATTAAACTGAAACCAAATTGAAACCCAAAATTAATTTGTTCTTAAAAGGAAAAACGAAAAAAGTTTTGAAAACTGGTGCAAAACTTTCTTGAAACAGCAAATCTGTCGTTCAATCCTCTCATCCGTACGAACCTTTCCCCATCAATTACCCCTCTCTTGACCAATTCACCCACCAATAAACCAACTAACTGCCTGGAGTAAACTACTCGCTCAAGGCAGATTGTGGTTATGTGTGGGTGATAACCTTTTTAACTTTTGACAACAGCAAAGCTTCGTCCGACCTACTCGTCCATTCCCTTTTAAGTTGACCTCTTTCCTATCTACTTTCTCTGTCTGGCTGTATGGTTGTGTTTGTTGGCTTAATTTGTTAGAAATAATTCTGATATGGAAACCATGCTCTCGCTACAGCATCGCAATAGGTTACCAAAGTGACCCGACGTCAACCGGTGATTCTTTCGTGCTCTCATATTTTGATGTAGGTTATCGCAGTGTTTATTTGTGTTTTATTTTCACGCAAATCCTTTTTTAAGCATATTTGGGATAATCCTTTTTCGGATACATTTTGGTATTTTTGTTTTTATTTTCATTTGCGTTTTCGTTCAAAACAGCGTAAGCTGCTTAAATTTCGATTGAGTAAAAATTGCTTCAGAGATCAGCGTATTTAAACGCTTTGTTAGAAAACGTAAGCTTTCAAGTTATACCAATACTAATTTTTTGTAGATAAAGATTAAGAGAAAAGTTAATTTTCAATTCAATTTTTTAAAAAACATCAAAAATTAAATGAAAAACTATTTGTTTTTTTATAAATTTAATATCAGTGGGAACATTTCTTGAGTTAGGGCTCTTTCTTTTTATTCTATAGCTCTTATTGGTATAAACATGTTCTTTTGAATAGCCCAAAGGAAGTCATCTCCGAAATGAAAAATCTGTCAATATCTTTCTTCAATTACCGTCACCGCAGACAAAAAGAAATAGCACGCGTGTAACTTTGAAAAAACTTAATAGAAATGGCGAAAAAGAACCCAAACTTCTTCGATTCGTTTGTGAAGGCGATAAGACCCGAAACAATACACCAGAGAATCTTAAAAAGAAGACCAGAATATTTGGCCAGAAAACAAGCTTCTGTCATTAAAACATCCGCCGCATTCGCTAGATTTGTTGCACTGGGATTATTTCCTGTTCCCTAAGGTGAAATTCGCGATGAAAGGATCGATATACTGAAAGCGGCACATCCACAAAACTAGTCGTTCGACTGCCATGAGACTTTGACAGTAGGTAGCTGATGTGCCACCCCATGGACATCAGTCGTTAGTCAACAATACATCAGATAATACACAAAACCAAATATAACATAAATTCATCGCCTGGAACATGAAATTTTGTAATCTCATAGAAGTCGCCAAATAATTGCATGGATGATTGAAAATCAATTTTTAAAAAATTTGGCCACGTAAAACTCTTCTAAAAAAGTTATAAATTCATCATAAAATTTAAGTAACTTGACAAAAAATCAGAATATCAAACGTTCAACTTAACCTTTTTGTTCATGCTGTTTGTTTCGTCTTCTTTATTGCATTTTTGGAAAATATTAAGTACATATTTGTTTTACTTAAAACTATTAATGAAATTCTTATAACCTCAATTTCTTGCAACGTACCGTTCTATTATGCTTTTAAGAAATTTTTTTTTAATAAAACTTTTATTAAAAATCCTTAAATTGGAATTTTTATTTAAGTCCGTTGTTCCAGGAAAGTAACGAAATATTGAAAGGAAAACAAAATTGCAAGAAATCCTTTGAGGGGTTTTGTTGCAACTGCAGATTCTACCTACAATATTAACAATATCAATACAGAAAACAACAATAATAAAGAAGAAGAAACAAAAATTACAAATAGCTGCAGAAGTTTTGAATCGAGTTTTTGCAACTAAAGTTTTCTCCTGTTTAATGCAAGAGCATTACATTGAATCGTCGACTTGTACATTTCGCTACGCCATTCAGAGTTGCCAGACAAATATGGGGTAAAACACACGAAAACGTCAGCGTAAAAATTTTTTGGCTCCGATTTGGCTGAAATTTGGCATTATTGTAATATCGATGTCTAGCAATAGAACTGCGTTCAGGAATTTGCCCTAGTATTATTTGTTGTTGAGATACGCGGGTGCGAAATTCACGATTTTTGTACTTTTTCAGAATTAGTGTTTTTTTCTAAAATTCATAGCTTACAGCGAACTTTATCAATTAATAATTGGTACATCTACGATTTTAGGTTTTTACTTGTACGTTTCGAAAAAAATACTGTTTTTGAAAAAAAAATTATTCGCAAAAATTTTGCGAATTTTAAATTATTTTTGCATTTTTTTAAAAAAAAAAAAAAAATTAAGAAATTTGTTTTTCAAAAAAAATTCAAAAATTAATTTCAATTTACAAAATTTTAGCTCTTTTTTTTCTTAAAAATTAAAAAAAAAATATAAATAATTTTTTCCCCATGAAAAATTTTATGGCATTAAGCGCAGAATAAATCAAAGTCTTATTCAAAAACTAAAAAAAAATTTTAAAAAATGGTTTTTTGAAAAAAATGCAAAAATTATCTTAAATTCGCAAAATTATTACGAAAAAAATTTTTTTTTGAAAAACAGTATTTTTTTTCGAATAATTAAAGGAAAACCTAAAATCGTAGGTGTACCAATTATTAATTAATAAAGTTAGCTGAAAGCTATGAATTTTCGAAAAAAAACACTTATTCTGAAAAAGTACAAAAAGCGTGAATTTCGTACCCGGGTATCTCAACAACAAATAATACTAGGGCAAATTTCTGAACGCAGTTCTATTGCTGGACATTAATATTACAATAATGCAAAATTTCAGAGCCAAAAAATTTTTTTCGCTGGCGTTTTCGTGTGTTTTATTACCCCATATATAAACTATTTTCTCCTAGTAAAAATTTATTTGGTAAGCAAACCGTGACCGTGCCTTCAGCCTCTGTTATGCAGACAATCATTTGACAGGCCATCCATCCTTTCTTTATAGATTACGCTTTTTGGAGCGTGAAGGCAATCGTTTTATCAACTACTTAGATTGGATTGTATTCTTTTGGATTTTGTTTTTTAAATACTTACGTTCACAGAACTTTCTTCTTATTTATGTATATTGGTCATTCTTTTAATAACTGCACACTTTGTTTTATTTGAGGTTTTTGAACATTTTTTGAAACGAAATATCTCAAAAACTTAATCATATTTGTTAAGAAAGACTATAACTTTATAAAATAAGTTAAAAAAATTTAAATAGTTATAAAAAGAATGACCGATATTTATTATTAGTGTTGAGATTTTTTGTAGTACTTATTATTTTAGTTTGAAACATTGTTTTAATTGGAATCGGATGCCAATTCAGCAATGATCGACTATTATAAGAATTCTTTTAGTTCGTTCGCTCTCAGACTTTCATTTTACATTGGAAGCAACAACAATTAATTTTTGGTCCAATACGTCTAATGCTGTCTTGGAAAAGATACCTTATCCTGTCAGAGCAAAATCCAGAAAAAAATCAAAATATACAGCTTATCGCTTTTAAGGTCTTCTGAACTTTAACAAAACTTCAACCCAATTGTTGGCTAGTCTCGTTAAAATTAGTCACTTGCACGATTTGCTTTGCTAAGAAACTGTTGCCTTTACACAACCTGAACGCAAAATTACCCTGTGAAAATTTTCAATTTGCTTGCGTATGCTAAATGCAGCTATTGAAAATTGACAAACATAGGCGTTCCTACGAAATTGAGATTTTAGTTCTACACTATAACTCGAAAACAAGGCCACGTGTGAAGACTCCTAATGCTATGCCCAGTTCGGATATCAAAAAATAATTTCGACAATTTAGCGATACTCCAGAGGCGCATCTAGTTTTCATGGCTAATATTGGCCAATGTTATTTGAATTTGAAATGGAATGCAGCAATCCAAAGCCAAAAAGACTCAAAATTCATAACTTTTCGTGCTACGTAATTACAATTTGTGCTTTCTTAGCCGATTAAAGACTAGTACTAGAAGGTCCCGTACAATTTTAATAAAATTTGGTGTGGGAGGGCAGAGGATCAATAGAAGTTGCTGATGAAAAAAAAAATTCTCCCCCATCGGCACACTGGAGATATGGCTTGGGTAAACTTTTACCCAATAGCCCTCTAGGAGATAAAAAAACTTTTTCGTTCAACCTTTCTTTAAATCAAATCTAGTTTATTATAGCATGCCACATAGGATCTTTGAATTTGCTTCGCGCATTTTTAAATCTTTAAATTTTTCTGGATCGATTTTGCACCAAAATTTTGGAAACTATAATTCTACCTCACAAAAATGCAGGTATAACAAAAGAAGCTTAGAAAAATAAAAATATTCATTTCAGACCAATCCTTCCTCTACCCAATAAATCTTTAAAAATCACAACACCTCTTACCTGTCGCATGGGAAGACGTTTTAAAATCCACACTTCTTTGTGTAAAAATTTACCCATTAGACCTTAATAGGCTAAACAAGAGAAAGAAAACATGCAATAGCATATTTTTGGCTGCTTTACAATAGTTTTTGCAAATTCGTTGCTATCTGGCAACAGTGGTGTAAATAAATTCATGCGTCAGTCACTCAGTCAGTAAAGCAGACTGAACTATTGCCACGTATTAACATAATATTCTGGTTAGAACTTAAGGGGTTAAACCATTGTTAGTTTTTTGAAGTGAAAACTTCTTATGGCACGTTGTGCGGCTGAGGAAAAAAGTACAATTTCGCGACACCGACCGTCATCGGGATTCCCCGTCATGAATGCGATAGTAAAATTTGAATCTTCTTTGAAGACTTGGGAAACGAACTCGATTTCGGAATTTTGAAGACTTGGGAAACGAACTCGATATTGGTATTTTGAAGACTTGGGAAACGAACTCGATTTTAGAATTTTGAAGACTTTGGAAACGAACTCGATTTCAGAAATTTGAAGACTTGGGAAACGAACTCGATTTCAAATTTGGAAGACTTGGGAAACGAACTTGATTTTGGAATTTTGAAGACTTGGGAAACGAACTCGATCTTAAAATTTTGAAGACTTGGAAAACGAACTCGATTTCAAAAAATTTATAAAACGTTGCCTACTTTTAGGTGCTATTAATAATTTGCCACTAAAAGTAGGCAACACTTTCTGACAAATTTCAAAAAGAACGCCTAAAAGTAGGTAACGATTTTAAAAATTTCAGATAATGTGTCTTAATTTTAGGTGCTATTTTTGAAATTCGTCGGAAAGGGTTGCATTCTTTTAAAGCGGCCCTCACACGATCAATATTACTGACAGTATAATTACTGACAGTATTTACATTACTGTCAGTGTACCACTCACACGGTCAGTATTGTTTATTGTCAGTAATCAGTTTTTTTGACATTCGACTGGTGAAGGTGCGAACTATGCTCCGGCTACGTGACCGACAGCCGAAAATGGCATGCCACTTTTTGGGGCAGATTCCATCCAAACTTGCACCACGCCTCCAGCTAGGCATCGGACGACCATACCCTTGGACGCAATGTTCCATGCCACTGAATGAGGAACTTTTCCAAGTTTCTTTCAAGTTTCGCTGCCTCATCGTCTATCTGCCACAAAATGGGGCATGCCACGCCCCCTCCCAGGATTTTTCCGTCCCGTACCTACTTGCACCCTCTGACCAACTTTCAGCCGGATCTGCCCACTTTTTGGCCACTTTTCTGTGCAAATAATACTGATGAACTGTCAGTATTCACCTCACACCATCAGTATTAAGCGGCCCTCACACGATCAGTAATACTGACAGTATTTTGCATACTGACAGTATTCTGATCGTATGAGGTGAGTACTGATGTACTGTCAGTATAGAAAAACGATACTGATGACTGATGAAAAAATCGGATATTACTGACGAAGTTTTTAAATACTGACAGTAATACTGATGGTGTGAGGTGAATACTGACAGTTCATCAGTATTATTTGCACAGAAAAGTGGCATGCCACTTTTTGGGGCAGATCCGGCTGAAAGTTTGTCAGAGGGTGCAAGTAGGCACGGGACGGAAAAATCCTGGGAGGGGGCGTGGCATGTCCCATTTTGTGGTAGATAGACGATGAGGCAGCGAAACTTGAAAGAAACTTGGAAAAGTTCCTCATTCAGTGGCATGGAACATTGCGTCCAAGGGTATGGTCGTCCGTATGCAAAATACTGTCAGTAATACTGATCGTGTGAGGGCCTCTCAAGGGTAAATTATTAATAGCGCCTAAAAGTAGGCAACGTTTTTTGAAAAAATGAAAGTATGCAATTTTTTGGAAAAAATTTTTGAATTTGTAGCATACATATGTTGACTTCCGGTTAGTTGTTGCTCAGTCAGCAAATTTTTCTCTGCTAGCGTAGCCGAAAGCAGAGCCAGCAGCCCAAAGCAGAGAAAAATCTGAAATACCAGGCCACCATGAACCAGCAGCAAGCAAATTTGGTTTTTTGAAAAACTTTAAAACGTTATATCTCGGCTATTACTAAACCGATTTAGACAAATGAGGTTTAATAGTTTTTTTAAGAACAAGCAGATTTTTTTGAAGTCATTTGTATTTTGATAAACTCTCACTAGATGGCGTTTTAAGCAGTTTGAATATTCTAACAGCCAGAACTCGGCAACGAATAAGCCGATTTTGATAAATGTGGTGTCATAGTGTCTATTAGAAGAAGCAGATTTTTATCTTAAGTTTAAGAAAAATTATGTTTAAGCTATTTAGTCACTGGTCCAGGTACTTTTTTTACCTGATTTTTTCTTATACTTACATAATTCGCAATGATGTGTCTTACTGCAATCAGAATAAATTTTTGTTTTTAAACATTAGTAGTACTTAGCTCAAATTTAATTATTCACAGTTGAGGCTACTGAGCCGAATATACTTCTTCCAGCAATTTTTGAAGTGAAAACTTCTTATGGCACGTTGTGCGGCTGAGTAAAAAAGTATAAACTCATGACACCGACCGTCATCGGGATTCCCCGTCATGAATGCGATGGTAAAATTTGAATGTTCTATTGTTTCTTTTAAATAAAAAATATTCCAAGTGGAAGACAAAAAGCAAAGCATACACACTAACTGCCACATTTAATTCTCATTCAACGATTGTTATGCTTACATGTTTGTTTCTTTCAATGTCCGCGTTGTTGCGTTGACAAATTGAGAATGAGAGCGAGAGTAAAATTTGAATACATATTCCGTTTTTGTCTTCCATTGCATTGCCATATAAAAAGAAAACGCACACATACCCATTAACGCACTAACTTGCCATTAAACGATTTGTTTTCACTTCTGTCGGCACTCCCGGAGTGCAACCCGCCGTTTTTTTTTCTGGTTTAAAAAATACTTAAACTTATTTAGAATCAGGAAAAAATGGTTTATACCCAAAAAAAAAGGAATTTTCATCGGTCTTTTCCATTTTTATATGAAACGTGCCAGAGCGCTTTGCTCCGTATTTGAAACTGAACGCGTTTTTAAAGAATGGCAAGCAGCATAACTTCCGCAATGTCTTGTTAAATTTTTTTAAAAATTAAACGGTGCAATCAGTGCAATATCATCTACATTCTTACGGAATTTTTGATATTTTTATTTTTCTATTAATTTTTGTTAACTTTAATTGCGGATTTTCTTAAGGATCAGCATTAGATCTTTTTTAAATGTTCGTCATTTCCACAAATATTAAAATTCTGAAAATTTTGACAACATTATCTTATATAGGTATACTCTCAGCTTAAGCCTTAATATTTTGTGCTTTTTTCTCAGATTAAAATTACGCGGATCCCTGCAGCAAAAACATGGTTCGCGTGAAGGCGTGTAGCGCGATCATTTTGTAATATTATTCAATAAAAAAATATTTTTTAACATATTAATAGTTGCGCCACATTTCATTTTTTTTTATTTCCTATACTCCTTTATACATGAAAAAATTCCTAAAAAATATGTCGATTTTTTACGGTTAGAGTGGCTTAGCCCCTTAAATAAAATAATCCCCTTAAATAATGCTTTCACATAATATCCTTAGCGCGATATCCTTTAAGAATGGTGCACACACAGCATAAATTCTGCCCACAGCAGCAAGACCTAAGGAAGCGGCAACGCTGGCACTAGCGTTACTAATGATGATGATTTTGTGGTAAAGCGCTTAAACTGCTGCTGCTGTATCTATCGCTTTTGTTCATGTACGTGTGTGTGTGCCTACGCGCTAATCGGAACAATGTTATGCGGTAGTAAAATGAAAATGGCTATGGCAAATGGATGACAAAGGACGTTTGAAAAACAAAGGAAAAACAACAACAAATTTAAAGCTAACATTACACTTTATTGTGTTTTGCTTTTTTTTAAAAAAATGTTTTCCTAACTCTAAAATATAAGTTGTTCTTGTTATTTTTTTCTGAAGAGAATATTCCCAGCAATTACACTTCTATACACCGGCTACTTGGTAAATAAAAATATTTTTAAAATATAATAGCAGCTTAGAAACAGATAAAGTTTTGTCGCTTGGCTTAGGCGGGCGGGTTATTAAGCAGACAGAAAGTTAGAACAATAAAAAAAAATCAGTAAAAATAATACAATTGAGGAAAGAAGGGTATAATATGGATGCACAGATGCTGTAAAAAGAAAAGCAATACGAGTAGAACGAAAACAGTCTATGAAAGGAAGCAGAAAAAAACTCAATATCACATAAATAGTGGATTAATAAGCGACAGGAAATACGTCAATGAATTTCATGATGAAGCAGCGCAAATGGCGCATTTTACTAAATCAGGCAGTACACAATTACAACATAAAATATTTGAAGCAGACCAAGAATACAAAAACATCCAGACGATTCAGTTACGTTTATTACGAATAATTTAAAATTTTAGCGAGTCAACCGTGATGTGTTCAAATCAAGCAGATGGCAAAACATCTTTTGATAACTATACTGTGCTCATAAACGGAAAGTCCGTATCTCAAAAAAAATCATATTCATGATTCTTATAGCATTAAAAAATTACGCAACTAATGGTCTACTCCAAATGCCGATATCTTTATCTCCTAAGAGAATTTTCTCTATATCCACTTTACAGGTATTTCAACAAATTGACATATAAGAATAAATTATTTCGACACGTATTTTTTTGAGATTAGCCCTTTTCGCTTCTGAGGGCAGCATAGTAATATAGTTTGTAATTCATTGGAATGTACTTTCTTCAGTACAGATTTTATGACAGATCACGCGTTAGTTGCGTCAAACTGTCGTGGTATTTTTTGTTCAGTATTGTTTGACATTTCATCATGAACAGACTTACGTCAGAACAACTCATACAAATTGTGGAAATTTACTAAATTCATTAAAATTTCGACAAAATATTCACCTAAAATTCACATGATTTCTTATTATTGTGAAATCACTTGACCACCTAGATCAGGTGATATCACACCTCTATACTATTTCCTTTGAAACTAAAAACCTGTTGTGGTTCGATTTTTTTTTTATACATATTTTTTGATTTATAACCCAAAACGGCTTCAATTTAAAATTTTCTTTGTACGCCCGCCATTTTGTCAAAAATTAATATTTTTCGAAAATCAACGATCAAACAAACGCCTAAGAACTGTTTACTAAACTGAAAAAAAGTTTGTTTTTTTATTCGTTCACGGCATTACACTTTTCTAACTTAGTGGCAAATATTTTTAAACCAAAATTTCAGGGATAAATCTTGAATAGTTATACTTCAATAATGTAAAAAAATTTTGGTCTAAGATAAAATGCAGCTTCAAAAAAAAAAAATTTAAAAAAATGTCTTTATTTTTCGAAAAACTCCCGGATGCCCTTAAACTCCACATTGCTTGTCATTCTGAAAAAATGATGGGTGGCATTAATCAGTATTTGATTTTAGAACACCAAACTTAAAACGGTTCTAAGTCGGACCGAAGTGGAAAAGTATCATCTGCATAACATGAGAAGTTGAGAGTTTTTGACAATATGAGTAACACTTTTTTCAATCAGCCGCCTGTTGCCTCCATATTTTAGCACAGATATTTCTATGAAATAACTGTTTTTGTTATGTAATTAAAACAAAATCAGAAGCTGACTATGTAGAACATTTAATTGTGTGTACTCAATTTGCAATTAAATTCAAACTCTTCTTTAATTTCCCGAAAAAAATCCAGGATTGTTTAATGCTCGATCTATGAAATTATTTAAATCGAGTTACGTTTGCACACAATAAAGACGGGCAACTTTATTAATGTGATATTTACAAAAACCAACTTTGTTTATTTTTGCAATTAATATCGATTTTCCAGATTATTGAAGTCATGGCGCTAAAAACGTGCTCGAAAAAAAGTGTTACCTCATAATAACGTAAAATATTATATGAGGCAACAAATTCATTCGTTTCAATTTTCAATTCAATAAATTTTGATTATGTAGAAATGTCCTTCAAACTTTTTCCTACAGTTGGTCTTGCTAAGGGGGCGTGCTTTGCTTGCTTAATTTCATGCGTTGAATTTTTCCTCGGTTTACTTTTGAATTAATTTAATTGTATAGTAAATCTCATGTCATTCTTCCGAAAATAACGTAATTAATACACTTAGCTAATTAGGCATTGATTGCTGTTGAAGTAGAAGTTCAACAGCAACTTGGGTTTTTTGCTTTTTGTTCACTATAACTAATATATATACTATATATGGATACAAATATTAAAAAAAATCTAATTTCTCCTTAATTTTCTTTTCTTTCTAGGTGAGTTGAAAAAATATTTAGCATATGAAATAATATCGTGAGTATTGAGTTTTAAATGAAAACTTGCTTGTCTCAGAATTATATAACATCATTTTATATTTATAGCGTTTGAGTCATACGTACTTAGTGCTTTCCACATAAAGCATAGCTTTGTTCACAAAGTAAGATTCATATTTCCAGAAACCTTAAATAACAAAAATCAAAAGATTTCCCGAGATGCTCAACATATTTTTTAATTAGGTTTCGTTATCAAGATATTGCAATAAAACTATTAGCACGAAAAATGTTAAGAAAATTTATTAAATCCAAAAGCTTACAACATATTTGTAAAAATCAATTTCAATTTAAAATTCAGTAACATAAAAATAGTTATTTAATTTTTTTAATTTTTCAAAAAATTCGAATAGGCAAACTGTAGAATTATTTCGTTTTCGGACTAGTGGTGTTCATTCAACTGGCCCAAAAACGTATGGAAAACCTTAACTTTTTTTAGTGCGCACGTTTCTTGAAACTTTTTATTCCATTGAATAAAAAGATTTTAGGTCGGCAAACATTTTCCTAAAATATAACTTGATGCAAACAGTTGACTCGATGCTAGGAAGTAACAAACTGACGAGGTTACCACTGTACATTGTGACAATATTTTCTCTCGCCGTCCAACGAGATCGAAAACCAGTTTTTGCTCATTTACTCGAAAAGTAAATATTAGTCCGAGAAGTACTTAGTAACTTCAGAAATCATGTACCAGTTGCGCAGAAAACTTTTGGAGCACCAAGTTTCAGCTGGTTATACTTCTGTGTAAAATTAAGTTGTTAATTTTTTGTACAAAACAAAATTATTTTTTATCAAAATATTTTTTGTCGCCTTCAAAGTAGACCCGACCGCTTGCACTACATCTACGCCACTACTTGATATACATTTTTATGGGCTGATAAAAGGATAGCTTTCAGCTTTTTCAGCAAATCTGCTTTTATGGCTACATCCGAATCAAAGCGCCTTCCTTGAAGTGCTAATTTTAGCTTCGGGAACAGCAAAAAGATTTATGTAGTCATATCAGTTGTTTATGGTACATTAATACTGGGTGTTTTTTTTAGAGGTTTGTTTTTCGAATAGAGATAAAACTGGCATTTTATGGTCAAATCTGGCAACTCTAATGTCATTTATGTTCAGTTTGGTTTGCTATTTCATCATGAACAGGTTGACAAAAGAACAACGCTTGCAAATCGTGCAAATTTATTTCGAAAATAATGGTTCAGTTCGCGAAGCTTACCGCAAGCTCCGTCCATTTTATGGTCGACATAATCGTCCATCAGAGCAATTAATTCGGTTAACCATGGGTCGTTTTCGCACTACGTTTACTCTATGTGATAATACGCATCCGCAGAGACGTCGAACAGTGCGCACCGAAGAAACAATTGCCGCTGTAGAGCAAAATGTTGAAGAGGACCCGAATGAATCGATTCGCCACCGTGCACAGCAATTGGAGCTTTGTCCATCAACTTTATGGAAGATTTTGCGCAAAGATCTTGGCTTGCGACCTTACAAGATCCAGCTTGTGCTAGAATTAAACCCGCGAGACCATGCAATGCGTCGTGATTTTGGTGTATGGGCCGAAAATGAGATTGATCTCGATGCTGATTTTCATCGCAAAATTTTGTTCAGTGATGAGGCTCATTTTTGGTTGAATGGCTACGTCAACAAGCAAAATTGCCGCATTTGGAGTGAAGAGAATCCACATGAGACCCTTGAGACGCCATTACATCCACAAAAACTGACTGTTTGGTGTGCTCTATGGGCTGGTGGAGTCATTGGGCCATACTTCTTCCGAAATAATGCTGGAGAGTCAGTTACCGTTAATGGAGACCGGTATAGAGCCATGATAACCGACTATTTTGTTCCCGAATTGGATGGCATGAATGTGGATGAGTTGTGGTTCCAACAAGACGGCGCTACATGCCACACAGCGCACGTCACAATCAATTTATTGAAGGAAACATTCGATGAGCGCATAATTTCGCGGAATGTACCTGTCAATTGGCCACCAAGATCGTGTGATTTGACACCATTGGATTATTTTCTTTGGGGATATGTGAAGTCGCTCGTCTACGCCAACAAACCAGAAACGTTAGGGGACTTGGAAGCCAACATTCGTGGCCTTATTGCCGACATACGGCCCCATATGCTCGAAAAAGTGGTTCAAAATTGGACCTGTAGAATTGGCTTTAATCGAGCCAGCCGCGGCGGCCACATGCCCGAAATCATATTTAAACATTAATGGCATAAAATTATCCTTCCAATAAAGCCAAATTGATGGACATTAAAACGATTTTCTTGTGTTTTATTTCAATTCGAAGCTCTATACCTCTAAAAAAAAACACCCTGTATTATGATAATTGAATTGAAAGTAATTTACTTTACTATCGTAATTTATATAAAGATATTCACTTATATTTTTTTGTTATTGTGAGGCGACATTTGCCCACGAGTTCTGGGTTAGAATGCCAATAATCTTCAAACTCTGCATTTTGAATGAATGGCTTGTTTTAATTTTAAGACCGCTATTTTGCCTATTGTTGCTGCCATGTGACAAACAAACAGTTTTGTTTACAAAGGCACAGTAGTGCACCTTGAACATTATTTGCTCTGGGCGAAGAACAGTCTGCCCCCCTCTAACTACCCTTTGAAAATAAATTGTGATTATGAAATTTTATTTTACTATGCATATGATGTCATCACTGTAGAGCGGAGGATCATTTTTTCGCCCCGGGGCGACAACCTCCTTCCCCTAGTTCGACAAAATGGCAGAACGATTTGTATTTCATATAGGGCTGTTAAATATTTGATTGAGTCAAACATAAAATGCTTCAACAACATTTGCCAAATACAATATATTTGACCCAAATAAATATTTGATTGCTCTATCTGAAGTATGCATTTGTTATATTCAAACAAATCATTTTCTCAGTGTAGTATTAAAAAAATTCAAAGAGATTTATTTTTTTGATTGTAAATTTTTTTTATTCATCATAAGGCAGAAAAACACTGTGACAAAAATAACCACATTGTTTTAGAACTTTATGCGGGTCTACCTGATACACCTTCTCTCTTTAACCGAGATGCGTAATTCACACTTTGAAGATGAAAACTATTAATATTTTTCGTATTTTGCGTGCCAAAGATCGCTGCTAGTTTTTCCCCTTTTTTTGTTTATTGTTGACTTTTTTTTTGTTTTGTGCTGCAATTTTTTCTCGTTTTCTCTTTTAAACTTGTTTGTACTTTAAGTGCAGTTGTTATTGCTATTGCTGGCGACGTTGTTGTTTTTATTGTTCGCATTTTGTCAACCTTCAGTACTTCAGCTTATCTATTAAACTCACTTTACACCAACACATTTAATGACGTACACACACTTATGCAGACATAGCCAAAGTGTCTACGTAGCAGTGTACAACATAAAAGGTGGAGAAACAAAAATAAAAGCATATCCTCAGGCGCTGTAACTTTTCATTTTTTTTACACGTTTTAGCAAGTATATTTTTATTCGTTGTGCATTTGTTAATTTCTATGTATGTATGTGTGCTTTGTGTATGCAAGTGTACATTGCAAGTTGAAAGACATAAGCTAAACATGACTCAAGAATCACTCTCAAGCGTGTAAAAAGAAGTTGCTTGCCGAAGTGAATTTAAGTAACAAGGACTTCGGGCACAACAAAAGCAAAATAACAACTTCGACGTTAACTCGACAAAGTTGAAACGTCGCTTATCCTTTCGAGATCTCACCAAATCGTTATAAAACAAAAACGTACAAACAAACGCGCTCACGCTATTGATGGCACAAAAAAAATATCGGTTTTAAAAACAATGCGACCGCTTTTTTATTTTAATTTATTTTATTTTTTACAAGCTATCCATCGCGACCTCGCTCTGTGTCTGCCGATACGAGCAACGCTGAAAAAATAGCCCACCTGTATAGGAGTTGTCACCTCACTTGTATCATCGCTCCCATATTAAGTCTGATAAATTTAACTTAGTTAGCTATCTGCCTCAGCTGCACTGCAATTTTAGGTGTCAAAAATTGAAAACCCCTCCGAAATTCTTCAACATAGCGGCATTTTATTCCAAATCAAAATAATTTATTTTTCTTATTCTCTTTTTTTTTCTTCAAGAAATTTTTGCTAAATTGATTAAAATTATACGGCAGATTCATACTAACATGTGGAAGAAATGACATAAGTTTCATGCGGGCTAAACGACATTTGGGGTCAGGAGAATTTTTTTCTCAAAATCGAGGCTTAAATTTTTTTTTTTTAACATTGTCAAGTAGTAAACGGTACTATTTTTAAAGTAAAAATTTGATTTTGCTATACCTAGTCAAAAACGAATAATTTTTTTCAGTATGTTTTTTTTTTTTTGCTCGAAAGTACAATATTACGGTTAATTATGGAGCACTATTTTCATTAAAGTGACACAAGTTGCGTGTTTTCTGATCATGGGACAGCCAGGTGGCCTTGTGGATGTCAAGGTGTTGAAATTTGGTACTACTTACTACCATGTTTCGCTCCGCGGCGAATTCGAAGAGCCGTAGACCGTTGTTCGAGGTGGTCTCGTGGTGGCTGAACTGACCGCCGGTGGGGCCAAATATAATTTCTCTTCCGACCTTTCTGTTGAAAACCGCGATTACAATATCGATTACTTCCTCAAGTCTCGCATAGAAGGCATAATTGACAACATCGTACTTTTCCTCCGTCGGTGCGTGCGTGCAAATCAAGCTGATATTAAAGAATCGAGCCTTGAAGCAGATCATATCCAACCTTTCGCTCAGAGGTGTGAACCTGGAGATATGGTGACGAAATCTATTGCTTACTACGAATCCGCATCCCAATTCACGCCTCTTCGCATGGCTGTTGTAATTCATATCAAAACTTGCTTGGTTAGAGCAACCTTGTTCTTCTATCCATCCTTTTTCGTGGATGGCGGTGATGTCAGCCTTAATTTTTTTTAGGTCATCCGCCAATTCGATAAAGACACTTTCCCAATTGAGGATCCGAATATTCCAGGTGCATATTCTTAAATCATAGCCATTTTTTCGTTTGCGGTAGTCGTCAACATTGAGGGGTTCTGTATCCGATGCGTTCTTTGTTTTCATTGGAATCTTTGTTTGGCTAGTACCAAAACCTGCGCACAACCCAGTTTACTTGTAGGGCGCTGCACACAACCGTTCACTATCTTAGCGGATGCGGAGATAGCTATCCAGATGGAGCCGCGGATAGGCTGAGTGTCAACTTGCTAATGGTTCGCTCAGTGATCGCAGTCAGAAACTTTACTCTGATCAACCACCAAAAGCTAATCCATCCGATTCCATAAACATGTTTTTTGTCAATTTTCTGGCCAATTTCTGAGTGAGTTTTTCTTGCAGTCTAGAGGTCTTCTGGCACATAATCCAGTACTATCAGAAACAAGATTGGTAACAGGAGACAACCTTGGCGCCTTGGATTTTACGCAACGATACTAAAAAAATAAATAAAAGCAAAAGTCATTCGATATTTTAACGCATATTTTACCAAAAATTTACAAAAGTTTTCTAAAAATTATTAGAAATACCCCAAATGTACCTAAAATGTATTGAAAATACGCCAAATCTGCTCAAAATTCGTTCAATATACCAGATATACTAAAAATTTGTCAAATGTACTAAAACATATTTTTCACAACTAGTACAGTCATTTGATTATAAAAAAAGACGTTACCTGGAAAGTTTTCCGGTAGTTTTGAAAATGAGTAATTTTATAGATTTCGATGTGCTCTTTGCGAATTTCAACTTTGCCACCTCGTATTGTTGCCGCTCGCGCCGCCATATTGGAAAAATGGCGCTTAAAAGCAGTTTTTTGGACAATATCTCCTTTCTGACTCATTTTACGATAAAAATTTATATATACATACAAAATGAAACTAGAGAAAATCAAACAATAGTTTTGGCGTACGAATGCTTCTATAGTATCATTTTTATTTTTCAATCTTTTTTTATTTTTTTAAAAGAAAAAAATATCCAATGGCATTATCGTATTTGACGGAAGTAAACTTTGCGGCGCTCGTATGCCAAAACTATTGATTTTACGAAAAAAAAAGGTTATAACATAAATTGTAGGCAATTTCCTCTATTTTCATTTTGTATAGCAATATTTTCATCGTAAAATGAGTCAGAACTGAGATATTGTCAAAAAACTGGCAAATTTGAAATTGAATTCGATTTTCGTCAGGGAACAACATATGACGACTGCTAAGGGAATGTTATTCGTTAAATAACTTTTCTGGTAATAAAGGTCTGGTTGTTGTTATAGCTGTCGAAGTTTGAAGCTGCATCATCCAAAAGCGGATGAAGGAAAACTTCTTAATAGCTTAAAATGATGTACTGAACTAGTTAAGATACAAGAAAATAACGTTAGGACTGAACATCGATATGTTCTGTCAAATATCATATCATCTCTAGTTTGAACCCCCTTTGGCCAAATGTGAAATCGGGCTCAAGCTTTGCTTGAGACATAATGTTGAGAAGCGCAGCAGTACTTGAGAGCTGCTGCTTTCATGCAACACTTGTGAACTCTCTCTCCACCGCTAAATAATCTGGGCACGAGTTTTTGTTTTTGTGAGTGTTCTAGTGCCAATGTGCAAGTTTTTATGGGGGAAATTTTATCTTTATTTTTACGGTAGCATCGTTGTTGTTTGCTTAGCAGTTTTACAACTTTTTGAAATAAAAAACGTAAAAGTTTAAATGGTTAATAAAATAAGACTGAAAAGAGCGACAAACCGGCAGCAAAATTTACTTTTCAGATGTGTGGAAATATTGTCTCAAAGTTAAAAAAAAGACTGGTTTAATAAAAACCCCTTATATGTATAAGACAAGACTTTTCGAAACGTCCCAGAGATTATATTGCATTTTTCGCTAGTTTTTTAACAAAATGTTCTGCTGTGGCTTCGTTTAATGGTTTAAATAAATTGTATCGACTATAATTGTGTCACATCTACTTAAAAGTTTTTTCTAAATTTAAGGTTCAAAATTATATTATCAACTCCTATCTGGTTGTTACATGACAACTGAGTGGCTGTATAAATTTATTCTGATTAGTGTATTTAGTTGTCGAATATCTATTGAAAACCCCAATTTTTTCTTATTTGATCATTAAAAGTTATTCGTTTCTTATCCGCTGATTTTTTGACTTTTTAAAAACTGTCCAAAAGAACGTTATTTTGATAGTCACCCAGTGTTTCTCTACAAACTTTTCTTTTACAAATTATTTTCTTAGAGAGACAAAACCATCTAATGATCATTTAATCGGTTATTTTTTGTATTATCAATTAATTATAAGTCCAATGGTTCGTACAAGCTCGTGTGCTAATTTTATAGTTTTTTTTTTTTTTTTCAAGCAGCATCTGATAAATTATGCCTTATTTTGTATGGATGAAAAAATTATATAGCAATATGCAAAAATATTCACCCTTAACCGTAACATACCAGAGATAATGAGAAACTGCAAATATGAGAACATCCAATTGCAAGAAAATACTCTGGATAAAAATCGAAAGACCAAAACAAAAGATTATTCTAGTTATCGAGCAATGGCAGAAAAACCTTACAAACAGAATACAATGCGATCACTTAACAAAGGAGTGCGGTACTACGTAAATGGGCGTGAAAGCTGCAATGAAAGCCCATAAATCTGTTGCTCAATGCAAGCACATTTCAGTTCAGTGAATAAACACATAATATTGCAAATTTTCATTCAAGATAACGTTGGCAGGATTGTACATATGAGATATAACAAAAGGGTGTGGCAACTCCTATAGAAGTAAGAAAGATAACTTGCAGTTATTATTATGCAAGCACCGGCTTGTAAAAATATGGGTGCGTTTACCCAAGCAGACGTGGCGCTTCCCGAAAGGGTAAAAATGTATCTGTTTTATCAAGCAAACCAAAGTAAGTTCCCTTGGACGAAATAAATAAACATTGATCGCTGAACACGAATTCTCATTAGATTTTTTTCATTTGTAAATTTACTTATAAAGTAGACCTCAAATCAAAAAACATATCAAAATAAAATTTGTAGGAGAGTAAAAATCACATTGAATTAACTGTGGTTTTTAGTTGTGCTCGCATCGGTCGAGTTTTAATATAAAGGAGTCGATCCTCATTTTCCAGCTCTGTAAGGGTGTAGTGGAAAAAATGTACTTACTAATGCGAATTATGCCTTATGCTATAGGGTACTTTCAGTTGTTTGTATCGTATGTAAATTTTTTCCGAAAATTTGATTAAAACGCTACATTGGGGGGTTAGGAATTGGTTCTGGAAGGATAGTGTAAATGGAAAAAAATTTTGTCTTTTCATAAAGATCAACTTTGCCACAGACAACAAACCTCTCTGACCTGAAATATAAAAGGTACAAGAACGCTTGTAACCGTGTCAATTTAATTTACAGTTGTATCGAAACGCTAACATGAAGGCCAAAATCTGATTGGCAGATTCGAGCTGAGTGACCCCAAATTACCCTGAATTCACATCAATATGAGAGAAAATTTTTCTCTTTATCTTTATTCAATATTTTTTTTAGTCGTGTCCAACATTTTTCAACTTTTTTTCTACTATAGGGTCAGAAATGTTGTCTGAAATGTTTTTCAAAGTTTTTTTTATATAAATCAGTAGCTGCAAGTGTTAGAAATTAGTGTACGAAAAAGTTTTTTTAAAAAAATTGTTTTTGCAATAATTATTGCCAATCAAAGTTTTCATTAACTTTTTTTTTTCAAAATGCTATAAGTTTTGAACAGCTTGACTGATCGTGACCAAATTTTTTAATTTCTGTAGGTAGATAAGAAGTTGAACTTATGTATTAAAAAAAAAATTTGCATTTTTGTTGTTAATTACCAATTTTTTTTTATCAACAATTGCATTTTAATGAAAAAATCTGATACAAATTACGGAGATGCATTGAACCCTTCCAAATTAGAATTCGTTAAAAAAATCGTGGAGCCTCAATTAGTTTTGACGGTATTAATATTATTGTGGTACCGGGTGGACGAAAAACATTTAAAATTTATGGTGTTGTTTTTCAAAAATCTACCACTAGCAGCTACTGATTTATATAAAACACTTTGAAAAACTTTTCAGACATGTCGGTTTCACGTATTCTAACCCTATATCAACAGCTTTTATTTTTTTTTTTTTTTAATATTTTTTCGACTTCAATTTATTTCGACTTTTTCTACAGGTTTATGCTTTAACTTTTTTTCAACATTAATATTTTTTCAACTTTTTCAGTATCTTTCAACATTTTAAGACTATTTCATCCTTTTCAACTTTTTCATTATTCCACAAATATTTTACAACTGTTTCAACATTTATCAAGCTCTTTTAATTTTTTTCGATTTAAACAACCTCTTTCAACTCTTTTCAAAATTTTCAATGCTTTTTTGACTTTTCAGCGTTCTTCAACTGTTTAAACATTTTCTAATATCTTCCAGTTTTTCCAACATTTACCGTTTATTTCTGACTTTTTTCGGCTGAGTCAATATTTTTCAAAATTTTCCGAAAAAATTAACAATGATCGGTCTTCTAGCGCTTTAACCCATTAAATGCCAAGACCTTTTAAAATCAAAAATCATCGCCTTCGTGTATTTCATGTTTATTAGAATAACATATAATAATTATAAAATATAAAAAAAAAACAAAAAAAAATTAATCAGTAGTTTTTTTGAGCCTAAACCCAAGCGGGTAGGTACATTGCAGAATATATGAGCATTCGTTAAATTTTTTTTTAATTTTTTCGATTTAACTCGTTAAAACCAGGAAAATACAAGTGTTTTGTATTTCAAACCAAAACCAAACTATTTTAATTTAATTTTAATTTTTAAAAGACTTATGAACACAGATCTCCTCAAAATATGCAAAATTGACGATGAAGTATCAAAATAAAGCAAAATATTCGTTTTCCCTTCATTATTTATGTGTATTTTTTGAGCAGAGTGTGTATGATGAAATTTTTTTGTCTGATTGAATTTACTTTGGCTTAAACATTCTGTACCCAAGCAGGTACAGTGGCTATTAATGGGTTAATGTAATGTTAGGAATCAAATTTCACACAAATACAAAAGTGGTACGACCAGGCATCAGACCAAAAGTTGGCGTATTTCTAAAAGATGGCTTGCACATCCCATACAAGCAATTGGTGAGCCCAACAATATATAGAAGTTTAAAGTTTTCAAACATGAGTTTTTTCCTAAATACTAGAACGGCCGCTAACATACGTATATACATTAAATTTGAGTTTTTAAAATGTTTTATTTGACTTTTTTTTGATGAAAATTCATTGGAAAAAATATTTCGGAAAATCTTAAAATTTTATGAAAAAATCATGTAGAATAACACATGTAAGGTCTTTCATTGTAGAAGATAAAATAAAATTAATATTTTGGCAAAAATACATACCAACGTATGTATGACAACATTTGTGTTGCTTGAAGTTCGGTAGGACTTTCAGTTGGTAAGACCGGTTTTATTTAAACCAAAAGCAGTCTATTGTCATCGCTTAAAAATAGCAAATATCTCAGTCAAATCTCTTCGTATGAAGTTTTTTGAACCAAAAGTAGATATATTTTTTTTTGATTCCGAGTTGAATGATGAACAAATGCGAATGTTTTCGCTCTGAAACCAAATGATAGCTTGCCAGTAAAATGATGAAAACTATTAATGTCCAATTTGATAATTTACGATACCCTTAACAAAGCATTTATATAAGAATAAGAACCCCAAGGACATTAAGGAGATCAAACTAAACAAAAAACAAGTTAAGGTGTTATCTTCGGCCAGGCCGAAACTCACATACCCTACACTGCACTGAAAGTACTTTTTCAACAAATGTTAAAAAGACGTTGAAGAGAATGAATAAGTCGAAAAAATGTGAAATGTTAGAAAGGCTGAAAGAGGTTGAAAAATGTTTAAAAAGTCGTAAATACATATATGCAAAGTGTTGAAAAAAGTTGAGAGAGGTTAAAAAACTCTAAAAAAAATGAAACAGGTTGAAAAAATTTGAAACTATTCAAAAGTGATGAAAAAGTCGAAAAAATAAAGAAACTTATGAACAAAGTTGAAAGAGATTGAAAAAGTCGAACAAATACATACATAGGATATTATAGGATATATTGGGAAAAGTTAAAGGGTTGAAAAAGTCGAAAGAATTGGAAAATGTTGAAAAAAATCGAATAGAAATGAAAAAATTGAATTATGCCACGCCCACTTCTCCAATTTCGCCCACTTTTTGTTCAATAAATTATATTCATGATAGACATCCTCATATTAAAATTTAGCACAATAGCTTGTATTGTTTGCGATATATGCCGCAGTTAAATTTAAAACTTAGGGCGGTGACACACCTACTGGTACAATCCAGCCCGGTTTTGATCCAGAAATAGCTTT
This sequence comes from Tricholauxania praeusta, assembly GCA_949775025.1. Classification (NCBI taxonomy): domain Eukaryota; kingdom Metazoa; phylum Arthropoda; class Insecta; order Diptera; family Lauxaniidae; genus Tricholauxania; species Tricholauxania praeusta. The sequence continues at coordinate 80,061,897 of OX459031.1, forward strand.
TCATAAGCAAACCTCTAACACCAAATTTTAATATGATTGCTCACATATTTCGATAAATATACCACTTACCGTATTTTATTTGTATGATAGGTGCCACGCCCACTAGTGATATTTCAGCCACTTTTGATTCAGATATACTCTATAGCAACTGAACCACTTACATTAAATTTCATAGCAATTGCTGCAATAGTTCACTTAAAACAGCGCTTACAAATTTAAGTTAATATGGGAGGTGCCACGCCCACTGATGCAATTCTGTCAAAATTCATTTATTTTAAAGCCTAAAGTAACTGTCACCTATACACCAAATTTTCTGAAGATTACTCTCTTAGCACACTATCTATAACAATAAACGTTTTTTGCTTATATGGGAGGTGCCACGCCCACAAGTACTATTGGACCAAATTTTTGTAATAAGAGATACTTAAAGCAAGTATATCTACCTCATTAAATTTCATAACGATTACGTTGTTAGCTCTCTTAATATGACGTTTATAAATACTGTGGGTGGTGCCACGCCCTCCAACGAGCTTTTTCAGTAAAGCGGCTGAGCTTGTATTGATGACTGCTTTCAGCGGCATCATCTCCAAAATTTTTATGAAAATCGTTAGTGCCAATTTTGAGATATATATATGTATATGGAATCAAAATTTTTAACAGTTGAAAAGTACCACGTCCACTTTTTCAATTCCGCCCACTTTTATCTCAATTCAAGATATATTTGATTTGTATCCGTTTACCAAATTTCATCGCAATATCTTGAACGGCTTACAAGATATGGTGGTATAAATGATAAAATTTAAGACTGTGCCACGCCCCTGTATGACCCTTTGGAAACTTGAAACCCAGCCTAATCCTTATTTGGTTCACATGTGCATTAAGTCACCAAGTTTCATCAAAATCGCTGCAACTTTTTTCAAATTTGGCCTGGGTAAATATACATAGAATATGGGCGGTGGGCGTATCCGTCAACTGATTTCGCCCATTTTCAATAGCAAGATGCCTGCAAGAAGATGTGACCTGTCTGTGAAAGTTTCATTCAATTAGCTTTCTTGGCTTTCCCGTAACAGACGGACAGGCAGACAGACAGACGGACATCGCTAACTCGACTCAGGTGGTGACGCTGATCAAGAATATATATACTTTTCCATACCTGCCACGCCCCCTTCAATGTGTTACAAACGGAGAGACAAAGTGAATATACCCACGGTGTAGGGTATAAAAAGTACTAAAAGTAACCCAAAGTGGAAAATACCATAAACCACATCTGCAGGTGTCACCATATAATTACAACAAAAACAACAACAGCAGCTACCAATGAGTCGACAGACAAAACAACCACAATAATTACCATTCATCATAGGACACTGGTGCAAAACTTATAATTTGGGAAGGGAAATTTATATTACATAAATTCGACTGCGTCATTTTAACGAGCCCCCAATTGATACCGTTTTGCTCATGCAAAGTACGAGACAATTGATGTGTATTAGACATAATTAAACTTGTTGTAACACAAATGAAAAAAAAAAATAAATTCAAAAAAACAATACGAGTAAATGGAATTTCATTTAAAAGAAAAAAAAGTATTTATTTATTTATTTAGTAAATATTAACAGCAAATTAAAATTTAGAGTTAATATGTTATTTATATGTTATTGAACGAAAATACATACGATTGTGTTTGTGTGTGGTTTTTTACATTTGTTCTCCGTTTTTTTTTAGATAAAAACACACTATGCACATAAGTATGTATTTTTGTTCACTTTTATTGCAAGTTTTTTACTGTTTTCTCGAATAACTTCTACATTTTTTGTCCAATTTCCGCAAAATTATACTTAAAATATTTGCAAAAGAAGAGTCTTTCATTTTTAATTCTAAAAATATGAAAAAGAAAAAATTTTTAATTTAAATGGAGCAATTGAAATTTAATAATTTTTAAAAAAGATCAAAAAAGTTAGTTTTTTTTTAATTTTGAGCTCTTGTAACTCCATCAAATCTTATTCGATTCAAGCAAACAGTATACTGTTACTTAGAAAGGGAATAAAAATATCTTTCGAGTGCTAAAAAGCATTTCTTCGGCAGCTCCGAAGAAAAAATGCTCCAATACAGAACAAGGACTGGCTAGTTACTATATTTACAAAGAGCAAGATAAAATTTTGGACTATTTCCGGATGATTTCATACAATATTTAATGCTTTACAATAGAAAAATAAACCAATATTGTACTGTAAACTGTTATATGTATTTAATGTTGTACAACAGAAAAATAAACCAACAACTGATAAATAATTTTCATGAACATAGTTTTGTATAACAAATGATAGAACTTGAAGAACTTGAATAGAATATATAGTGTTGCATTGCTGAACCCTGCTCCAAACATAGGTTGCCACCGGTTATTTGAGTTTTTTTTTTTTAATAAAGGTTATAGCTTGAAATTTGCTTCAAAAAATAGAGCTCGAAAAGCCTAAATAGAATATATGGAATTGCCTTGACTCAAACCCGTTTTTTCAGCAAATTTTTCTTAAGTAAAAGTGTGTATGTGACTACTCCGCACTATCTGCAGTAGGGAGAAAGAAAAAATTTTCTTTGTTTAAATACTTTTGTAGCCACTGAGGTCCCAGTCTGCCAGTAAAGTAATCGGACATGATAGCCACTTGGCTACCGCACTATTCAAATTTTTTTAAGGTACAATCAAATACACAAAAATAACTTTGGCGTCACTCTTAAATGAAAACAATGACTTCATAATAAAAGAAAAAAAAATTATTTTTCCAAAGAAAAACTATGTTCTTAAGAAAATAACACGAAAAGTGAACTTTTGCAATGACTCCACTATGGCAACTAAAGAATAGTTTTAACATTCGTTTATTATTTATGCTGATTGAATTGAAATATTTATTGAATTATTCACATGCGCACAGGTTAGCACACATGCTGCTAATACAAATACCTGCTAGAGCACATCCTGTGGCAGACCAAATCATTGAATTGCAACAGCCGCAGCCGCAAACGTTGCTCTTGCAAAGCCTGGGATACAATTGATTATGGTGGTGGTGTTATTATTGTTGTTGTTGCTATTGCATTGCACAATTTGCTACTAGGGAGCGTTACTGGCGATGTCGAACACAAAAGAAATAACAAATGTCATTGTGACAGCAGCAGCTGGCTTAATTTCCGATTGTTAACTTATTACTAGTTAATGTGTCCACTAGTGTGTACTTATTGCATGTGAATGTGTGCAAGCATGTGAGTGAGGAGTGTGTGGCAAGGACATACACACACATTCTCCTACTTTCATATTCAATTAAATGCCTGTTATCGCAGTAGCATTTAATTTTAAATAATCCACTTAACTGTTTCTATTTATACTGCAAATGAAGACACACACATACATACAACAATTTCAAATTCATTGCATGCTTGTTTGTTTGTTGGTGAATTTGTCCTGCAGCCAAAGGATAACTTCGTCAAAACAACATTTATTTAAATTATTAAATATTATTCCTACTTGTCTTTATTGCCGTTGTTACAACGTATTGTTGCTATTGATTACACTTAACTGCATACACATGTACATACTTACAATGTTTAAATTATATATTTACAACAACAATTTATAGAAGAGTTAATTCACATGCATCCTCATATAGTTATTTTTGTTGTAATTTGTACTCATTCGTTATTGCCTAATAGGAAACTATTAATTAAAATGGTAACGACTACAACACCTTAGGCATAACAACGCACCGTCAGAACAAGAGGGCCGCATCTCAAAATTTTAAGTTTCGAGAAAATTGAGATTAAAGAAATCTAAAATTTTCCACTGAATTTGAAGACAGCCATATTTATAGTTATGACAGTCTTGAACTGAAATACTACAAAATTATCTTAAAAATCTATAGAGTAACATTGACATATTTGGGAATGTGGCAGTGTTGCAATTACTTTGATTGAAAATATTTTTGGTTTAAGAAAACTATACTGCCTAGTTTTGATTTACTACTGTAAAAACTTTGAAGGAAAATATTTTGCGATATCATTTTCGATTTAAGGCTTTGTTGTGTTAATTGTTTTTTCTTTAATTTAATGGCAAAATATTAATATTTTGAAATGAGGCGGTCTTGCTTTGTAAAGAAAAATTTCAGAACAAAATATCCCTCGTCTAAAAATGTATTTTAGAAGCTATTAATTGAGCTAGAAGCATGGTGGCAAGACTAAAATTAAGAACACTTATAGAGCTATACAGTGGTTTACATAACTCGAAAACTCGTCATTTTGATTTACGGCCCTTTTGTTTTGACGGTGCGACAACCCTGTGTATTCACAAGAAACCCCTGGAGCTTTCAGATGTAAATGGAACCTCGAGTGCTTTAGTGCTTAAAAATATAACTGGATGATTTCAATGCGACGTAGCTATAATGACTTGTCAATATGAGCTGCTTCCAAGCCTGAAGGTATATCTGCCTTCGAATTAATTACACCGGCACACAAATTTGAACCCCATAGGTTGGAATAAGATTGTTATTTATTTTGTATTTTGAAATATCCTTGCTTTACGTGCCGCTACTTCACTACTTATCTTATTTGCAGTATAGATAGAAAGCTTTGGCTTTTTTTTTTTCATTGATTTCATGGCGTTGTAATCTTACCTGGGTGCTTGGAATATTATCCGATTTTTGAAAATCATTTAGCCAAAATCTATTATTTAATCTGAGGCCTATATTAAGGAAGTGAGTGTAATGCCTCAACAAGAAATTCCACAAATTCTTACATATAACTGATGTTTAAAATTCAAATTGCATTTAAAATGGTTGTTTTTTATTTCATATTAGATCAGAACATTAGTGCTGATTTGTGACCGAAAATTGATTTGTAAAGCCTGCAACTTTGGCAATAAATGAGTTAGAACATTTTTTCAAGTGGCACTTTTAAATAAACTTATACTACGTATATACTTATATTTATACTACAAAATGGTCATATTCAGAAAAATTCAATGACAACAATTTAATTTTCAAAAAAAAAAATTGCCTTCAGAGGTTAATCTCCACGAAATATACCAAAATTATAGTCATCGACATTAAAAATGCTTTAATTTTATAAAACAAAAATAGTTTACCTTAAATATATTTTCTTAAACCTGCATTTTTTTGGTGTGTCAGAACAGAAAATAATTTATAGCTGTTATTTTTTATTTTATTAAGCTAATGTTTGACAATACAACCTTCAAAACTCTCCTTCCCAAAATATTTATGCGGTTTCGCTGTTAATACAGACGAAATTCATATAATATTTCGCTGAACCTTATTAAGAATTATGCGTGCGAGTATTTTTGATTTTTCTAACAACGTAAAAATATAATCTTTTCCCATTTACTTTCCGGACTGTGATAAGTGTTTGCCATTTTAAATAAATTTTCTCATTTTGTATGATAACACTAGTTTACACTCAAAATGTTCCACTGATCTGAGTTTACTTTTCGTATGTAGATTTTCCTGCTGAGTTCGAAAATGAAAATGAAAATTTTTTGAATGGTACAGTTTTCGAGATATTGTGGTTTTTCCGCTTTTTCGACCTCTCTTCACTTTGAAACTCATATCTTGAGCTACAAATGCCCAATTTCCTTTTTCTTGATGTCATATTAAAGATAATAAAATGACAAATAAACATGTGTAATTACATTTCTTATTAAGAAAGTGGTTCAAAAGATATAGATGAAAATAGACCGGATTTTAAGAAAAATCAAATTTTACATTTGATTCTGTGGCCACGAAAAAATATAAATAAAATAAAAAAAAATAATTTTACTTTTTGCACGTAGAGCTGATACTTTTACGCAAATACTAAAACATTTCACAAGAAAATCGACTGTAAAATAACAACGTTAGAAGCGATTGAATGAATGAATCCAAATTCGACATTTTATGAATATATTAATTTTTTCGACAATTTGTTGAGCCTAATCGTTACAAAAAGATTTTTCTCATGTACCTTTGATAAGAGGATACTTTTCTTATGTACTTTTTCCTGCTGAATTCGAAAATGAAAATGAAAATTTTTTGAATGGTACAGTTTTCGAGATATTGTGGTTTTTTCACTTGATCGACCTCTTTTCACTTTGAAACTCATATCTTGAGCTAGAAATGCCCAATTTCCTTTTTCTTGATGTCATATTAAAGATAATAAAATGACAAATAAACATGTGTAATTACATTTCTTATTAAGAAAGTGGTTCAAAAGATATAGATGAAAATAGACCAGATTTTAAGAAAAATCAAACTTTACATTTGATTCTGTGGCCACGAAAAAATAGACGTTTCACTTGTCAAGAAAGAAAGTATAATTCTTCCAGCGTTACATACTTAAAACTTGGCCTTATTAAAAATTTTGTGAAGGCCCTCAACGTAGAAGGCCAAGCTTTCACTTACTTGAAAACTCTTTTTCCTAAGCTGTCTATAGCTAAAATTAAGGAAGACGTTTTCGATGGTCCAGACATAAGAAAATTGATGAAAAGCACAGATTTTCCAATATATTTGACATCGGTTGAAAACGAGGCCTGGAATTCATTTCAGCTGGTTGTTACTAGTTTTCTTGGGAACCATAAAAGCCCTGACTACGAGGCAATTATTACCGATTTGCTGGAGAACTACAAAAAGATGGGTATGGAATGTCATTTCATTCTTATTAATATTCTAGTGTATTTTTTACCATTAAATTTATTTTTATCAGGCGTAAATATGTCTCTGAAAATCCATTTATTGCATTCGCATTTAAATTTCTTTCCCGACAACCTTGGTGACGTAGGTGACGAACACGGTGAGAGATTTCACCAACAAATTAAAACTATTGAGCGGCGCTATCAAGGGTTTTGGGATGAAGCAATGTTGGGAGACTATGGTTCCTCACTAGAGAAACGGATCCCAAAAGCAACAGAAGACAAAACAAAAGCCACAGCTAAGTACATACATATATATAACTTTGTGTCGTATATTATGATTGTTTGTGCTAGCCTGTGCTTGTGTGTGCAAATAAATGTGGTTTTTTGGACATAGTTCCTTTTCCACAGTAACCGGTGCATTTTTATTTTCAGGGCTATTGAATGTTTTAATCAAATTTATTCTAATAATAAGAAAACACCAAATAATATAGGGAATTGCAGCGATTAAACTCAACAAATTGTCGAAAAAATTTATATGATCAAAAAATGTGGGACTTAGACATATTCATTCAATCGCTTCTAACGTTGTTATTTTACAGTCGATTTTCTTGTGGAATGTTTTAATATTTTTGTAAAAGTATCAACTCTACGTGCAAAAAGTAAAATTATTTTTTTTTATTTTATTTCTATTTTTTCGTGGCCACAGAATCAAATGTAAAGTTTGATTTTTCTTAAAATCTGGTCTATTTTCATCTATATCTTTTGAACCACTTTCTTAATAAGAAATGTAATTACACATGTTTATTTGTCATTTTATTATCTTTAATATAACACTAAAAAAAAGGAAATTGGGCATTTCTAGCTCAAGATATGAGTTTCAAAGTGAAAAGAGGTCGAACAAGTGAAAAAACCACAATATCTCGAAAACTGTACCATTCAAAAAATTTTCATTTTCATTTTCGAATTCAGCAGGAAAAAGTACATAAGAAAAGTATCCTCTTATCAAAGGTACATGAGAAAAATCTTTTTGTAACGATTAGGCTCAACAAATTGTCGAAAAAATTAATATATTCATAAAATGTCGAATTTGGATTCATTCATTCAATCGCTTCTAACGGTGTTATTTTACAGTCGATTTTCTTGTGAAATGTTTTAGTATTTGCGTAAAAGTATCAGCTCTACGTGCAAAAAGTAAAATTATTTTTTTTTATTTTATTTATATTTTTTCGTGGCCACAGAATCAAATGTAAAATTTGATTTTTCTTAAAATCTGGTCTATTTTCATCTATATCTTTTGAACCACTTTTTTAATAAGAAATGTAATTGCACACGTTTATTTGTCATTTTATTATCTTTAATATGACATCAAGAAAAAGGAAATTGGGCATTTGTAGCTCAAGATATGAGTTTCAAAGTGAAGAGAGGTCGAAAAAGTGAAAAAACCACAATATCTCGAAAACTGTACCATTCAAAAAATTTTCATTTTCATTTTCGAACTCAGCAGGAAAATCTACATACGAAAAGTAAACTCAGATCAATGGAACAGAAAAAAAAATCATTTTGTAAACTAGTGTAATTTACTTGACTTATTGCTTAGAGAAAAAACAACTCATATAGTGTTTTGAGACATGGACTTATTTTCACTTTAATTAATATAGTTTTATTTAAATATTATAAATTTTGACGTTTTTGAATAAACTCATATCATAATATGAAAAATTTGCTGTGCCCAATTTTTGGAGAACTTATTTCGATACAGGTTTTGTTTTCAATGTCCACTTACAGGGTGAAACACAATTCAAATCACTCCAATCAACTGAAATATAATATTGACTTCAAATAGAGAGAGACTGAAATCCCAACTGGGTAGTTATATTTCCCATATATGTATGTATGTACAATATGTGTCTATGTATGTGCTTATGAGCTTGTCATACTAATTTATTTATACGTTTAACATGTAGATTTGACATGATTTTGTGGCCTTCGGTATTGTACTTAAATAATTGACATGTGTTGCCATACTTTTTATGTTGTTACCCGTTTGATGTCCTTACGAAAGATAATTTATTTATTTCATATTCCTCTTTGGGAAAAACAAATAGTTTTCCGAATTGCATTGCAATATTTAAAAGGAAATATTAAAACTTGAACATAAATCAATTCATTTAAATAAATTTCTATTGCTAAGTTGACAATTAAATTTGCTTGTATCCTTAATACCATTCCAATTTGTTGGAAATTATTAAGACACCTCATAAGTGCTAAAACATTTATTTACTAAGAAAATGCTTTCGTATTCTAAGCGCTACATACATATTCTTGGACTACAATTATGGCTATTTTCGAGATACATAGTAGCAAAGTACAGTGACGAACTTTGAAATCCGGACAAGCAAAAAAATTTTTAAAAAAGGGTTTTACGACCAGGTCAACCTTTTTGTTTTGTAAGTACGGCTTTTTTTGCAGGTATGGCGTTGGTAGGGGTTTCTTTTAGAGGTAGGACAATATTTTAATATAAATGGAAGCTACACTGTTACACTAGTTTTTAATCATTCTTGTGTTATTGTGTTGAAAAGGATGCTAAATTATAAAAAAATGAGCGACGCGGATAAGCGCGAGATTTTGAAGTTTCGCAGCGATAGATTAACGATTCGGGAAATTTTTGATAAAGTAAGCTTTAGTAAGTCCTCAATTGCCGAGTTTTTAAAAAAATATTCTGAAACTGGGTCAACAAGACGAAAGGAAAGGTCAGGAGCGCGAAAACAGACTACAGGAGCTGATGATCGACTTTTAAAAAGGATTAGCCTTGTCATCGAGTGTAATTATTATTATGTACTTAATAATAATCCACAACTTGTATCCTTTTTTTCTACTTCTTCTTTTACAGGTAAATAATTACTTGAATGAACTTGGCATTTCAACTTTATCGTGGCCAGGCAATAGTCCCGATCTTAACCCCATTGAGAATCTTTGGCATATAATAAAGGTACAGGTAGCAAGCCACAAGCCTACTAATTTACCTGAGTTAGACAGAATAATTCAAAATGTTTGGTACGAAGGCATTTCGCAAGATCTTCTGAAAAATTTGGTTTCTTCCATGCCGCAGCGAGTTATTAAATACCAGTTTTTTCTTAATCCTTAATATTAGTCCTTAAAATACCTGCTGTAAATATTTTAAAATTAGTTCCTTAAAAATAAAATTTTATTACATTTTGCCAAAAACTCTTTCAGTAAAAATTATTTGCTCCTCCGATCCTTGCATCAGTTTTTTGAATCGATAAAAAATTTAGGTCCTAAAGGATTTTATTCAAGACCAAGTCCATCTCAAACCATGCACGCGGATTATTTTACGTTACGGAATCGGCTGCCAATTAAATATGTTGTTTTTCAAAGGATGTAAGGGGACCCATATTGCCCCGATTTGGTTAAACAAATTTTTTTATGAAGTTATGGCCATTTTAAGCTATGTCCATTTTAGGCTGAAAATTGTTTCAAAAAAGCGGCATTTCCATCCAAATCCAAATAATTAACTTTTGTCTTTTGATTCTTATAGAACTTCTTATTCTCTGTTAGAATCTTTAAAAAAATTTCAAAATGGTTGAAATTTGGCGCTTTTTATGAGAAAAAACAAAGCTAATTTTCTGAAAAACCCCACTTTTTTTCGCTTAAAATTTTATTTTGGACTTTTACTAATATATGAAAGAGATTATATGAGTTTAATGCACGCTTAGAGACATTTGAGGTGAAGAGAATTTTTTTCCAAAAAAAAATATTTAAATTTTTGTTTCACCTTGCCAGCCATCTGTATTACCGTACACTTTCCGGAATCCTTTTTCGGGAATAGGCATTTTCCGGAACGACCAAAAACCCTAAATTTTTTTTTCCGGAATCGGTTTCCCGGAATATACATTTTCCGGAACGACGTTTTTCCGGCAAACTTTTTCCGGTATCGGTTTTCCGGAATGTACATTTTCCAGAATGATAATTATTCGTATACATAAACCCACAACTCATGTTGCTATAGTAACGAAATATTGTTATTTCTTTCCTATTTCTATTTAATATTGTAAAGTCTTTTATTTTCCAAATTTTTTGCCTGAACACCAATTTTTGACTTAGAACAACTTTCGAGAAAACGATATAATTTGCCTTCAGATAAATTATGCAATCCCGTTCGGAATCAGATCAATCGTTCAAAATTACGCGGAATATACGGATCGCGGGGACCTATGATTTCTGCGCTCAATCGCACACAACATAGTTCTGTGAAAATTTCAAGTTTTGCTTACGATGATTTATACAAACAAATTTCATACAAATACAAAATATTTTACTAATAACGCATAAGTTAGTATTTATTATTTCCGGAAAACAGTCGTTCCGGAAAATGTACATTCCGGAAAACCAATTCCGGAAAAAAAATTCCGGAAAACGGATTCCGGAAAAAAAATGGGCTTTTGGTCGTTCCGGAAAATGTCCATTCCGGAAAACGGATTCCGGAAAGTGGGTGGGAACCACCTTTAGACTTTTAAATTTTTTTTTTTTTGAACACTTTTTTTTTTTGAGCACTCTTCAACTATAGTTTTTCTTGAAGCTAAGACTATATTGAATTAATAATCAAAGTGGAACAATTAAAATTCAAAGATCTATTTTTTATGTAACTTTATTATTCCGGAAAACGGATTCCGGAAAAAAAATGGGCTTTTGGTCGTTCCGGAAAATGTCCATTCCGGAAAACGGATTCCGGAAAGTGGGTGGGAACCACCCTTAGACTTTTAAATTTTTTTTTTTTTGAACACTTTTTTTTTTTGAGCACTCTTCAACTATAGTTTTTCTTGAAGCTAAGACTATATTGAATTAATAATCAAAGTGGAACAATTAAAATTCAAAGATCTATTCATTACGTGAGTCAAAATAGGGGGAAAGGGGTACGGCAAAATCTCACAAAGGAGGAGGGGGGTCAACGAAAATCTCACGTCGACTTTTTAATGCAGAGAGTATACATTATTATAGCAGATTATATCTAAAAATTATAAGGAAAGTCTCACGAAAGGGAGGGGGGAGTTCCGCCAAAACTCACCAAATCTCACCAAGGGGAGGGGGGACTCCGAATTTTCTAAAAAACCTCTCACGTAATTTTTTAACCTTAAATACAATTTTAACTATGTCTCCCTATGGATTATTATTGTTCCTTCTTGAATATCAATTCAAGATAGTTTTATCTTCAGGAAAAACCGTTTTTGAAGGGTGTGATCAGACAAAAAATCGAAACCATGGCCGGGCTAAGGTGACAATTTCGATTTTTTTTAATTTTTTTAAATGAGGATATGCTTGAATATGAATAAGTTTTTGAAAATCGAGTGTTCTTGAAGTATTCTGGAACATGCCATTTATTTGAACATGTCTAATGTACATATTTGTGTACAAATCAACTCAACGATTGCTGTCAGTTGTGCTAATTACGAGTACCTAGTTTGACATATGTACATACAGTTGTGAGTTCAAAAAAATAGTAGTGCGATGTCAATTATGAAGTGAAAGAAAATATTTCGTACAAATGACGTTTTTTGAAACTAATCTTTTAAAATATAGTAACTTGTAGAGACGAAAATGGAAATCTGGTTACAGATACACAGAGTGTACTGAGGTTATGGAGGCAGCATTTCTCCAACTTGCTTACGGGCGATGATCCCACCAATTCCGCCCAGAGAGAATGCAGTACGATACCACCAATCGATGATAACGCAGTGGAAGTACCATCACCTAGCCATGAAGAGGTTCGAGTTGCTATCCAGCGACTCGAAAACAACAAAGCAGCGGGTGCTGACGGCCTGCCAGCTGAGTTGTTTAAAGCTGGTGGCGATGAATTGATAAGGTGCATGCATCAACTCATCAGCAAAATATGGCTAGCGGAAAGCATGCCCGACGATTGGAATCTCAGCGTGCTTTGTCCTGTAATAAAGAAAGGAGACCCGACAATCTGCGCCAACTATAGGGGTATCAGTCTTATTTCCATCGCATATAAGATCCTCTCGAGCGTATTGTGTGAAAGATTGAAGCCGTATACAGAAACGCTGATCGGATCCTATCAGTGTGGCTTTAGACCTGGTAAGTCCACCATAGACCAGTTTTTTACACTACGCCAAATCCTGGAGAAAACCCATGAATATCAAATCGACACTCACCATCTCTTCGTCGATTATAAAGCTGCGTTCGATAGCCCAGTGCGGGATTGCCTATACGCAACAATGTCTGAGTTCGGTATACCTGCAAAGTTGATAAGGCTCTGCAGGATGACGTTGAGCAATACGTTTAGCTCCGTCAAGGTAGGGAATGACCTCTCCGGAACTTTTAATACCGAGCGAGGTTTCAGACAAGGCGACCCGCTCTCGTGCGATCTCTTCAATTTCATTATGGAGGGGATCGTACGAAAAGCCGGTGTGCATCATAATGGCACCATTTTCTTCAAAGGTGTTCAGCTCCTTGCGTACGCTGATGATATTGATATTATCGGTCGGAGTAAGAGAGATGTTACTGCTGCTTTCACTGCTATTGAAAAGGAATCAGCCAAAGTAGGTTTGACGGTAAACGAGGGCAAGACGAAATACATGATGTCTACTAACAACAACAAGAGAGCACGGGATCTAGACTCTCATGTTACAGCGGGCAACTGTAAATTAGAAGTTGTCAAGGAATTCATCTACCTTGGCACTGCCGTAACCAGCAACAATGATGTCAGTCTGGAGATTAAGCGGAGAATAACAATTGCTAATAGGTGCTACTACGGTCTCAGTAAGCAATTACGTTGCAGAGCTCTCTCTCGATCGACAAAGCTAACACTCTACAAGACGCTCATTCTACCTGTGCTTCTTTATGGCGTTGAGGCATGGGTGGTTTCGACAACAGACGCAGCCGCTCTTGGGGTGTTCGAGAGGAAAGTTCTCCGCAAAATCTTTGGTCCTGTTCGAGTTGGCGACGACTATCGCATTCGAATGAACCACGAGCTGTATGAGCTCTACGCCGACATTGACATAGTTAAGCGTATAACAATACAGCGACTACGCTGGCTGGGTCATGTCCATCGTATGGATAAAGAAGCTCCAGCGAAAAAGGTATTCGAAGGGAAGGTCCCCGGTCAACGACGAAGAGGGAGACCATGCCTCCGGTGGATAGACCAAGCTGAGGAAGCCCTAACCGCGCTTGGCATTAACGATTGGAGAAGGCGCGCAAAAAATTTATTCGTAAAAAGTTCTATTATTTTTGTACAATACTGCAATGATTTTTTCAAGTTTTTACATGTTAGTGAGCCGTGGAAAGCATTCTACGACAGAGCAAAGTAAAATTATTAAAAATGCCACTTGGCAAAGTAAGACTTTTTCCGTATGTGTCGTACGGATTTGAACAAAAAACGCAATAGTAGATTAGTTCCTAAGGAAACCGTGCAAAAAAAAAATCGTGTAAAAGTAGGGCTACCAGATGACCTGCCTACAAAAGTAGTGTATGTCAAGAAATTTAAATTTTCGAATGAAAACCAAAAATTTTTTTAGTCTCTCATAAAAATATTTTTGATGAGCAAAAAAAAAAGTCCTTGTTTGTTACGAAAAACCCCAGCAAAATTAAAACAATATTTGAAATAACTTTTACTTTACAATGCAAACATCGAAAGTAGCAAAACCATCCAAAAGTAGCGCATTTCAAGTGAAAAGTAGAAAAGCCTTGCAAAAGTAGCAGATTTGCTACTAAAGTATGCCATCTGGTAGCCCTATGTAAAAGAATACATGCGAAATGTGGTAAATTTGGAAATATGTTCCACAACTTTAAAATATCGTGTAAGATGAAAAACCGTGCTAAAAATCCAAATTATTCTGGAAATTTCACCATCGAATTAAAAAATTCTATTCTAGATCCCGAAAAACTAAGCCTTACCATCGAGGAAAAAACTATACAACATGAGAGTACGGATAAAAAAAATATTGTATCAATATACACACCTGATTTCAAATCTCACCTTTGCTAAAGAAGTTTCACTTTAAAAAGTTTTTTTGGGATTCTTATTTTTGAGCCGAGTTATTTCAAAATCGTTTAAAAAAAAGACCGTGTAAAACTAGTGTTTGGTGTATTTAAAAAAAATGACATATCGAAACGTTCTCCTAGATAACGTAGAATTTTACTCTACCCAATGCTATTAAACAAAAAATAAAAAGGTTTTCTGTAAAACTCCTTCCAATCATTTCATTTATTCAAAACGTAACTGGTTAATGCAAACTTTTTTATCATCGAAATTTTTTGATATCGTGCCATTTTCGAGTGGGTAGCTACAAAGTAATAGCCATTTAAAAATAAATTTAACTGTGTAGTGCGTCAAAGTTTTAACCTAGTTGGTATCAAACTCGAAAATCTATTTTTTTATTTATTTTTCAAAAACTCGGATTAGACTCTAATGTTTCTTAAATTTTCTGGGAGACAAGTTCCATGGAATGGATCAATCAAGAGCGGTGCTGCCCAGAGAACGAGCAGGCGCTCAAAGAGTGTAAAAATGAGAACGAGAAGGCGCTTAAAGAGCGTAAAAAAGCGTGTACATATACAGAAATGATAAGCAAATCATCAATACATGCTTATCGTGAGCGCGCTTGCATGTATTAGTGGGCACCACTGATCAAGAGCAATCATATCTTTCTTAGTGCTTTTTATGTAGTATAATTTATTATTGTCTTTTAATTTGATAGGCACTACTCCAGTTTAGAATGAAATTTGTGCACAGGTGGGCAAAGTAGGAAAAATTAGCCAATTTTAGATCTTTACAACAAACACGTCGTTTTTCTTAAGGAATATAACCAAAACAACCTAACACATGCACTCACCATTGCTACACACATTTTATAGTTGCGGTCTCTTTTTAAACGCGCTATGCGCAGGATTTTTATTATTGCTATTGTTGCATCATTCAAAAAAAAAACTCAAGCTACCGAGAACAAGGAAACAACAATGCGCACATTGAGGACAGATTCTCGTTTCGTTTGATCCGTGTACTTTTTTTTCTACACTCATGTTCTGGCTTGATTCTAGAAAATTGGTTTTGGCTTATTGCAGAATTTTGTTTCGCTATCGAAATCAAATTTATGGTGTAGATTTTTTGTTGTTGTAGTCTTTGTTGCTTTTGTTGTAAGTATTTCCTGCTTTCAAAATTTTGCTTACCTATATTCTATATCACATAACAATAACAAATAAATAAACTTTAGCTTGAAGAAAATAATAAATAACTTGATTTCAAGAAATCGATATTTTTGTATCTTCGGACAGGATTGCCAAGTGAAGGTTTATTTATGATGGCATTTTCGAAAAATCAGCTTGTTTGTACTAAATAAATATTGCCCTGAAATTTCGACACATTACACAAAGCGAACGCTTTAATAAGGCGTAAAATTTTTGTCGGACAACTTTTTTTATTTATAATATAATTATCTTACAATTGCAATCAATAATGAAATGTAGGTAATAAAAAATAATTAGCCATATCAATAATTTTCGAATACAAAAAAATTATCGGGTCCACACATTTACAAAGTTTCAGCTTTTAGGTAATAAGAAAAAAGAGACCTGTCTCCCGGACTATATACCAACTCCTCATGCATGATGGATGCAAACGAATGCTTGCAGCGCATCACTTCACTCTGACACTAATTCTTATACATACATTTTTATGTATTTGTGTGAGTGTATTCATATCTAGGCATTTGTGTTTGTGTGCGCTATTAACGCTTCCTGCATCGGATTTTGAAAATACTCCAGCCCACTGGCTGCACATTTTAGTTTTGTTTAGTTTGGGTTTAGTTTTCAAAACACACATGTGTATGTATATATGTATTTATGTACATTAGGGTGTTGATTTTGAAAATTTTGTAAAATGTTTTTATTTTGCCTATGTTGTAGCATTTGGCTTAAAAATAAGTAATTTTCACAAATTTTGAGCTTCTTATCTCAAACCTGCAAACGCCGCGGACAGAGTTTGAGTCTGATTTCGTTTATCGTAATTTTACGAAAAAATCATCTTTCTAAATCGTAGAAAAACTTTGCCTTAGGTGCCAAGCTATAATGTTGTAGTTATATGGGAGGTGGCACCCTTTGTTGTCATTTCTTTAAACCCAATAATATAAGCCTATGGGAAAGGAAAAGAGTTTTTTCGAAAAATTTCGGACACAAACTTTGTCCGCGCCGTTTACAAGTTTGAGCTAGGAAGCTCAAATTCTCTTGGTGCAAGGAATGCTTTTAATATTTATATTTACTGGAATTGCATGGTAATTAATGCTTTACTAGACAGTTTCTACACACGGGACCAAGCCCATTCGAAAGAGCATAAGAAGCTCCTTTTCATTTTTTTTTTGTGAAGATAGCAATTATTATACATATAGAGTTAAGGAATATTTTGAAGATTGAGAAGGAAACCGATTTTTTTCCCGTTTCTATAAGATTTTCTCTCTCTCGAGATATAGACGAAACTGTCTGAAAACTAAAAGGCTCAATGAGCCATCTGTAAATATTATTAGCTTTCCTTGGACCAGAATTTTTCTCTCAAGTACATGCGACTATTAAACCTGTTTAAAACAAAAAATAAGAAATTTTAATCACCCTACTGTACACATATGTACTTGTCAAAAGAAATATTTCTACCATCATGTGTGAGTATGTTATTTTTTATTTTATTTTTTGCCCAAGTGTTGACATATGTACTCGTGTTCGTATAAAAGTACATATATTCATGCTCACTCATTGAACGTAGACGTCCGTTACTTTTCATAAATAGTCTTATTTTTGTTTTTCAAGTTGTCAAGTAAATCATTCGGCTATGGAAAAAGTGGAGTAGGATGATGCCATACACTAGGACACCTCTATAGAGAAATCACTTAAAATCCATGTTTCAAACAAACAAGTTTATGTTTTATTTCTTTTTCAATATTTTTTATAAGCTTTATCTTATTTAAAGCTTCCAGCCAAATAGCTAAGAAAGCAAATAGCTGTAGTAGCTAATCATATATTTATATTATATTGGTCTAAGGACCAGAATAATAAACTTTATTAAACTAATTGCAGAGTCTGCTTGCCTAAGTCTGTCGACAGGTCACGTATGTCACTACAAACTCCATGTATTTCATTTGAGAGAGTCCATTTTTCACTCCATTATGTGTACATATTAATGAGTGTCAGTCCATGATCATATGAAAAATTCAAGAATTCGCATTAGTTTTATTGTGTCCATACCCAAAAATTGGTTCAATAGAAACTTATGACTCAATTTTAACGCTAAAAACGCTTTTCAAGGCGTATTATTATTTCCTTGACTGTTTTTTAATATTCAACAATATTCACTATACTTAAAATAATGCAATCCTTATTCAGCTATCTAAGTTAGATTGGTGAAAAAAGTTTGGACAAGAATGAATTTACTGAAGTATTCAAGGTGTGCTGGAAACCATGTTAACATTAACTTGAAATTTGTCAGATATACTTCTTATGGTCTTGATCCATATGACGCTACGATATCGTTTATAGAAAATTTGTTGGGTTGAAGGTGTTCAACAAGAAAGCTAAACTTGACCAAAGTAATACGTCATCGCTGGCTGTATTAAACAAGTGACACAAGAGACTTAAACCTTTTAAATCGCAAAATATCTTTTCAGAACGTCAACGCAACTGCTGGAAACATATGTTTTTGTCTTCTCATGCGGTTACAATGTAATGTTTATTTTCAAAAAAAAAAAAATTATTCGTAGAAGAAAAACTTTTTGGTTCTATTCCAGAGTGCAAAATGGTGGGTTATTTAAATGCACTGATGGGTAATATTTTGTGCTGGTGATGAAAATCCGATTTGATCCTTTTTTGCCACCGTAGGTATTACAATATGCTCCATGTAGTGCACGTACTCGTATTTGTAGAGATACCTACATACACACAGAATTTTGAATATTTCTCAATACGAGGACAGTTGGGAGCTGAACGTCCCCTCCTGTGCATGTGTTGTGTGCATGCGTATGTGTTTTGATTGTAGTTTTGACATAGGATAAACCACACCAAAAACGTTCATTGACAAGTAAAGCTGCCGGCTTCTGTTCGTCACTGTGGAAATTGGACCACATCGATACCCTATGCCTCAACACTCCATACCACCCTGACCCCCGACAGTACCCATACCAACGCATTTGCACTCTAATCTTTCAACAAACTATTTGACTGAGTACCTAAAATAGGATGGCGGAGGCAGTTTGATTGACATTTATATATGGTATACATATATATACATATATACATATACAACGTTAACATGCTCCTGGTTCTGCATCAACCGACACCCGACGTTTTTTTCTTCCTCCCTCCTCGTTGTACTTTGTCTCACCTATCGTTGTCAGAAATTTGGAATTTGCAAGCTTAGAATTGTTCACTATATCAGTGAAACTATTCGCTTATGCACATATGAACGTGCATCTGAGTATTAGAGGTGTAAAATAAAACATTTAATGTGCCTTAAATTTAAGTTTGTCCTAAAGTTCATCTTTTCAATACAAGATTTAGATTTTAAAGTAGATAGACACGGGCGCCTAGGGGAGCAAACAGTGCTTCCCCCGGCTGTGTACTTTTCTTAGAGATCCGTAACGAATTTGAAAACCTGTAAATTGAGCGCCCAAGAAAAATTTCAGGCACTTAGGAGATAAAAAAGCGATGTCGTATAAGTAACGTGTAGAAATTCGCACGATGCTAAAATCCAACCACCCAAACAAAGAATATAGAATATTAGTCACAAAATAAAGTTAAAACCTGGTTTTTACCCAAAATCGAAGATGCAGACTGACCCCATAAAAAAAAGAAAAACTTGCATTAAGTTATGAGAAAATTTTAAAAAATAGATTACCCTGCGTTATTGACACAAAATATTGTAGACACAGTGAACAAAAGAAATAATAAAAAAATCGAATTTATGAGGCAGCGTGGCCTCATGATATACCATTAAAGTGGCAAACCTAAGCTCATCACGGAACCTCTTGACTATGTAGTGGACAATAGATTTACTTTTTCCAATCAATAAGACAATTTCTCTTGCAGTTTAGTTTTACCTTTATAAGGTCACTTAACTACTAATTGCCTAATTTCTACAGTAGATTGCTTTCCATTTGGAACCATTTTAAATATATATTAAGTTATTGTTGGCACTGTTTGTCACTTAATCCAATTTACGACTGAATATGATAAAAAAAAACGCTGTTCTAAAATGCCTTTCTGGAAAATAACGGTACATTTAGCATTGCCATTTTGCTTTGTCAGATTATTCGTTGTGTTGAACTGTTTTTGTTTAAACTTACAGTTATTATCAAAAAAGTTGATGTTTTTTTTTATTGTTCAGAGGGATAATAATATGAAGTATAAATAAAAGCGAAAAAACAATTAATTTTGCATGTTTGCTCTAAGGTTTAGAGCACATTTATATCCAACAAAGTCTTGTCCGATTATGCGATGGAGCCACTGTATGTTCTACCGCTTATTATGATGTATTACACTTGGTGCTAGCACTTCAAACGACAAAGATGTCTATCAAGCACCAAAAAGCACATACCTGCAAAACCCAAATGGCACAAATAGTTGGTGCATCAGAAAAAACTATCTTTATGATTATTTCTAATTATAAGAAGGGTCTACCTGTTTCACGAAAAAAGGGTTCAGGCAGAAAACCAAAATTTTCTAATTTAAAACTAGCGGCGAAGGTGGAGCGTCTTTTTAAACAGAATCCCAACACCTCAGTGCGAGATATTGCGGCTAGAGCCAAATTCTACTGTACACAGGATAAAGAAAAAGTAAGTTAAAGGTATACAGAGTTCTAAAAGTTCCAAACCGTTCTGATGAAAAGCAGCTGGTGGCTCAGATGCGATCCCGAAAATTGAATGAAAGCTATATGACTAAATTTGATTGCAGATTCTTAGCAGCTGCCTGGGCTTGAATAGTATACATCACCGGAGAAGGGTCATGTCCCTAAAAAAGAAAAAAAAATTTTAAATTTCTATAGCATATATGGTTTGGCAGGCCATATGCACATGTGACCTTAAAAGCAGCTTCTTTGTTACGCAAGAATGTGGAAAATTTTTTGGCAATGTGCAATGCTTAATTTGCAAGCGAGCCTTAGTGATAGTTAATCAAGTTCATATATCTAGAAAGCCATTTTATAATTAAAATTCAACCCCTGAAATAAGAGATCATATGGAGCGCAAACAGCAAATTGTGCAAACATTTTTCGCAGTGATTGTAGCTTTTGTCATTTCCCTCTTTATTGAGAGTAAGGAAATATTTGATATTTGCGCTCTGCCGACCACTGACTTAGAGTTTTAAAATTAGAGCGCAACGCTTATATTATTATGTGTCGTGAAAAGAAAACAATGAATTTATAGCGAAAAGACATTATGAAACGTTTCATAATGAATTTTATAAAGTTGTGTCATTTCATCAGCCTAGCTATAAATAAAATTCTCTATGTGCATAAAATAAGGCAATAACGACATCCGGGCATGCTGTAACTTTGTTAAAGGTCGATAACTGAATGAAAGAGCGTAACAATACGTGTGACGTACTCCAGCTCAATTGAACTATGGAAAATCCAATTTTGTCGACCCCTGCTCTAAAGCTACAATGGAATGGTGTCAAAGTAAAAAGATCAATTTTGTTCCAAAAATAGCAAATCCGCCCAAATGTCCAGAACTTCGCGCAATTGAGAAATTTTGGGCTCTAATTAAAAGAGAGGTAAAGCTGGGACGAGCGATGGTTACGAAAAAAAAGTGTTTTTTGACAAACGATTTTTTAAGCTGTTTACCTTGCTGGTTCTCATTTCTTTGTGTTGTCCCTTGTTATTTTTCTTACCAACCATGTTACCAACCAATCGCACGAAAAAAAAATTAGTTCAATAGCTCCGCGATAAATTTTGTAGTGTCACTTATAAAAGTTTAGCATTCCTGATCAAAAAAGCTCTAAGTCGTATATTTTTATTTATTTTTATTTTTAATAATAATTTAGTCTATGAACATAATTATTCTTACAGACTAGAATAAAATAAAATACATCAATTAAAAAAAATTATTTAAAATAGGCTTAACGACCGCTTTAGTAGCCGAGAGATCTAAATTATTCGAAGCATTAACTTGATTAAACATTTTCATAACTCTAAGAATAGGCGCATTTTCAGCGTAATTAGTACGAGGAGTTATAAGATAAAAAGGAACTTGATTCTTTAGAGCTCTTGCTGGCACATTAAAATGAATCAGTAATTCAAGGCAATAAATTGCATTAGAGACGATGTCATATAAGAATAGTAGAGACAAAATATTTCTTCTACTTTCTAAGGTTTTTAAACCAATCTAAAGGCATCGGGCATTATATGGAGGAGAACCATTTTCAAAGTTTAACGAACGCAATGCAAACTTAGTAAAAGATTTCTGCACCTTTTCAATTCTAAATTTATGTATTTCATAAAAAGAAAACCATACAATTGACGCATATTCTAACCTTGATCTAACAAGTCTAGTAAACAAAACTCCGAGAGTGTACGGATCACTAAACGAAGAACTATTACGTCTTATAAAAGCAAGCATAGCATATGCTTTTGGAATGACAAAGTCCAAATGGGGACGAAAAGAAAAAGTAGAATCAAATACTACTCCGAGGTCCTTAAATTCAACAACAGACATAAGTGGAAAGCTTGCAATATTATACGAGGTTGAAAGAAAGATGTTAGACTTAGAAAAAGACATGTAAACACATTTATTTAAATTAAGAGGAAGTAAATTATTAATAGACCAAAGATGGAGGTTATTTAAATCATACTGTAGAAGTGCAGAATCAGTCACGTTTTTAATTTGTAAGAATAGCTTAAGATCATCAGCGTCCCAATAGGCATTTACAATTGACAAATAAAGACGCCATATCATTAATAAAAATAATAAACAACAGTGGTCCTAAGATACTCCTTTGAGGAACACCAGAACCTGCAAAATAAACAGTAGACTTAATGTTATCAAAAACTACAATACATGGGCGATTGTGTAAATAAGATTGCAGTTATTTCAAGAAACTTGAATGAAAACCCAAAGCTTCAAATTTTTTTATTAATAGAGCATGCGAAATTTTATCAAACGCTTTAGAAGTCAGTATAGATTACATCCACCAGACAACCTTGCAAAAACGCCGATGCACAATACTCACTAAATAAGACTAAGTTAGAGATAGTTGAGCGTCCTCTCACGAAACCATGTTGATAAGGAGAAACTATACTTTTAACAGCAAATAATAGTTTATCCTTAACAATCGATTCAAAAAGTTTGGAGATTACGGACAGCTTGGATATAGGTCTGTAATTGGCAATTTTTATTTTTAGCTCTAACGTATAGGAAAAATCATGTCTCGTATTGTTTTTTGACACCTCTCTCTCGCTCTCGTTTCATTTGTGTTTAGAAGTTAATGCTGAAATCGCAATGCGGCGCTAGGTCGGTCGCGCTTTGACCAACTTTGATCGGCGTTTGAAAAACTTTACAAAAATGTACGATATTGACTGTCAAATCGCCTGACCTTACTTTTTGTAAATCACAATGTTGCGAGCGTCTGTCATTTCGACATAATCAATGAAAGGAATTTTATTTGTCAGTTTTTTTGCTTAATTTTGTTGTGTTTTTTAGTTTTGATTGTTATTTTCATAAAATAAATGGATTTGAACGAAATGGATAATTTAGTGGGCCTTATTTTATCACTGCATGAAACGCTGGGTAAACGAGAATTGTCAAATGCACGTTCTAGTAGAAAGTAGCTCTACTCGAACTTCGGGTATGGCGTTGATCGTATTTACGATATAACGGAACGCAACGCTTGAGGTCGCATTTAAGATTACAGCATAAGCATGCATTGTTTCTACTTCAGCTGTCAGAGTGCGACCGACCGAACGCCGCATTGCGATCTCAGCATAAGACTGCAAAAATTGACAGGACTTCAGACTTAAGTGGAAATGATCGCACCGTACTGTCGATGATGCAAATGTGCAAAATTTAATGAAAGTATATTTATAGAAAAAAAAAGTTGTAAATTAGGTTTTAGCTATTTATATTCTGAATACTAGTCATTATCAATAAAAAAAAAAGTTTATTTGGTATTTTTTTTTTTTGTAACTGAAAAATACCCAAAATCGTTGCATTGATCTATAAAACTGATCTTCTATTCCACTTATTCTCTTATTTGTTTTTTTTTTGTCTTCAACTACATATGTACTTATATTTTTTTTACGTAAAACATGGACTCTATTTTATATAAATTATAAAAATCAATTGCTAAATTTCTTTTAGCCCTTTCATGAAAAGGTTCACTTCCATATTTTCATTTCAGTGAATGTGTGTAAGTCTTGTGTTGACAAGTTTCATCTATGTTGTCATAGTTGGCATTTTATTACATTTTGTCGTCTTTTATGCAATGAGGATGTGTGTCCTGGCATGTGCTTTTATGGCAGTGGTCGACACCGCATAGCACAATTGTGCGCTCAAATATCATACGCATTATTGTGCTCTTTCATTCAGTTGTCGAAAACCCATTGCAAAACAACATCGTGCGCAGATGTAGTTCTCGTCGTCATAGAGAATCTTTTTACAGTTATGATAAATAACAACGTTTTTAAATTCATTACGAAATGTGTCATAATGCCTTTTCGTAGTAAACTCATTATTTTCTTTTAACGGCATATAACAAAATATACATTCTTCTAATTTTTAGCTCCTGAATATCTTTTCTAATCTTTTTCTATTTTCCACTTTCTGCCGCAAAATTCAATTCGTAAACGGTTTCTGGAAAGAATTTCTTTCGGTGCAGCCACTCTTTTTCTCTCACCAACACACCCAGGCTTTTAATTTTGCCGACCCTTGTTTTATGGCATGTAGTGTATATATGTATACGTCCATGTGCACATACATACATACATACAAAAATGTGTGAAGTATTCTAATCCCTAACGACGAAAACTTTTAAATTTTTTTTTTTTTTTATTGGGTTTACATCCTTGGTGATGCATTTGAAGTAGAAACCTTTACCACTTGAGTGTGGGTTTGTACTTGCTTTTGTACGTGATTGTCAATGTGTGTTGTATGCATGGCAGTTGACACTTGACATGTGCCTTGTTGTTGCAGTCATAAAGTTTATGGGTAGTTGAAATTTAGAATTTTTGGGTTTTTACTTCTTCGTTATCAGAAAATATTTGTTTTTTGGATTAATCCTACACAAAAAAAAAGCAATAGAAAGATTTTTCAATATTTGGCTATATTTACCAAATAGTATATTTGTTAAAGGCGAATTAAATGTTTGATATTCGTTCATATGTCATGCCACGTTTTCTGCTGAATCGAATAGTGTTAATACGAGTACGAGTAGATAACACTAGCTTACAAAATTCAATAACAATCGGTGACCCAGACTTTATGTAATTTGTATATGGTATTTCAAATCCCTAATCTCAAATTTCAACTTTTAAAAACTACCTCTGGACATGTATTCGAGATATGGACCAATGACTTTGTTGTCCTTTTCGGAGATGGTGACCTTGCGTTATGTGCAATAAATTCTATTTGGTTTTCTTTAGTGTAAATTTCGGACTCTTGCAAAGATTGTAAGCTTAATTTGAGAACAATCTGTAGACATATAAGAAAGTTATAGGCGTTAGGTGAGATTGCCTTTTTATAAACTTTTTCCTTGCTCTCTAATCAAATAAAAACAATTTAAGTAGTACAGCTTATTTATGATTGATATTTATTTAATTTACCTATTTAATGATTGTTTGCAATGAAAATTTGTGTGATAATAAAAACTTGTGTGATAATTAATTGTTATTTCTTTCGATAAAAAAAGACGAAATAGAATACTTGCTGATAACGGTACTATTGTCAAAGTAAATAACTAAAGTAACATTGCAAAATCCTTTTCACAAATCGTTCTTGCTTTCTGCATACTCACTTTTTACCGTTATTTCCGTAGTACATACCTTTTTATCCTGATAAATATATAAAAATATTGTATGCACATATAGCTTTTTCGCTGACTGTATGTATATAAATAGGAACCGATGTTATTCAAAGTTTAAAAAGCCTTCAAAAGTAATTCAGGCTTTTTCTGCATCCTTTGTTGCCATCCATAGCAGTCTCTCGTATAAGCAACCACAGTTATTCTCCCGTCATTGCCTCATCCCAGGACCCTTGATATTTTCTCTTGATAGTTTTAATTTGTTGATGAAATCTCTCATCGTGTTCATCGCTAACATCTCCAAGATTTCCTGGGAAGAAATCCAAATGCGTTTGGAGGTAATGAATATTTAAATGTAAAGTTGATTTAAAGTAAAAAGTCGATGATTTTTAAATAATCTTCAATTTGCCAAGAAAGCCATTAATAATAAGTTGAAGCGAATTGAATGCCGCCTCTTTATCTGAAGTTAATTTGAGTTTAAACCGCTCATCTTTTAATTTTTGAGAAGGCCCAGTCTAATGTGCTGTAGGAGAATAATGATGTTAGACTTGCCTGCGAGTGGTGGTTTTTTTAACCACCTTATAGCGCATAAGTAAGGCTGTTAAGAGTGATAATTTTTTTTTTCTTGAGCTCTTACCAGAACATGTTCAGCAAAAAAGATTTACATAGTTTTCAACAAAGTCATAAAGTTTATTTTAATAAAAAACATAAGTTAAAAAAAAACAATTCATTTATCTGGACATTTAAATTAAAAGTAATAAAGCGCTAATACATATACATCAATTCTTGTGCCCTGAGACTCCTACGGGAAACTTGAAATTTGAAGTGTTGCATTTTTTATCAAAGGCTGTTAAGTGTAACTTTTAGTATGAAAAATTAATTTAACTGACCAATAATTAAATGCTGTTAAAGCAAATGTGCTCTTAAGCGGGAGGCAGCTAAAAAAGATATTTTCTCACATATACGTAAAAAAATGCAGCAGAATCTTGATTGAAATATTCTTTGGTGGCTTCTCCCGGTGTAAATGCTACTCATTCTCCCGTCGTCTTTTTTTACGTAAGTAGTACTAGTCACGTACACGGCTATCCCACATTCAATAAAAACATCAATTTTTAGTATATCCGACCATTTTCAGATAGGTACAAATTTTCCACGTGTATTGGTCGTACCTGATCATTTTTAATATATAAGCTATTGCGACGATGTTTTCTTTATGCGGACGGTATGTGCGATTTAAATAGATGGCTTTCCAATATGCAGTAAAACAACCTTTAAACTTTCATTACTGTTGTCGATGAATATACACCAATTTTCCTTATCATAAGGCTCCTTTAATTCGTCGAATAAAGCGGAAAAGTCGTGACAATACAAGATATTATCAAATATGTTTACTGACCTATAACTCAATTAAAACAATTAAAACCAAACAAAAGATCAAAAACAAAATAAGTACTAACACATTCTTCTCAAATTTGGCTTAAATCTTTGCAAGAATCCGAACTCTACGCTAAAGGAAACAATCTGATGGACACCTGACATTTTCTAAATATTTCAGGCAATGAATGAATTTCCGATTACAGATTTTGCAAAAAAAAACTTAAGTTTCTAAAAATTCATTTAGTCCATTGAAATGTTACATTGACCTTGCATTTTGGATTGGACAAGATTTTTTTTTGTGTTGTGTAGAGGGGATCAGTATGAGTATAACGGTTTTCGGGATTGAAAGCCCCCCATTTGGTCGCTATTTAAAAAAATGGGTGTAAATAATTTTTCCGCGATATCTTGACAGCCGTATGTCTCACAAAATTTTTTTAAGACTTTTTGAGTAGAAATATGAATTCTCTACTATATTGATTGACATACATTTCATCGTAAAATTGAAAATGAAAAAGTTATAATTAAAAAACGACTAAAATATTCGGGTAAAATATCATATAAGGACTATAACTTTTTTCTATTGATTTAATTAAAAAAATACTCCAGACGTTTTTTGTAGACCATTTTATTCCAAACAATTTCCAATACTCATTTCTTAAATGTATTTTTATTGAAAGGCGCTAGGACGGTTCGAAGGGATCAAACCAAGAGGTGACTTGTACGTTATAGTGATTCAGACACAAAGAAAATTTATAAAAATCGTTCTTCTTTTAGTATGTTGTTTTATCTGTCCTCCGAAATTAGTATGCCTTTTTTCAGAACTTGAAGTACATTCTAGAGGTCGCTCAATCCGCCACAAGCATTCAAGACTATTGAATACGTAGTTGTGGGTCTCAAAGATGATTAACGGCCGGAGACTAATTTTATTACCTCTATATATGTATATGGTCTTTGAGCCGCTGATTACGAAAATCAAGGTCCCAAAATCCTAAGACACTTGCAAAACCAATAAAAATATAAAAAAACCCTATTAAATGTATTTTTCACGATAATTTAAAAAAAAAATAATAAAAACACATCCAACGAAATACGCCTTTTTTAAAAGTAATTTGTACATGTGGTTCGTTTATGTAAAATTTTATAATAAGAGACCTTTTTTTCGCTTAAAATTTTATTTTGGACTTGTACTAATATAAGAAAGAGATGATATGAGTTTAAAGCGCGCTTAGAAACATATGAATGAGATGAGGATAGTTTTTTTTCCAAAAAAAAATATTGAAATTTTTGTTTCAACCTTGCTACCCATCTCTGATACTACTACTTTCAGCTTATTTTTAATAATCACATCACTTAGTACCGTTCTTTTTCTTTAGAATGAGCTTTCGAGTGGTAATCTGCGATGCTTCCTCACAAAGTCACAGTCATTCGTAAAAGACATGAATTTGGTCCCCAACGATCAATATGAAATAAATTTGTATCCGATTGGTTAATATTGTTTGGTCGTATGGGATCAAATTATGTCTTTTTCGAATGGCTGTAACTTTGCGATGATTTTTTTACACGGTTTCTATAGGTCGCTTTCCTTTACATTTAATAAAAGGTTTTTAGAAATCACTCTATAGAACACATTATTGTACGAATATGAATATGGATATACTAGTATCCCTATATAAATAAGGGATGTGAAAGTTCGCAAGTATGCAATGAATGTACTCGACAGCCAAAATGGGCCTGGTCAAAAAATAACCGCTTCCTTTGTAAAATGGTGTGTTCGTTCCGGAAATCGTAATTAAAATAAATTTAGTATCACCTGAAGGGGCGCCTGTGAATGGCGCAAACAATTTGTTTTCTATCACATTGTTATTCATTGTTTTCTCCATATGAATTGTAATAGGATTGCGCCGTTCGCAGGTTTGATCTAGGAAGCTGAAATTTTGAGGGAATTTATTCAAACCCAATTCGTAAGCCTATGGAACCGCAAGTTTCAGTCACACGAAATATGTGGGCGTAGTTTGACAACAGTGGGTGGCATCTCCCAAACAACTTAAATACCTAAAACGCTATATCTTGGCACCTAAAGCAGACTTTTTCTACGTTTTAGTAAGTCGGTTATTTCTTCCACTTTGAATATTTTCCTTGCTGAATAATAAATAAAGTCTTAGGCTGTAATTCTTTCAGCTTACCCATCAATTTATATTGAGTATCCCATGAAATTTCAGAACTACATGGCTTAACAGCAATTTTTCCTGTTTATTTTGCACTTTTTTTTTGAATATCACACGGTATTTTTCTCAAAATCTTTTTTTCCGTGTACATACTAGTACATAAATGCACGGGTATGTAGTATATGTGTATTTACATTGTAAGTTCTCTGTTTGATATTAATCCCCGAATCCTTCGAAACCCATTCGTTTTTTGTTGCCCATGCGCCCAAAATGAAACAACTACAATTGTGTGCGCTGCGAGAAAGTTCTGATTTTCTGTTTTTTATACAAAAGGCTTGAGTATGCAGTTCCTTTGCACAACGGTGCATTTCCCTTTGATCCCCTCTGCATTCGTGTCATGCCATTAAATGTACTACATTGCGTATATGAGCAACTCCAGGTCATCGAGTCGATGATGTAAATGTACAGATGACGGTTACAGCCTTTGTGCAAAGACTCAGCATGATAACTCTTCCTTTAAGTTTTTCTTTTTTTCTCGGATGCATATTTGAATATGCTCTATAAAACTTCTCCTTATTTATTCAGTCTTAAAGGTGAATATTGTTTTTTCGAAAGGTACATATCTTGTTAAATATTTATTTTTGCGTTTATTGAACAAATATTTATATGAGTGCATATCTCGCATGACAAGATTTTAGATTGAAAACCAAATCATTCTTCCTTCGTAACTTTTGCTTTTGAGCTCGTTCCAACATTAAAAAAAAAAAAAAAGTCCTCTAATATTTACACAGCCTGCTGAAAAATCTCCAAAAAACCCTGCATTAGTATAGGCCGAAAAACAATTATTTTTTAAATTGAAGGCTGCTATTTAAATAAAAGTGAACAGACGAGCATAAGAAGATTTGGTCGAGCAGAAAAGTACTGAGCAAAGTTGGGCGAATTGGTGAAACTAGCATGTATGGAACTCTTTTTACAAATAGAAAACTATAAAAGCATACTTTTTGCATAGCTATTAATGGTACAAATTAAGGTGAAATGTTTGCCCAATTTCACGAAACTACGAAAAGTAAATGATTATGTTGAATATTTACACAACTCTATAATACAATATTATTACGTGATCAGTTTGCGCCGTATGCAAAACTTCCCACTTTCGATTAATTGGCTTCTCCATGTCGTATGAAAAAATGTCACTCATTTAAAGGGGAAATCTAACGCTGCTGTTATGCAGACGATCACGGTCACAAACTGATGTAAAATAAAAAGAGAGAGTTTTTTTATTTAACATTGAAAGCAAAAGCCATTTGTGACTGTCCCCTGACTGTGATCGTCAGTATAACAACAGCCCAAATCACGTTGATGATGAGACGACGTAACGAGGACGACACAAGTATCGTTACAATTGTCAAAATATTTTCGACACATGCTACTAATCTTCGCGTAATGGATTGCGTGATGACGAAAGTTCACGGCGACAAAAATCAGAATTGTTTATTATTTGACGCAACGCTCTTGACACGTTGCCTCGTGCTCATCATCATAGGTGAAGGGAGCAGATCGCGTTATTTGGAAGATGAATAAAAGACGATCGGCTTTCAGTTCCTCAGTCTCTCTAATGCATATATTTTTGTTTTAGCTCATAATTTGAGTAGAAGGAAATTCGGGTGTGTAAAACATGAATTTGAAATAGGATTTTCATTTCGGTGAAGATAGATCTTTGCATAGGTAAAAATCTGCAGACTTATGTCACTAGTGTCAAACTGCAT
This sequence comes from Tricholauxania praeusta, assembly GCA_949775025.1. NCBI lineage: Eukaryota > Metazoa > Arthropoda > Insecta > Diptera > Lauxaniidae > Tricholauxania > Tricholauxania praeusta. The sequence continues at coordinate 80,092,886 of OX459031.1, forward strand.
ACAAGACAATTAGAAGCATCGGAGCCAGTCTTGCAAGTCTGTTTCCCGTGCACGTTTCATGGACTGTGCAGATAAAGTTAAAGTCGAAGGTGCAGAGTCAGAAGTAGCAGCAGCCGAAGTTGGATGAAATGGAGCATATTGTACGTCTTCTGATTTGACTGCTTACTCCAACCAGCTGATGATAATTGCACCAACGACTTCAGTGTAATTCAAAATCTCAATAACCGTTTCATATTCAAAACAAATGTTACTAACCCTTTAACGGGCAAAATAAAAATAGCTGGATTTTTGTCTCGGAAGTTTTGGTTTCCGAATGATATTGGTACAAGAAACTCAAATTTGAAATCCGATTTCCAAAATTTTTATTGGTTCGGCAGTCAGGTGCAAGACCGTCAAAAAACGGTCTTTACAAAATATACAAAAACACCATTAAATTTTTATCCAATAACAAACCAGGCGTAAATTATGAAAGCAAATACATTATATATATACTTTCCAACAAAATTTTCGACTCGATCTAGCTACTAAACACAATTTATTTTTATTATTGAAATTTCATTATTTTTCAAATTAATTTATGAGTCTGTTTTCACTATTGTTTCTCACTTCAATGCTTGTAGCTACCAAACCAAATAAGCTTATCGTTCAAAACTTCGTCGTGTAAACCGTTAAGTGCATTCAATTAATAAAAAATGAAAGCATGTCCGATCGTGCGACAAATATGTGATTTATAAAAGCATAAGCAAAGACCTTCTGTAGAGCGTCTTGCCCGTTAAAGGGTTAAGATTTACATCTGCATCGTCACTATCGAAATCACCATCACTCTCACTGCCAGTATCGTTGTCATCACTTAAAATTGAGAGCATCAATGCATCGACTTTTTTCCCCAATATTCAATATAAGTTAAAAAACTTCGACTTTTTTTCCCAATATTCAATATGAGTTAAAAAACTTCTTTCATATAAAATACTTATAAGGTGCGACGAAAACAAATTGTCCCACTACATAAGCCCGCCTATTGACGGTTGCCAGAAAATAGAGGTTACTTGAGCTCAATTATTCTCATCACGTTAGTTCATACATTATTGACTAGATAATACCTTTAGCTACTCACCAGTAAAATCATGGACTCGATAAAACAAAAAATAATATAATTTTTTACTATTCGAAAAATCACGTATCGCAAAAATAATAATTAATAATTGTTTCCAAAAATCAATGACATTTCAATATAAAATTTCCAAATGAGGCCAATATAATTGGAAATGTGTGTCGTGGCTAAATTTCGGAACTCATCAAGTAATTGTTTCACCTTTATAACTTCAGCATAGGGTTAATGAACATAGAACAAAAAATACTGCCTCTAAAATTTATCTACAAGGTTCTTCATAAAGTCATACATTCTGTATTTTGACGCCCGAGCCGACTCACCGTTAGGAGAAATATAAAAAACTTGCTTGACGTAATGATCATATGCTTTAGTTAGTAAATGATTATAGGTCTATTCCAGCCGAAAAGAAATAGGTAAATATTTATAAAGTCTTACCACAAGAAGTGTTCCAGCCGGAAAAAATGTGTTTGAGAGAGAAAAAATAAGAGTTAAAAATAGCTGATCACCTCACCTCCAAAAAAAAATCTGAATTTTTCACCCAGACAAATTTCTTGTGGCTAAAACTTGAAGACTGTCAATATTTTTCGTTCGGCAAAAACGAACATAAATTATGAATAGACTCACCAGACATCTTCGATTCTAACCAAATTCACCAAATTTTGTAATACAATAAATAAGGCATATCAAAATAATCTCATGTTCTAGAATTTTCCGGAACGCTTAAAATAAAACTGCAAAATTATAATTTTTCGAAATTAAAGTAAAAATATTAAGGAAGTTGCATTTTTAAAATTATGTATTTTAAATTTTTTTCCATTTGCCATTTTTTTTTATTTGTATACATAAGAAAGTATTGAAAAAAACTTGCCGCCATTTTTTAAGCCTATGCATATATGAGGAGAAGATACATGATTTCTACTCAAGAATACCTTTTGTTTGTTTTGTTTAATAGCTCAAAGCCTTTGCTAATTTCACTATATTCACCTTAATACCCTATTATTTTAAATTTTCAATATCACAACATGAAGCTCGCTTGAAAAATTAAATGAGAAAAAGAAAGAAAATTTAATTTTTGTTATCAAGTCTTAATTTCATGTTACGAAAAAATTTTTATATCAATTTTTTGTAGTGCTAAACATTCGAATGTTATCCAAAACATTTTTTCAATACATTGTCCGATTTTTGCGAACATTTTTGATTTCTATTTGAAAGCAATGTTGTTGTAAAACCAAATTTATGTTGATTGACATCAATGTTAAATATTGCTGCGTACTTTTTTTTCAAACCTTGTCTGTATAAAACATTAATTTTAGAAAATTGATTTATTTTTTTTTTTCTTGCAGTTCCACCTAAAACTGGACAGAAACGTCCTGCAACAAGTCCAGCACCACACATACCGTCACCGCACCATTTGCAGTCTCCATCAGCTGCAGCAGCTGGGGGGAGTGGATCAGCATCAGGGCCTTCAACGTCCAACACTTCTCATGTTAATCATGCGGCCGGCTTACCTTCAAACCATATTGGCACTCAATCACCATCCATCGCTCAACAGCAACATCACGCTCATCAGCAGGCAGTTGCCGCTGCAGTTCAAGCTCAGCAACAGTTAGTGGGCGTGCCAAGTGGTCTTAATTCAGCTGCTGCTAGCGCGCGTGGTCCATTCGCTGCTGCGTTACGTAACCTCGCGAAACAAGCCGATATCAAAGAAGAAGATGATGTGACAATACGCGACCGGAACGATCGCTCAATGCCGCCAGTTGGCGTTCAACCTGCAGTAGGTGTATCCAACGTCAATACAGTGGTTCAAAACACAAACCCATCGCGTGTGCCTTCGGCAAATGATCGCTTGAGCTCATCTAATATTTCTGCAAGCAATGCAGATGAGCGTTCTGCTGCAAAAAAACGTTCAGCGCCATCACCGCAGCCTGCTGAGAAGATTGCTAGGTTGAATCCTTCACAAGCTGCTACCATGCAACCTGAACTCCTTGCACGCAGTGGATTTCAGCCGTACCGATCTGATGAACGACTTATGCATCCGGCGGGCGCATTTCCTCTTGATGCTTACTCACCTTTTGCTGGTATAGCTGGGATGCCGCCAGGTAAATATATCAATTTTGAGGTATATACATGGAACATTCCATGTCAACCTGGACAGTGTTCTGCCCAAAATTGAGCGCAGCGGAAAAAACGTTTTTAAGGTGTCAAAATGTTCGTATGCTCAAGAACTTTCATATAAGAACGGGCGTTTTCGAATTTTTTTTTTAAGGAAATAGCGACCATAAAACGGCGCCTACATATAGATATCTATGTATAAATAGGCAGTTGGTAAACGGCCATAATCATATTCGCTTAATTTTTTTATTTTGTAAGAAGGCTGTGAAGAGAGGGAGTGCAGTGTATAGTTTTTTTTCAATAGTAGGTGGTGCCACGCTCCTAACGAAAAATACGTTGCCACGGCTAAACTAATGGACCGATTTTAATAAAATTTGGTATGGAGGTAAACTGAACCATAAAAAAGTAATTAGAAGCCCTGAGTTCTTAAATGGGGAGTGGCATCACACTTAATAGGAAAAAACGCTGTTTCGGCTGAAGCGCGTCATCGATTTTGATAAAATTTGGTATGGTGCTAGATTGAAGCCTGAGTAAAGATATTTCTTTTTAGTGGGTGATGCCACGCCTCTAATAAGAAAAAAACGTTTTTACTGCTAGGCATTTGTTTTAAACAGGACGGTGACACACCCATAATAGAAAAATATGTTGACATAGCTAATTTAAGGGACCCATTTGATCCTGACCAAATTTCATCAAAACCGCTCCATTAGCTTAGGGGGCGTTCAAGTATTAGGTAACGCAATTTTTAAAGATCTTTGAAATCCACGCGCTGTTATTTATTTTATATAAATAAAATGATAGCCGTTTTCGATGAACGGGATTCACGCAAAATCTACTGAATCAATTTCGATAAAATTTTTTTAGTTATCTTTCTTAGGCGCTTGGTTTTAACATAGAATTAAAGTTATCACGATATTCCTCTTAAATATCAAAATATTCAAGTTTTAAAATTGGTAAAAAAAAATAATTTCACACATAGAAAGAAGCATGTAAGCATAACAAATCGTTTAATGGCAAGTTAGTAAGGGTGTGTGCGTTTTATTTTTATATGGCAATGCAATGGAAGACAAAAACGGAAATTTACTTTTGCTCTCATTCTCAATTTGTCAACACAACAACGCGGAATTTTTGAACAATGAAGAATGAAAAAAAAATTACAGTAGGTTCTCACATAGAAAACACACATGCTGTCCAACATAGCTTGACAACATGTGTGACTGTCAATATTGCTTTGAGTTCACATTATCGAGCATGCCATCAAACATCAATTGCTGAACAATTTATGAGCGTCCACATCGAAGTAAATTGCATGAAATCCTATTTAAAATGAAAAATGTTCACTAGACTTGACAGTCAGAAATATCTTTACCCAGGATTCAATCTGGCACCATACCAAATTAAGGGTGATGGCACGCCCCATTTAACAACTCAGAGCTTCTAATTACTTCTTTTATGGTTCAGTCTATCTTCAAACCAAATTTTATTTAAATCGGTCCATTAGCTTAGCCGTGGCAACGTATTTTCCGATAGGGGCGTCGCACCACCTACTATTAAAAAAAAAAGTATACACTGCACTGCCTCTATTCACAGCCTTCCTACAAAATAAAAAAATTAATGCCACACCCCATTTAACAACTCAGAGCTTCTAATTACTTTTTTTATGGTTCAGTCTATCTTCAAACCAAATTTTATTAAAATCGGTCCATTAGCTTAGCCGTGGTAACGTATTTTCCGATTGGGGCTTGGCACCACCTACTATTGAAAAAAAAGTATGCACTGCACTCCCTCTCTTCACAGCCTTCCTACAAAATAAAAAAATTAATGTAATTATGGCTGTTTACCAACTGCCTATTTATACATAGGCATCTATAAGTAGGCGCCTTTTTATGGTCGCCATTTCCTTAAAAAAAAATCGAAAACACCCGTTCTCATATGAAAGCTCTTGAGCATACGAACATTTTGACACCTTAAAACGTTTTTCCGCTGCACTCAATTTTTGGCCATACCACTGTCTCGGTTGACATGGAACGTCCCATATATATATATGTATATCAATTTGGAGATATATATAAGTATATATATTAATTCATGGGTATATATGTATATATATATATATCAATTTGGATGTGGAGTGTATCAAAAAACTACGAGAATGTTTGATTTACAATTAAGCTACAATGCCGTGTAAAAGTTCAAGACCAGGGCATCTTCGTAATTTTTTTGAAAACCGATATAATATTTTAAAAAGTTATTAGTATATGAGAATACTCAGGCCCGTGCACAGGAATCATCCATGGGGGGGGGGGTAGTTTTTTAACTCACACATTTCATGTTAGATTTCATGTTAGTTCATAAAAAACGTCAAAAACTGTTTACTTTTAATATAGACATTTAATAATAACTAAATACATATGTACATGTGCTTATTAGAGATGTTCAAAAATATGTTCTAGAATACTTCAAGAACACTCGATTTTCGAAAATTTATTCAAATTCGAGTATATCTCCATTTAAAAAAATAAAAAAAGAAATAGTCTTTGGGTTGCTATCAGAGCTGCAAAATATTCATTTTTCGGAATTTGACGAAAAAAATAAAGGAAATTTGATTTTCTTCTTATTTTTAATATATTTTTAAAATTTTTTTTTCGATTTTCCTTATCTAAACATAAGGAAGTATCGAAAAAAAAACTAACTGCTATTTTTTAAGTCTATTTACATATAAGGAAAAAAATTGTGGTCTCTCCGCGAGTAGAACTTTGGTGTTTCTTGTGTAACAGCTCAAATCCTTTGTTTCTTTCACTGCATTCACCTTAATATACTATAATTTGAAGTGGTCAATGCCACTTTATGAATTTCTATTGAAAAAATAAATGAGAAAAAAAAAATAAAATTTGATTTTTGGTCCGAAAATTTTCAAAGTATTTTATAAGCAAGTAATTACAATATTTGCTTCAATAACTACTAGTCACATGACACAGTGCACACAGTTAAAAAAAAAATATAAAAAAAATTTAATTTGATTAAAAATTTTTTTTTTATCATTTATTTTTTTAATGGAAATTCATGACAATTTCAAGTTACAGTATATTAAGGTGATTGCAGTGAAAACAACAAAGGATTTGAGCTGTTACACAAGAAACACCAAAGCTCTACTCGCGGAGAGACCACCGTTTTTCTCCTTATGTATCAAAAATAGCTTTAAAAATAGCGGTAAATTTTTTTTCGATATTTCCTTATGTGTATACATATAAGGAAAATGGAAAAAAAATAAAAAAAAAAATATTATAAATAAGAAAAAATCAAATTTTCTTAATTTTTTTGGCCAAAATCCGAAAAATTAAAATTTAGAATTTGAATAAATTTTCGAAAATCGAGTGTTTTTGAAGTATTCTAGTACATGCCATTTATTTGAACAGGTCTAGTGTTTATGTAATGATTCGATATTCAGTTATCATTACGTAAGTAGCTAATTTTGCGAGACACTTGAAAAACCCGTCCAAAACTCTTTCCACATTGATTTCGATATCGCGACTTATATTTAGCGAGGCTAAGCCATTCAGCCGATCTTTGGACATAGTTAATCTAAGGCATGTCTTTAGACGACGTAGCACTGAAAAGGAGCGTTCATTTGTTGCTGTTGTCACAGGAAAAGTTGCCATAATACGAAGCATTTGATGGACATTTGGAAACGCGTCTTATTGCAAATATCCAGTGCTTCGAGAGAATTTTTGATGTCTTGCCCGGCAATGCGTTGAATTTTCAATGAAGCTGATTTTTTTGATGCCAGAGTATGCTTAAACGCGCATTGAAAAAACGCTCATGTTACTTAGCCTTAGCGACGCGCAGTGGTCCCAAATCGTGTTTTTTTGAACCCCCAAATACTGAGAATACTAATTTTAATAGTGAAAATTAACTCATAGCACTTTAGTTTTATGATTATGACTGTGAGGAACGAATTGAACGCAGGATTATAAGCGATGGAATATAATGGAAATCAGCCACATATTAATTTTTTGTAATCACAATTTTTAGTTTTCTGCAGAAATCTTAATGTGTGAAATGCCGTGCTCGATGAACTTCCGATTCCTTGAAAGTCGATGGCAGCTTATGCCATAATTAAACTTAGAGTCACTCTTAAGTTTTTGGCACAAGAAGATTATCTTTAATGCGTTCAAACGTTTTCACTAACACTCACTGTCGAATATCAATTCCAACTAGGCTTGCCAGATCCAAATTGTGTTTCACCTGGACATTTAAAAAAAAAACACAAAAAAATCTGGATTTTTCTGGACACTTGAAAAAAATATCTTGATTTTTCTGGACAATAAATATAACTAAAATTTAGTTTCAGAAGAATAAATATATTTTATTTAAACAAAATAAACATGACAATTCAGTAAAACAACATTTTCTGTGAGCGGTAAATTTGTGTGATTGTCCAGAAAGTTTCAACAGATTCATAAATGGCTCACTACAGTTCTCTGGTACATATAAATGTACAGTAGGGTGATTCAAAAGAAAAATGCTGATACAAGGAGAGCTCATAATATTAATATCTGAATAATAGAATTTTTTCAACAGCGATAACAGTTTTTCGTTTGTATCAACTGCGATTATGTTTCTCCACAGCTAAGTATTTCAGCAAAAACTATAAAACCCAAATTTATGTCTTGAGCGGTTGGACTGCCTGCCACGCCTGATACTATTTTGCCTTTTACTATAGCCACCCAAGCGCCTGCACCAAGCAAAATGTCACTATACCTTGGCATATCAAAATCTGTGTCTGCGAACGCATCTTCTGCAAATGGTTCGTTAACGGCATGGTTCGTACGGTTTGAATTTTATCTGGACATATTTCTGATTGTCTGGACTCTGGACTGGATCCAGACCATCTGGCAACCATAATTCCAACCCAGACCATAACGGAGTCACCACCATGTTTCACTGTGGGCACTACAAAATCTGGCAGTATTCCTTCTCCAGAGCTGCGTCTAACTAAAATTCACCTTGTTGACCCAAAGAACTCAACTTGGATTCGTCATTCCAACGAACTTTTTTGATGCCTTCTTCTGTCCAGGATTGATGCCTTTTAGCCCATTCCAAACGTTTCTTGTTGTGCACAATCAAAATAAAAATAAAATATCTTTACTACGTTCCATCTTACAAGCTCAAGAAAATAGGAGTGAAAGTAATAGATCCGAAAAAAATTAAAAAAGCCGCAACAGGTCGTAAAAATTAAAAATATACATTTTTCCCTATTTTGGACATTAATGGCTTACAATTGGCACACGCGCAAGTAAAACCCATTTTACATTGTAAAAGTCTTACAACTTGTAACAATAGCTAAGGTTAAAAAAATAATCCAAAAAAGTGCAACAGATTTACTTTAGCCCACAATTGCCTAATTTTTTAATTTTTAGCGCAAATAGTCAATACTCGTATTCGGAAATATGGCCTCCGGAAGTTGCGGATATAGCTTTTCTAAAAATCGGTATAAGTCAACAACGGCTGTATGATTAGGTATTTAACTGGCTACAATATTAGTTCACACATTTTTGAAATGTAGCTCGTAGTTTTCGAAATATTTCTACTTTTTTTGAAACTTTGATCGTTTTGACCGACTTTTTTTTAAACCGTTATTTTTCCAAAAATTTGCGTTATTGACCTATAGTTTTATTTACATATCTAAAAAGCTTAATTTATTCCCTTTAAAATGATGTATTACTTAAACAAAAAATTTTGACATTAACCCTTTCTAACCGAAAAATATAAAAATCATTTTGATGAATTTTTAAATTTTTTTTGATATGATGTCTTCAATTAAATTACTTTTCATATAACACCCATTAGATCCGAGCGACACTTATTGATTACATATTTATTTTTAGAATTAAGCACATAAGAAAAGTTTAGTCTTATAATCATTTTCGATTGAAAGGTACATTTAAGCCAAAAAAAGTTTGCACAAAAACATTCTTTTACCTCTTGTGATCTTAAACTTTTGCACGGCAGTGAACATAGAAGTGTCCTTAGTTCTCATTGATACTTTTTTGATGCACGATATTGTTTGGTACTAAATTTTTTTAATTTTAGTTACTCAATATTATATTTTAGGTGCGTTTCTTAATCCAGCAAGTCTACCATACACCGAGCAGTTATACCTGGATCAACGCTACCAGATGCTACGAGCCGCCGGTGCGCACCATTCGCACCCACATGCTCTTTACCCACCGATGACTTCACCATACGCTTCTCACCTTTACTCTATGATTCCTGGAACAGCATTGGGACTAGGCCCAGCAATACATGAGCGCATGAAACTCGAAGAGGAACATCGAGCTCGCATTGCTCGAGAGGAGGAACGTGAGAGAGAGTTACAGAGAGAAAAGGAACGCGAACTTCGTGAGCAAAGAGAACGAGAACAGCGTGAAAAAGAGCAACGTGAACGTGAACGTGAACAACGTGAAAAGGAACAACGAGAAAAAGAACAAAAAGAAAAGGAGGCGCGCGAACGTGAGATGCGTGATAAGGAAAGAGAAGCGAGAGAGCGAGAACGCCAACAGCTACTCTCTGCATCACACCACTATTCTAATCAATTGTACTCGCCACTGAATCGGAATTTACTCGGTTCAATGATTCCTCAATTTAATCTTCAACTACGGCCGCCTCCAACTGGATTACATGGACTTCCCGCTATGTCGCCTTATCACTCGGCTAATCAACGACAAAGTCCACATGCAATGGGTCTCAGTTTAGGGCTACCAGGCTTACCATCTCTCTCACATGGGCCTCCAAATCTGCAACACCATATACAGCAAGCTGCATTAGGCTTAGCGCATCCAGGAGCTGCTGGCCTGACGCATCCGGGATTTTCAGCTGCCGCACTAAGTCTGTCTCACCATGGTCTTAACCTTACGCATCCTCACATGTCGCCACATCATCCAGCTATAACGTCAACTCATCAAATACAGTCGCACACTTCGCCAGTTATAAATACTTCCTGTGCGGGAATGTCATCAACGCACAGTAGCTTGAACTTGACTGCAAGTAGCTCCGGTATCGCTATTAAGCATTCCGAGCCTAACACTATAACGTCATCGGCACCTTCTGTGCAAGTGCCTAGTAACATCGCTCAACCAACGTCGGCATTGGCTCAAAACATTCCTTCCATGAGTAGTTCCCTCTACTATGCGCACCATCCCAGCCACCACTTAGCTGCTATGCACGCTGCAGCATCAGCAGTAAGCGGTATGGCACCCTCTGCTGCACACCAACAAAATTCAGCCCCATTGCAGCTTTCATTATCTGGTAGTGGTAACAATCATGGCCATTCTGCATCACCAACCAACATGAAAATACCAACGCCTGCTTCATCAGGTGGTCAGCCAATGGCAATTGTGACGAATACTCACAATCAAAATGGAGGACGTGCATCAAGCAGTCCACATGCTATGCGTCATCACGTCGCTGCCGCTGTTGCTGCTCAGGCGGCTGCAGCTCATCAATCATCGTTGGAGAAATCTAATCCAAGCTCTACCAATAACCTTGCTCCGTCAACGCATGAACCTACCACACTTGATCTTACCAGTTCCAATTCAAACTCCAGCAACCCAGCGCCTTCCACCACCAGCAGCATTGGTGGAATGAACCCACGTGGCACTCCATCAATTGCTCAAGAGATTAATGGCGTAGAATCAGCGGCTGAATCTAGTAAAGAAAGCTTATCCATAAAAGAAGATGCACTTAAAAGCTCAACACCCCAAACTGGGGAGAAAAAGTCACCAACGCCAGTGACTAATGCCACTACAATAGTGGCACCAGTTAGCACTACGAGCAACATAGTAACATCAGTGGGATCGCCTGAAGAGAATCGTCGCAAAAGTACACCCAATAGCGGCTCACAGACAGAGACACAAGTTGCGACTACCACGAACAATACTTCAGCTAGCGCAGGTAATATTGCTAACAAACCCAAAGCTGAGGTCGTTGGTAGTCCCAGTGACACCGTTAACTCTAAATCACCCATAACTGCAATCCCCATCAATGAACTCCCAATAAGTTGTTCACCTAAAACTACCTCCATAGTGAGTTTTGAGTCTAAGCAACAGGCTGGCATTAATGTCTCCACTTCCACTTCAGTTACCACTTCTACAAGTAATTCCTCTGGTGTTGGCAATGTCTCATCGACAGATGTTGTATCTACCACTGGCGTTACTTCCACCACAAGTGGCATAAGCTCACCACCAGTGGTGAGTAGTAGTACAAACATTGCCAGCACGCCTCCGAATACCAACTGTGATGAGACTGTAACCAGTGCCACGCCTGCAACTGTTGTGGCTGAGGTGAGCAGTCGGTGAGAAATGGGTCACATATATTTTGCATATAACTAGTAATTAATTCGTTTCAAGATCGTTCTCATCATATCAAAAAATTGCATTTTATTTTTGTTTGTTTCAAGTAAATATCTTACAATTACTATAGATGTAATTCTATTACGTGCAAGGATCTTACTATGCTGAATAAAATGGATTCAATAAATTTTTTTCTTGTTCTATCTTACAATAATATTTTTTACTATAGCTCTAAGAATCTTGTTTTTATATAATTTCAAAATCTTATCACTCAAAGTTTTGCCTGAAAAAAAGTTACTTAAATTAATTACTGTATTACTGTAGCGTTTTGTTTAACTAAATGGAAAAAAATTTATATTATTTATAATTTTATCTAAACCGATTGATAAATAGATAAATGCTGCCGAAAGCGCCTTATAAATCAAATTTGCTTTATTTTCTTTTTAATTTAAAGTTTTCTGTATTTTAACAAAGTAATTTTTTCAATGTTAAAAGCAAACTTAATAATTACGTGTTTGATTTTGTATTTTTTATTTCATATTATTTTTTAAGTATCATATTCAATTGGTCCAAAAAAAAAATCAGATTTAATAAGCTGTATACTAAAAAAATCCGTACTAGTTATTGACTTCCCAAAACTTAATTTTAAATTTTAATTTGTACTATAATTATATAATTAGATTAAGTTGAATCAACTAAAGATGTTTATTTTCAATAAAAATCAATTGAATTTTTATTTGCAAGTATTTTTTAATTAGTGTGTTTTCAAAAAAAGTAACTTTCATATTTTCATTTTTTTTATTTTATTTAATTCGATGCTTAAAACCTTCCTGCAGTGATTCTTATAAATTCGATTTTGTAATCTTATGAATGAGTGTCTTATTACTGCAACTGAAATCCAGTTTGTTGTGCCTTTGACTTAGTTTGAAACAAAATATGAAGCTCATTCTCCATCTCTCTAATGATCAAAAACATAAAAATATCGTTAAAGATAAGTCACCGCTTATTCGCAACGCATTTTGTGCTCATTAATTCCACCACACTCTTCTGAGTCTCTTGATTGTAGGAATGTCTTCTCAGTTTGCAATGTAAGAAAACAACCCCTTAACTTTTAAACCAAACATTTACCGTCTGAGGATTACCTGAAATCAGATGTCAGTGGCGTGACAAAACAATGTGGAGCTATTGACATTTTTTTAGAATTGGACCGTCACAAAATTAAGACGTTTTCATTCCGCATTGCAATGACTTAGTGAATTTTGCTTGATGATGAAGATTTGGTTATGTTTTTATCATCCTTAAGTAACCCCGAAGCGGTGACCTTTTCAATCGAATTTATTTAAAACTCGCATTACCCTGTGCGCATCGCTTCACCTCAACCGTTATGTAGATTCAATGTGCGGTCTGCGTGAAAATTCTATTTAAAAAATACTTTTGTATGAGGACCACCCTTAGTATGCACCCAAAATAAAATGTTTACAACCTAAGCAGTGCCTCTTAATATAAAAACCAAGTGATGTAAATTCCATGAGAATCGATTAAGCGGTCTTCGATAAAATGATATATAAAAATATTTTTGTATGAGAGTCACCCTAAGTATGCAGCCTAAATAAAACTTTTTGAGAAAATGATATATAAAAAATATTTTTGTGTGAGGGCCACCCTAAATAAAATTTGTGTAGCCTAAGCTATGCTTCTTAACATAAGAGATACGTAGTGTAAATTCGGCGTGAATCGATTAACTTGTCTTTGTGAAAATGATATTTAAAAATATTTTTGTGTGAGGGCCACCCTAAGTATGCACCCTTAATAAAATTTTTACGATCTAATCTGTGTCTCTTCACACAAAAGCCATATGGTGTAAATTCCATGAGAACCGATTTAGCGGTCTTCGAGAAAATTTTATTAAAAAAATGTTTTTGTGTGAGGGCCACCCTAACTAAAATTTTTGTAGCCTAAGCTATGCTTCTTAACATAAGAGATACGTAGTGTAAATTCGGAGTGAATCGATTAACTTGTCTTTGTGAAAATGATATTTAAAAATATTTTTGTGTGAGGGCCACCCTAAGTATGCACCCTAAATAAAATTTTTACCATGGAATCTGTGCCCCTTAACATAAAAGCCATACTGTGTAAATTTCATGAGGATTGATTTGCCTGTCTTTGAGAAAATGCTATTTTTAAAATATTTTTGTATGAGGGCCACCCTAAATAAAAGTTTTATAGCCTATGACACCCGCCTGATTAATTCTAACTTACTGTAAAAATTTCATCACGATGGCTGGATAGTTTCCGCGTCCATAAAGGACAGACAGACAAAAAATAAATTTTATATAATAGATAATCTATGTCTGTAACTCGTCCTTTTATTTCAGCTTTTAAGAATTTTTCATGGGTCAAAACACAAAATCGAAGGAAAAAGCCGTAAATATATAAAGTTTTCAAATAACTCAAAGTACCAATAATACCATTTTTTTTTTAGCCTTAGTCATTTAAATTTTGGTCATTTAAATTCAAAAGTTTCAGTTGGCTTACCAATTACCAATGATGAGTTATTTATTTGTGGTTAAATACTGCTTCCGACATTGTTGATGCCCGAATACTTAGATCTTTTTTTTTCGTTTGTATAACAGATCATAATTTAATAACAATTTTTTACTAAGCCAGTTCTGTTCAGTACTGTAAGTGCAGCAAAAACACAAAAAAAAAAGGGCGTGTAATATCAAAAAGTTACAAATGCAATTGTATATAAATGGGAAAAAATGTAGAGTTTTTGACGCACTATGTTATATTTTTTGCTATGATTCTTAGCTGGTCAATGTAAAAAGTAAAATATAGTATGCTCTTAAACGTCGGCTAACAAAGCTTACTGAAGATACCACGTAGCGGTGGTTAAAACTAGTATAAGCAGCTATTTAGTTGTTTTTCTTCAATGCATTTTGCCCTGTATTTTTTTTTTTGTATTTTTTGCACTTACAGTACTGAACAGAAGCCTCAGTAAAAAATAATTATTGAATTTTCGATCTGTTTTCAGCTTATGAAATTTTTGTAAGTTAAAGTAATCAGAATAGTTTATGCGCCAGTAACAAGGAAGAACTTGTAAAAGTTTGAGATACATGCTAATCGAATGAAAAAGGCTTTAATGAATGACAACATAGGATCGCGCATGGGTTGCCTAGCCAAAACTAGTCCTTTCTGCTACAAGGTGGTCATTCTTTTACAAACCGCACACCAATTTTGACTGACATTTTAGAATCGCCCAAAATTTTTTACAACTTACATACAAAAAATTACTTGATACGTACATACATACCTATATCAGAATTTTGCTGAAAAAAATTTTTGTTCTTTTTTCGAAAATATCCATACATGAATTTTCGATAATTTGCTACAACAATATCAAATTAAAGTCCTCATCGAGCAGAGTGCCCTAACATTATCAGCTTCGAGATCTGTTCAACAAAAGCTGAGATCTAAGCGTGGAAAGATTTCCTATAAACTTCAAGTATGACAAGATTTTAAAAAATCCACCAAATTATCGAAAAGGATATTTACAAAAAAAAAAAAAACAATATTTAGCAAAATTCTGATACACGTAGCAACTAATTTGTGAAAAATGTAGAAAAAAGATTGGCAGGTCAGAAACTTAGGTAAGGCAAAAGTTATAGACTATACAATTTAGTACAATCATTTGGTAGTAAAAACGACGTTACCTGGAAAGTTTTGCGGTAGTTTTCAAAATTAATATTTTTATAGATTTTAATGTGCTTTTTCTGAATTTCAACTTTGCCACCTCGTATTGTTGCCGCTCACACCGCCATATTGGAAAAATGGCGCCCAAAAGAAGTTTTTTGACAATATCTCCTTTCTCACTCATTTTACGATAAAAATATTAACATACAAAATAATACTAAAGGAAATTTCCTACAATTTATGTTATAATTTTTTTTTTCGTAAAATCAATAGTTTTGGCATACAAGCGCCGCAAAGTGTACTTCCGTTAAACACGATAATGCCATTAGATATTTTTTTCTTGTTAAAAAAATAAAAAAAGATTGAAAAATTAGTGATAAAAATTATATTATAGAAACATTCGTACGCCAAAGCCATTAATTTTACGAAAAAAACGATTAGAACATAAATTGTAGGAAATATCCTCTTATTTGCCCTTAGACCCCGCTCTACACGTACTATGTCAAGGGCTTCTGATGGATTCTTTTGCCTTAAAAACTCATGTAATACGCGTAGTTTGGTTGGTTCAAAATATCAAATATTATTGCAATTTCAAATTCACTTTTTTTCAGAATGACCAGACTATCCAATTACACTGTGGAACAAATTTCCAGAGGTATTCAAGCAAATGCGATTTTAAAAATATATATGTATGAGGACCACCCTAAATAAAATTTATAGAACTTAATAATGGTCTCTGAGTATAAAGACTACGTGGTGTTAATTCCATGACAATTAATGAAACGATCCTTAAGAAAATGCGATTTTAAAAATATTTTTGTATGAGGACCACCCTAAATAAAATTTATAGTTCTTAATAATAGTCTCTGAGTATAAAGACCACGTGGTGTTAATTCCATGTGAATCGATGAAGCGATCCTTAAGAAAATGCATAAACATATTTTTGTATGAGGACCACCCTAAGCACCACAAAATTTTTCTAAAGAAATTTTTTAAAAAATTTTAATTGTTGCACAGGTCCCTAGCAATAATTTGGCTTTTACAGATTGGAAAATATCAATTTATCGACTAGTTATAGCCAAAAAACCATATAAACAATATGCTAAGAATCGGCATTTGACTGCAAAGTTCGAAGGTCGATTAAAAAAAATTCGAACTAACATAATGAAACGCCGCGATATGGGTCTTCTAATTTAGCCTCTATTTTGACCCCTCACTCTCAGAATCGACCTAACTTTTGCTAACCTGAATTTGTTCCACAGTGTTATTGTACAGTAAGTGTATTATGTCCAGAATTCCGAAAGGCATACGTGGGTCGATCAGCACCAAATTTCTTTCGCTAGCTGCCGGTTCAATAAGATAGCATAAGCTTGAAATATTTTTAGCTACTCGTCTAGTTATCATTGTGATTGAGGTTTAATAACTTTTTAAGTTGGAAATATTAGAAGTCTTTCGTTTTGGCATCAACATAATTGAATGATATGAAACCTGGAGTTCGTGGTTGTCGTCATCGTTATCTTCAAATTCAACGTCGCCGTCGATCAAAATTTTCTTGTACCACGACAAGTCTTCGTCATATTTCATTATTTATCTTTAGGTGAACATTTGATCATTTTGGTCAAAATTTGGTTTTTGAAAAGAATCCAGGAATTTCACATTCGAAATGTTCATATTTCTATTTTTGGGTGTTGAGGCTATTATAACGTGTTATCGGTGGAAACGATAAAAACAACACAAAAAGTGGCAAAAAGGAATTTTCATTGTGATCGTCGACTACTCATTTTTATTATACGTATGACATACAAATATATAGTATAGTTATACGTAAAATATGCAAATGTGTATTATATTATAATAACTTTATATATCAATAAAAATCTTTTTTTTTTAGATGATAAATCGAAGCATCTCCTAAGTTCGTTGGGACGAAGCAACAGTGCAGAAGAGGCGTCGGCATTATGACATCAACTGTTCAACAGCTCCAACAATTAACTAATGAAAAATATAAGTGAATTTGGAATGTATTTACTTTCGGAAAGAGCCTACTACTATGAGAAGAAGAAATTCTTTGAACAATTCCTAAAATCATAAAAAACTATCGTACGAATAACAAAAAAAAAAAAATCACAAAAAAACATTTAATTTAAGAATATATTAATGAAGGTTTTTGTGGTCTCAGTGTAAATGTTTCTGACGTTGAAATAAATATATTCTATCATTCATAAATTTAAATGTTTACCAGTAAAAACAATTTATCGAAAATAATCAAAATACTTAGAAATCCGGCTTGTAAATATTTATAAATCTATTAATTATTGTAAAATAACATTAGCCAACAGTTAAAAATATTTTTCCAAATATAAGATAAAACCTAATTCTACAATACATAATATACATAACATACATACATATATACAGCAAACAGTTAAGCAAATAAAATGTGATTTGGAAACGTTAGAATTGGTTAAGCAAAAAAATGAATTGTTGCAGGAAAGAAGATTTAAAATTAAAGACATAACACCCAGTAAGATGAACTTTGATAAAGCGTTTCCTGGGCATAATACGATAATAAACTGGCGCAAAAGGGTGCTACTTTGTAGAAAGATTGTCCAGTAACCGCTTTTTCGTAAAGTTGAAATATTTTTTGAAAGTTAAATTTTTTATAAATGTGCTAAAGTTGAATTTTAAGATAAGTAACATAGAACAAGCAAAACCAATTTATCAATATTTACGTGCAAAACCCTAAATACTTAACAAGCCGGTGCTATAGTGCCTTGTAAAAAAAGTTGAATAAAATATTCGTCTTAAGTTTCCGTCATTCGCCATTTCTTCGGTAAATTCGGTAATGATCAAAAATCAATCAATCAGATAGTTGACTATCAACTATCACACTTTTGCTCTCTGTAAAGTGATTGTCAACTTGATTATCGCTTGCTTTTATGTGATAGCTACTTAGGTGTCGTTTTCAAAAACGACAGTCAATAAATCGACAGTCGACTATCACCTTAGTAGATACCACCACTGAGTTAAACAAAGCAGAAATAAATAAGAATAAAGAAGATTTTTGAAAAATAAAATCGTAATAATTTGCGAATTTCTAGACCGAATTAGACAATATGTTGATAAACATTGGCGTAACTAGGAGGGCTGGTGGACCAAGCCTCGCCAGTACAGCCCGTAGCCCTGTGACAATGAAAAGTTTCGCCAATGTTGATAGGTAGCTTAATAAGCTTTAAAATTAATGTGAAATTAAATAAAATCAAAGCAGAATTTAGAAATATAAAGCAAAATTCTATTAAGTTGGGAACTCCTGAAACGATTCAGAGGAATTCCAAAATGTTACAAAAGGAAATGCATGTTTTAAACAATTGAGTTAAGACCGCCATGATGATCTCCGTATCTAAAAGTACCTCTGAGTAGAATTTGAAGCATTTCGGATAATTTTTCAGGAAGTTAACGAGGTAGGACCGTTAACTTATCTCTTTTAAACGTACACTCTCATTTGGAACAATTGCTTAAGTGTACTTATGATTTAGGGTATTTAAAATAGTGTTAGGGAATAAGCGCTTAAAACAGTATAAGCTGTTTTTCCAAATAAAAAAAAGTTTGAATACTTAGCAATACAATAGGCAACGTCAAAACAGCTTGCATCGATATGAGCGTCTTTTCCAATATTATAATTCCTTGGATTACATTAGAAGTATTTATTTGGAAAAACAGCTAATTTAGAAATTTATTCTACGAAGTTGAATTCTCTCGTTTAAAAAAGCCGCTTAAGTTTTTTTTTTCGCAAGTAACTCATTAATTTGCATAATTTTCATATTAAGAAGTGCAACGATTTCTTCCTTAATAACAGAGGCTCTATTGAAATCAATAGTTTTTACTACGATTCACATGAATTTTTAAAATATAGCTTTAAAGCATAAAAATTATTTTCTGCAAAACGACAAAATCAAACTTACGCACTTTTTCTTTTTCACCCCAAAATTGTTGCAGCTTACTTGGGAACAATTATATTAATGTACATTAAAAATGATAGTCTTTGAAGTTGCTAGCTCTTCAACTACTTAATCGCCGAAAATACCATTTTATTTAATGACCGTAGCCTTTCGAAAACTCGATTGTGAGTATTCATTTTATAGATGGCAGGATTGAAAAGTATTTCATCCTAAATTTAAGTCATTAGTTATGTGTCTAGCCGATTTCGTAAGATATTTTTTGGACAGCATCACAATTTCGCTTGCGAAATTTTTCATTTTCTACCTTTCCTCTCCTGCTTTCTACATATTTGATGGCGGTGAATATAATTTTCACTGAGCACGATATAATATTTAGAATATCATTATAAGATTGCTCATCTTTCCTCAACTTTGAAATTAACTTTCACTGATCAGTAGTACAATGCTTGGCGCGCCCCACTGTGGTCAAAAAAGTTACAATAAATGCATTCAATTTCAGTGTAATCTATAAAAAGATTAAGAATATTCAACTTACTTTCACTCAAATTTTCAATTGCAATTTTCACTGCAATTTTAATGTTTCAGGAAAAAACGTGGTATGTACAAACTTTAAAACCCGTTATCTACAGAGTTGAGATTTTGTATTATGAGATTTTAACTCCTCCATATGCCCAGAACCCCTTGTAATTATTAAGTGTTCTTATTGTTATTCAGGGTTTTTGTGAAAAAAAATTATGGGACTTTATAAAATTTAGACAAAGGTACTGCGATTTTCATGTTCACAGCTGTACAATGTACAGTGTACATTAAGGTGACCCCCGAGTGTATGGGAAAATTTTGTTTCAGAGCGATTTTCGATCGATCCCCCTTAAAGTGTGCCAATAGATGAAAAACGATAAAATGTGAAGTTTCAGATCAATCTGAATGGATTTGGAGGTCGCTCAAGCCGACAAAAATTTCGAAAAATATGATTTTTTTGCATTTTGTTCATTTACTCACTTCTGAGTGTGTCAAACCATAAAAATAAATACTAATGCATATAATATAATTAATTACCTTTTTAACAACTAAAAATCATAAAAATCGGTTGAAAAATAAAGAAGTTATGGCCATTTTTTTTATCATTATTATTAGGGAACAGTGCCCGAGACGAGCTAGGTCCCGGTACAAAGTCCACTTTGCAAAGAATTTGGAATGCTTCTATCGTTGCGTATGCACATGCTCAAATGGAAGTTTCACGATCGATGCCAATAA
This sequence comes from Tricholauxania praeusta, assembly GCA_949775025.1. Taxonomy (NCBI): domain Eukaryota; kingdom Metazoa; phylum Arthropoda; class Insecta; order Diptera; family Lauxaniidae; genus Tricholauxania; species Tricholauxania praeusta. The sequence continues at coordinate 80,113,366 of OX459031.1, forward strand.
GCGTGGAGGATATATTTATAATAGCTGGACGGTCAGACCTTTTTAAACGCGAATGTGCTGAAGTGTTGGCAAGTGGCGTAGCTAATGGATTGATGTGATTTTGCAGTTTTTGGAGGTATTTTCCTCTTATTCTTTCAAATCCATCCTTAACCATAGGTATATGGAGATCTCTGTGGATATGGTCATTTCTAATGAATCAAGGTGCTCCTGTTATTGTCCTTAGTATTTTTGCTTGAGCTCTTTGTAGAATTTCTATATTTGATGAACTAGCGAATCCATATAGCTGTATGCCATAGGTCCAGATAGGCTTGATGACACTATTGTATAGTATAACTTTATATTCCAATTTTAGAGGAGAGTGTCTGTTAATTAATCAGTGTAAGCTAGCAGCTTTCAGTTTGATTTGCGTCTTTTTGGCTTCGATATGTTTACGCCAAGTTAAGCGTTTATCTAAGTGAATGCCAAGATAAGTTACATCATTTGTTTCTGGAACTCGAATACCATTTAATGTTAAGGTTGAAGTTGAATTTATATTTAATGTAAATATGAAATGTCGGCATTTTTGTTCATTCAACTTGATACGCCATTTTGATAGCCAGTTTTTAATAAGAACTAGATGATTTTGAAGCTGGTTGGTGGCAACCACAGGATTTTTGTGACGACTTAAAATTGCCGTCAATTTGTCATTGTCATGGTCATTTGTCGGAATATCAAAGGTGAATAAAATATATAAAAACGGACCAAGAACACTACCCTGAGGAACTCCAGCGCCAATCGAAAATTTAGTTGTATTAAAACTTTGATACTTAACCCTATAGCACCTGTTTGCCAAGTATGACTCTAGGACTGCATGGACATTTTGAGGTAGGAGCGTCTGATTTTGTAAATTAGACCTTCATGCCATACTTTATCAAAAGCTTGCTTAACATCGAGAAATATGGCGGAACAGTATTCTCTCTGTTCAAACGCATTTCTAAGTTCACTTGCTCAATGGTTCCATGTTTTTCCCTAAAGCCAAACTGGTGTGAAGGAATAAGTTAATAATCAGGTATGACCTAAGCTCTTCTAAGAACACTTTTTCAAACAGTTTTGAGTGGCAGGAAAGCAAGCTAATAGGTCTGTATTAAATTGGTAAAGTAGAATGTTTGCCGGGCTTCGAGATCATTTAGCTATTGATTTTTTCCAATCATCAGGATAATGGCCAAAACTAATTATTGCGTTAAAGAGCCTGGTTACCCCTGTTTGGGGTAAATTTTTCAGGATTATGGGGGTAATGGAGTCATGGCCAGGAGCTTTTCTGCAAACAAGTTTAACATTTATGATAGTGACTACATCATTTGGAGTAATATGCATATTTATATTTTGGGTGGTACTTATTTGCGAAGGAAGATCAATAATGATTTTTTAAATGAAGACCCTTCTAAGTGGAACGTCAATAAAGCTTATAAAAAAGGAAATAATATAATTCGTAATATAAATGTGGTAAATGATGCAGCAGAACGTGGAGTAAAATTAATTGAAGAATACAATAAAATTTTAACCAAGAAAGAACAAGAAAAGCAATATTTATTGAAAATGGTTACTGACTATCGGAAAAACTTCAAATCACATACTAAATCAGCCTTGACTTAAATATTAGTTTTGTATTATTTTTCCTTTTGAATTTTCTTATTGTTAAAAAAAATTTTCAAAAAAAAAAAAATATTGATAGCTATTACCCAGCCAACATTTTATGAAATTTCCGATCACATTCGAGTCTTTTTCGAGTCCTCTGTCTGATTAAAATGGTCATAAATGTGCTCATTTTCTGATCATAAATAATACTTTTGTCGGGAGATAATGGTACCCTATCCGTGACTCTTCTTGAAGAGTCGTTTATGACCTGGTTTTCTGATCAGTTTCGACTCATTTTCGAGTCATATTTCTAATCATTTGCGAGTCGTTTTCGAGTCATATTTTAGTCATATATCTTATCAGTTTCGAGTCCTATTTTAGTCATATTTCTAATCATTTGCGAGTCCTATTTTATTCATATTTCTAAGCATTTGCGAGTCCTTTTCGAGTCATATTTTAGTTTATTTATTCATATCATTTTAGGCTTATTTTTCTCTTTGGCTACAATATCCATATCGAACCATAAATTTTTTTGCTTTTACGTTCGTTCGCGTGTCCTTGCCGTTCTCTCCATCATCGTCTGTCCTATATCTATAATTTTACTTATTGTGAAAGTATTTATATATTATCTTCTTGTTGTAAAGTCATTGTGAACTACAAAACACAAACGCAATTTGAAATATGTACATATTTTCAAGAATAAGTTCTGAAGTCACATTCGAATCATTACGTAGATCAAAAAGTGATAATATTGTTACTGTTTTCCTGTGCAATCAGTTTTAGATCATTTGGTATATCGAAATGTGATTTTTTGAATTTTTTTTTATTTGTTTTCAGTTATTACTTATAATCTCTTGTTGGTCATAAATAGTAGTCAAAAATGACTCGTATAGGCGATTTAAAAAAATGATCATCTAAATGCTAGGTGGGTATCTTTATATGTTATAGAAATCAAAATGTTTGGTTTTTAAATAATATAAATGGCCATAACTTCTTTATTTGTCAACCGATTTTTATGATTTTTAGCTGGTTGGAAATGTAATCGATTACATAATATGTATAAATATTTACTTTTTTTCAATATTGGTTTAATAAACCTCAAGGCTGGGAAACCTTGCCCGTTGACTTTGTTTTACTTTTGTCAATTTGAAAAATCGAATTATAATTACAGTGGAACCTCGATTATCCGTCAGGCACGGAACCAGCAGCCTGACAGATATTCGAATAGACGGATAATCGAATATATGGCAGAATTTTGTTTTGATTCTGTGTAGTGACGCTAGAATACAAAGTATTGAATATACATAATATATATATAGATATGTACTGTAATTCAAAAAAGCAAGAAAAAAAGAAACAACAAAAAATGTTGATTTGTCATTTTCGTATTTTATTATGTGCATACATAAACAGAATCGAAACAAAACGAAAAAAAAAGTTTGCTGACAAAATGTGACGGTTAATCGGAGTGACGGTTGATCGGGAGACGGATAATCGAGGTTCCACTGTATTCTTAAGGGGTTTACAAGATCAAAATACTGTTCTTGAATATGTTTACGAATCTGAAAAGCTTGAAGCTTTTATGTAACTAGTCCTAAATTCTGAAATTTAACAATCTCAACCAATGATTCCTATAATCTTTTTAGACGTACATCCACTTAAAAATATGAGAGCAAAAAAAAAAAACAGCTATCAGTTGAGATAATTTAGTTTAAGTCAATAATATGTAATAGTACACGGTGGGCTTTAACCAAATTTTAATAAAAGTGTGAGTTACAACAAAAACTTTAATTGGGGATTATTTGGGATGTAATTTATAGTCGATATATGAAAAATATAACAAATCCTTAGAGCTTTTTTTTTAATTCGATATTTACTGTTTTTTAATGATATTGCATATGCATAACATACGTATAAAATTTAAAAGTTTTTCGATTTTCTTCAATCTCAACCAATGATTCCTATAATCTTTTTAGACGTACATCCACTTAAAAATATGAGAGCAAAAAAAAAAACAGCTATCAGTTGAGATAATTTAGTTTAAGTCAATAATATGTAATAGTACACGGTGGGCTTTAACCAAATTTTAATAAAAGTGTGAGTTACAACAAAAACTTTAATTGGGGATTATTTGGGATGTAATTTATAGTCGATATATGAAAAATATAACAAATCCTTAGAGCTTTTTTTTTAATTCGATATTTACTGTTTTTTAATGATATTGCATATGCATAACATACGTATAAAATTTAAAAGTTTTTCGATTTTCTTCAAATTTTGACACGTCAAAATACTTTAATAGATAGCACTACAGTCTAAATTTCAGCTTCCTAGGTGGTCGGGGTCTAGAGAAAAAACCATATATAAACTTGAAAATTGTCGTGTTTAGTCCGGTTTAAAAATATTTGTTCTAAAAGCCCTCAAATCTAAATTTAAAGTTGTGGGTATCAATTTTTTTTATTATGTAATCTTATATAGTACATAAAAAATAATTTTAAATCTCTAGACCTTAAGACTTATTTTTGCGACCCGATTAAGTTAAATACGTCTTAGTAAAATATGACTGTTTTGAAAACGGTGTACATATTTATTCGTAGTCTTATTAATAATACTAAAGACCGATCTTATTATGTTTACCTATTTATTCGCTTTTAAATGAGATACCATATAGTGAAACTGGTTGACCAGGCCCAGAGATATCAAACATTGAATTTGGCTATTTTCGCAAAAATTGCGTTTTTTCGAAATTTGACCTAACAGTACTCAAGACCCCGAATATCTACGGAGCTGAAATTTGAACTGTGAGATTGTCTTTTTAGGTTCTTTAACGTGTCAAAATTTGAGCACAATCGGATGTTTTTTAACATGTTAAAACTTGACCACAATCGGATGTTTTTTAAATTTCATACGTTCGTTATACACATATTATACTAGATAATATTACTAAAAAACAGTAAATATGGTATTTTAAAACAAAAGCTCTAAGGATTTTTTTCCTTTTGATGCATTTCTACTTTGATTAACATCTCAAATAATTCCACATTCAAGTTTTTGTTATAACTCAGCTTGTCATTTGAAGTTGGTTAAAGCCCACCGTGAGTAATGTTTTAGTATCACACTTTGGTTCAAAGGTAAATCTTTGATAAAATTTAAAGCTTGGTTGGACAAAAAATACATTTTAAATTAAATGATATTCATAAAATATATACACTTTGTGCTTATTCAAATCAAAACATTCTTTAAAATTTAAAAAACTGTTCTTGAAACACGCGCTAAAAAGTAATAAAAAAGTCTATAAAGTAGTAATTTCCAGCATTTCACTACAACGCAAGGAGCTGAAAAACGATGCTTATTTAAACAAAACTCATTCCGCTATCACCCATTGTTAAGTATTTAATTTTTGGCAAATTATATTGTTAATTTGCGGACATTTAAATTTATACAATTTATAAAGGTCATTCCATTACATATGGAATTCTAATTTTAGTAGATTTACAATAAGAAACCACAATTAAAGTTTATCTTAAATTCAGAAAAAAATTATATATTAAAAAGTAAGAAAACACGAAATCATAAATTTTTCTCGAGAAATCTGTGATATCAGCAAAAATTAAAAAAAAAACATTCAAGTATAGAAAAAAATTTTACATTTTGAAGACGAAAACTATCAAAATTCAATTTTACAAGTACTTTCTATACTTAATTTGTTATTAGTTAAATAATTATTTTGTTTAATAAATAAAAGAAAACACTTTTACTTTAGTTTATAGTTTACAAAGTGGAAAACTTTTTAAAATAGATATCACTTATTATTAAAATTATACATACGAGTACATATATTTGACTTAATTTTAATGACAATTATCAGTAAAATTATTGTCAACAGAATTGTAAATTCACAAAATCACTTCACAATCGCTGTAAAAAAACATGTAACTTCAAATAAAATATGTTTAAGCAAAAATAAATTAATATAAACCAAAGAAATTAAAATCCAAAAACAGAGAAAATATTAAGATACACTACAACCACAGATGTGCAAATTAATTATTCCACAAAAACGAGTCTTTATGATTTTAAAAAAATAAAAAGTTAAAAAATAAATAAATTATTAAGCATTATTTATTTTTGATGGTAGCTATGGTAAGCGTTTTTGTAGTTTTGATGTAAGATTTAATTTTATACAAACAAAATTTTATTATTATTTAATATATGATACATTGTGATGTCCAGCTTAACTGCTCGAAACGGTACTTGGGTGCCGGACAGCGCAGGAGGAGTGGTATTTTTAAATGAAATGTGGGTAAAGCTGCTATCATAGTACACTTATACCACACATGCAAAGAATTGAGAATGTTAATGAAAAAATTTTAAATTGGCGGCAAATTGTTTTGACAAACGGCAGTACTGCTTCACTTTCCGACGTTTCGAGGCTGCTTTCTCATCAAATTTGCCTCGAAAGTTTTCGCTTGCAATTTTTTTGTGGACTCGAAAATGTTCTCAGTTTACATAGTTTTGAGACATCATCACGTTTAGAGGAATACCCTTTTTGTTTCATAGAAATTTTTTTTGAGGCTCCAAAATGTTCTGGTTACACAGTTTTCGTGGCATCTTCGCGTTTAGAGGAATACCCGCAATAACAACTCAACCATACGAAATCTGTGTCTGTCAGATCGATTATCTCCCCACAAACAGCTGCTACACCAACGTTGTCATAATAAAAAAAAAAGATCCGGTGCCAATCGTTTTAGAAATTGGTGCCAAAAGGTGCCTGAATCGGAACTACCTTGTAGGTAAAATCACTAACATGACATATGGGTGGGACCAAAAAATTGGGTACTATCCCTAATTTATTTGTTTGATTTGTTGTACATTGAGACTTACCCCCCTTTCATGGTTGGCTAATATCTCGCGTTTTAGTCGCCGAGTAAGAATTTGCATTATGTTTATAAGGCCAAATCTTACTGGGCGACTAAAATTAAGAGATAGGAGTCAACCATGAAAGGGGGGTTAATCTTTACTAGTACATCAATGGCATATAGATAATAATAACTTAGCCCTAACTCATGTTTTTGCAATTTTACAGGAGGACGAACAAAACTGCATTAAAAACCTCAAAATTTCATATTAGGGTCTTTTTTCAATTGGATGTAATCCGCTATGTTTTGAAATATCACGTCAAAATTTTGAGTGGACGTGTATTTGAGGGTTATCTTTTAGGATCGACAAAAAAATAAATTTCGAAAAAAAGAGTTAGGGTCTTTCTACCCGAGCGCGACGATATATAAAAATGAATTGCCAATTTGTGTGTGTTCCCGCATCACTTGAGAACGGCTCTGCCGATTTGGCTAATTTCTTTTTCGTTGTATTTTGTAATTTTTGGGACAAGGTTTGTATGAAAGAAAATTTTGTTTAAGATTCATATTTAGGGTGGTCCTCATACAAAAATATGTTTAAAATCGCATTTTCTTAAGGATCGCTTCATCCATTCACATGGAATTGACACCACGTGGTCTTTATATTCAGAGACTATTATTAAGATCTATAAATTTTATTTAGGGTGGTCATCATACAAAAATATTTTTAAAATATCAATTTCTTAAGGATCGCTTCATCAATTAACATGGAATTAACACCACGTAGTCTTTATACTCAGAGACCATTATTAAGTTCTACAAAATTTATTTAGGGTGGTCCACATACATATAAGTGATGTATCCACCGAGCTACGTGCCGTGCTGTAGCGTACACTCATATAACATGTGAGCAAAGCATTGTTTATTTTTTGTTTCTTCTTTTTGCACTAAGAATATCTCAAGATAGGTAATGCTTGGGTAGAATTAAAGATACAGCTGCACAGAATTTGTACTTGCAAATAATATCCAGACATATTTCTTAAGAATTTTATGTAACGTGCTTGAATGAAACCCAAACATATTTCTTAGGAATTTTTCGCGACTTACTTAAATAAAGCTCAAACATATTTCTTAGGAAATTGAAGAAATAATGTTAGCCACTGGGTTTCATTAGAGTAGAACAGTAAAAATAAATTTAATTGAAAAACTCACTTGAAAGTTATAACATCATCTTGTGTTAGTGTTTTTTTTTATTCAATAAAGATTTTACCCAAAATAAGAATAAAATTCGTTTTACTTTTTTGATTCTTTATTTTTTTTCCAACAACGGAACCAGGTAAAGTTAATTGGCGCAGTCGGTAGGATATTTGTAAAATAAGCAAATATCCAAATAACTAAAATAAAACGAATCGCACGAAAAGTTAACGCGACTCAATTAAATAGTACAAGTGGCTATTATTCAGTTACGGTGTACAAATATAAAAAGTGCTTAGGACAACTACAAGTTCTATCGTCACAAAGTTCAAGGAAAAACAATTCTGGTGCACAACACAACGAATTAATGCAATTCACTGTACAATCTGAACGAAAATCAGAAATCTAATAAATAAAGAGGGAATATGGCTACAGAAAAGCTGCCAGACACCATTTTTTCACAGTGTCTCACACAAATTAGACAGACACCTATGTTTGGAGGCGATCCACAACAATTGGGACCGTTCATCCGCAAGATAGAAAGGATAATAGCATTATACACAACTTCAGACTTGTTCCAACAAAACGCTATGTTAGGAGCAATTGAATCCCAAATCAACGGAGAAGCGCAGAATGTAGTTTTTAGAAGACAACCAATGACATGGATTGCATTGAAGTCAACATTAATAGATGAATTCAAAGAACAGCAGCCAACCCATCAGATGATTTTAGATCTACACAGGATCAAATTCAGTACACTACGTAAGTTCATTGATGACTTAGAAATGAGTAGTTTTAAAATTATAAATAAATTAGAAATAGAAAATGTGGACACAGAGAAATTAGTTTACACACAAACTTTAAATGAAACGATCAGAACAATAATTTCCAACCAATTGCCTGATAGAATTTTTATGCAGATGTGTAGATACGATATCTCTGATTTAACAAAGCTAAAGCAGGTAGCACAACAGTTAGGCATATTAGAAAATCGAACTTACGAAGAAAAACAAAAACCAAAACTTAATGAAGCACCCATACTCACACCCAGAACAAAGTTCAACACTTGGGCGCCTAGAGAAGAAAGACCAAAAATGGTAGCGAACTACAGACAACCTTTTAATTCGCACAAGTGGGGCGATAGGCAGAATCACTTTGATAGGAACAGACAGACAAATAGTTACCAAAATAATAATGCTTTCAGGAATAATAGTAGCAACAATAATTATAATCATCAACAAAATAATGCTTATCATAACAGACCAAGTTGGCAAAATAATAACCAAAATACCAATAATAACGAGCAACCAGGACCAGGGCCGAGTAATCAAAGCAATAAGAGGATGCAAGAGCAGACCAAGAACAGAGTAGATTAGGACCGAAACCCATGGAAGTAGAAAATTTTCATGCAACAGCCTCGGAGGCCAATACATCGAAATAAAATTAAACAATAAAATTTATAAATGCTTAATTGATACTGGTTCTAGCGCTAACGTGATGAACGAAAATTTTTTTAAAGTACCAATTAGAAAATGTAATGTTAATATGAAAACAATTGGGGGAGACTTAAAAGTAACATCAGAAGTTAGAATGAAATTTGAGAAATTATGGGACAACGAAATACGATTTTTAATCCATAAATTTAGCGACATGTATGACATGCTAATAGGGCGAGAAGCATTAAGGGAAGCTAATGCAATAATTAATTATGAAAAAGAAGTAGTCCAAATTAACGGAAAATTATTCCCAATCAAGGATTCAACCAACAATGAGGACGAAAGTTTTTCAGATTTCATAGAAGACGTAGCTTTAACAAATGTTGAAGTACATTACGCGCTCAGAAATAATTTAGAAAATAATTACGGTGGAATCAGAGATGACCACCTAAATAATGAGGAAAAGGAAACCCTAAAAAAAATTATAAAAAAATATGCTGATATACAGTATCACGAAGGTGACAATTTGACTTTCACTAACACTGTAAAACACACAATAAAAACTAAACACGAAAATCCAATATATAAGAAACCGTACAGTTATCCATACGCATTTGAAGAAGAAGTCAATAAACAGATGAAGGAAATGTTGGAGCAAGGAATTATAAGACATTCCGATTCACCATATTGTAGCCCAATATGGATAGTACCAAAAAAAACAGACGCATCGGGAAAAAGGAAGCTAAGAATTGTAATTGACTATAGGAACCTCAACGAAATAACAATCAACGATAAATTTCCCATTCCCAACATGGACGAAATTCTTGACAAACTTGGAAGATGCCAGTACTTCACAACACTAGACCTGGCAAAAGGATTTCACCAAATTGAAATGGATGAGGCATCAATAGCAAAGACAGCCTTTAGTACTAAACAGGGACATTTTGAATACACAAGAATGCCTTTTGGTCTAAAGAACGCGCCAGCTACTTTTCAGCGGTGCATGAATAACGTTTTGAAAGATCTAATAGGAAAACATTGTTTAGTTTACTTAGACGATATTATTATATTTTCAACAAGCTTACATGAACATACAACGTCTTTGAATCTAGTTTTTCAAAAATTAAGGGAAGCGAATCTAAAACTACAACTGGATAAATGTGAGTTTCTGAAGAGAGAAACAGAATTTTTGGGACACGTTATAAATACGCAAGGAATACAACCAAACCCAAATAAAGTAAACGCTGTTGAAAATTTCCCAATACCAAAATCGACAAAGGAAATAAAGACATTCCTGGGACTCAGCGGATTTTATAGGAAATTCATACCAAACTTTGCGAAAGTTGCGAAACCTTTGACTAATTACTTAAAGAAAGGAACTAAAATCGATATAAACAACAAAGAATACGTTGAAGCATTTGAAAAATTGAAAATACTGATTACAAGTGAGCCAATACTAACTCACCCCAATTTTAACAACAAATTTACACTCACGACAGACGCAAGCAATTACGCCTTGGGCGCAGTGCTGTCACAAGAGCAAAAACCAATATGCTACGCATCACGAACATTGAATGAACATGAGGTAAATTACTCTACAGTTGAAAAAGAACTGTTGGTCATCGTATGGGCAACTAAATACTTTAGACCATACTTGTATGGTAGAGAATTTGAAATTCATTCTGATCACCGACCATTAGTCTGGTTGAGTGGTATAAAGGAACCTAATATGAAATTGCAACGATGGAAGATTAAACTAAATGAATACAATTTTAATATCAAATATTTACAAGGGAAAGACAACAATGTAGCGGATGCATTATCACGAATAAAAATTGAAGAAGTAAATGCAGCCGATGAAGAAAATGAAAGCAACTTAGCAACCATACACAGTGCAAAGGAAGACAGTGAAAATCATATAAAATGGACGGAGAGACCAGTGAATATGTTCAACAACCAAATAATTTTTATAAAAGGAAACCAAGAGAGAATAATCACACAAAGTTACTTTCACAAAAATATATTGAATATAGAGTACAAAATAATGGATGCAACAAAAGCAACTGAAATTATACTGAAATACTTTACAAACAAACCCACAGTGATGTACATGGAAGAAATCGAAGATTTTGTTATGTTTCAGAATGAGTACGTCAAACTCATACGGAATAACAAAACTATGAAATCAAACATCCTACTGCAAAATGTTAAAGATTATGGAGAATTCAAAGAAATAATATGGAAAATACACGAAGACTTAGTACATGCAGGCATCGACAAAGTACTTATGAAATTCAAAGAAAAATATTATTATCCAGACTTTGCGAAGCTAACAGTTAATATTATAAACAAATGCGAGGCATGCAACTTATCAAAGTCAGAACATAGGAATACGAAATTACCATTGCAAATAACCCCAGAAACTCAGAAAATAAGAGAGAAATACATTATAGACTATTATTTCGCGTACAGAAGAAAATTTCTAACATGCATTGATATACATTCGAAATTTGCACTAGCAATCGAAACAAAGAATACTGATTGGATAGAGAGTAAAAAAGCTTTACTAAAAATATTCAATAGTATGGGGAAACCTAAAATTATTAAAATGGACAAAGACAAAGGCCTCACAAGCAGAAGTGTAAGAAATTGGCTGGAAAGTGAAGGAATTAAGGTAGAAATCACAACGTCAAAAACTGGCATAGCAGATGTAGAGAGACTACATGGTACACTCAACGAAAAATTGAAAGTAATCGAAAACTCTACAGATCCAGAGGACAAAATAATGAACATTGAACTTAGCATCTATACTTATAATCACAAAATAACGCACTCAGCAACCAAGAGAACACCAGCAGAAATATTTCTCCAGGGTAGAGAATCTGATCCAATCCAACAACAAAGAAAAATAAATACAATAAACAAAATAAATGAAAATAGGAAGGATTTTGAAGTAGACCCATTGTACCGAAAAAATACGCAAATAGGACACAAATCAATGAATCCATTCAAGAAGACCAATAATATAGTAAGACTAGACGACAAACATTTCACAGAAAAATTTACCAACGACAGAGTAGACAATTATAAAACTTTTTATAAAAAGAAAAAGAAAACTTATAAGTCAAAATATTGCAGGGAAAGCAACGATAATAATAATGACGGCCATGTTAGTAAACCTGACGTTTGCACAGGACCTGGAAATCAGCCAATAATCGATAACCATGGATTTTTACTAATGACTACAGGAGATATAACACTAGTAGAGAGGTATGAATATCACACGCTAACGATCAACACTTCTGATATTATAATAACACAAAATAAATTCAAAGTACAAGAAGGAAAATTTAAAAACGACATTCATCTAAGGACCCTTATGAATAAACTTGACAAAGAAATAGAAGGACTAAAATTACATAATAGGCAGAAACGAGGAATCTTCAATTTTGTGGGTATAACTTACAAATATTTGTTTGGTATTCTGAATGAAGATGATAAGAAAGAATTAGAGCAGAAATTGGAAGATGTGGAAAATACAATGCTTAGTTCAGATGAGCTCAATCAAGTAATCAACCAAGTAAACGATAAATTGCAACAGGTAAATAAGTTAATACTATCGAAAAATAACGAAATTGCAAAGTACCAATTATACTTAACAATAAAAGAATTTACTGAGACCATAGAGGATTTGCAATTAGCTTTACAACTAGCGAGACTAGGGATTTTCAACCCAAAACAACTAGAACACGAGGAGTTAGGAAAATTGAATTATGAACAGGTATCTGGAATTAGAACATCCACATGGATTTCAGGGGAGAATATTTTACTAATCACACAAGTACCAAAAGAATTCAGGAAAGAAAAATCCTACCGTTTAATAGGTTACCCAAGTGAGGAAAGGTTGCAAGTAAACTTAGATATTAATTTTTACCAAAAGAAAGACAAGACAACAGGTGACACAGGGAAATTGTATGATCTTTCACATAAAGAAATTATTAACAATTGTGTCATGCAAATTATGACAAACTCCAAAGAATTCAATTGTGAAATTGTTGAATGTAAAGAAGAAGAATTCGTAAGGTTCTTAGAACCAAATATTGTAATAACATATAACTTAAGTGAAGTCAAAATCAAACAAAATTGTAACAATCTGAATTTATCAATAAAAGGTAATAATATTGTAAGAATTAATAATTGTCAAACACAAATAAAAGATCTGATCATCTCAAACGACAAAGAATTCAATGTAAAAATTATGCACACTACTACGGTTATGAAACCTATTAAAAAGTTACAAAATATTAAAGAAAAAGATATTGTTAAAATATTTCATAAAGAAAGCATAGTTTATAAAATCATTTCATATACAACAAGTACAATATTGATAATTTGTATCACACTATATATGATATTTAAGTACAAATCCTGGAGCAACAAAAAAGTTTTAAAAGTAAACATCAACGAGGACGTTGAATATTCTAAACGGGGGAGGAGTGATGTATCCACCGAGCTACGTGCCGTGCTGTAGCGTACACTCATATAACATGTGAGCAAAGCATTGTTTATTTTTTGTTTCTTCTTTTTGCACTAAGAATATCTCAAGATAGGTAATGCTTGGGTAGAATTAAAGATACAGCTGCACAGAATTTGTACTTGCAAATAATATCCAGACATATTTCTTAAGAATTTTACGTAACGTGCTTGAATGAAACCCAAACATATTTCTTAGGAATTTTTCGCGACTTACTTAAATAAAGCTCAAACATATTTCTTAGGAAATTGAAGAAATAATGTTAGCCACTGGGTTTCATTAGAGTAGAACAGTAAAAATAAATTTAATTGAAAAACTCACTTGAAAGTTATAACATCATCTTGTGTTAGTGTTTTTTTTTATTCAATAAAGATTTTACCCAAAATAAGAATAAAATTCGTTTTACTTTTTTGATTCTTTATTTTTTTTCCAACAACGGAACCAGGTAAAGTTAATTTATATATTTTTAAAATCGCATTTGCTTGAAGATCTCTTTGTCGATTCACATGGAATTAACATCACGTAGGACTTATATCTGGACGCGCTTATTAAAATATGTTTTTCATATATAGAGTGAATATTTAGGGTGGTCTTCATACAAAAATATTTTTAAAATCGCATTTTCTTAAGGATCGCTTCATCGATTCACATGGAACTAACACCACGTGGTCTTTATACTCAGAGACCATTATTAAGTTTTATAAATTTTATTTAGGGTAGTCCTCATACAAAAAATATTGTTCATCACCAAACGTTGCGATGAAAGCGTTAAATATTTTTAGTATAAGATTTAAATATAAGATTTAAATATAAGCATCGTATACACACTGTAAGAATAAAAACGGATTTTTTGACATGATTTCTTTTTCCACAAAAATTGAAGTGTTTTTATTTCCACTAAGCTAAAGAGGGTTCTAAACAAAATTCTATCTGTTATATCTATAATGAAAACAATGTTTTTAGTTGAGCTTTTTTCAATCGAATGAAGTTTTTTTATTTATGTTTTAAATTAAGAATCAAATACAAATTGATCATTAAATATTAAAATAATTAAAGTGAATACATATACAGTGATTACATCTCGGCCAACCTGATAACTGATCGTCCTCGATCATATATAATAAAAAAAAAACTTAAATCATTTTAATTACAAAAACTTAACTTATGCGAGTATACATGCATACAATAAATCAATAGAATATGGAATATGGGAAGAAAAAAAAAAAAAAAAAAATTTTAATTGTTAGTGACCTTATCATTATAAGGTAGTAACCATTTTCTCATTCTATTTGCTTCAATGACACCATTGTAAGGTATTTGTGTTAATTGACAATTTTCTATGTCACGAATGACATACCGATCATTTCCTAAAATTTTATGAACACAATATGGCCCTTTATATTTTGGGACAAACTTTTTATTGGTTCCAACTGCAGTATCAATATTTTTTACTACTACAAAGTCTCCAATTTTATACTTTTTAGCATTTTTACTATGTTTGAGAAAATAGTTTAAGTTATATTTTTGTGAATTTATAATGGCTTCTGAAGCTTTAGCACGAATTTGTTGCAAATCTCTAATTGAATTTATTTTACTATCTAAATGTTCTGTTATTTCGTCTACAATTTCACCTCGTTGTTCCACCCCAAACAAAAGTATACTGGGAAAAGTTTTAGTAGTACTACTTGCGGAATTATTAATAGCATATTCTACTTGAAGGAGTTTGTTAGACCAATCAGAATGGTTTATAGGCTCACTTAGTTTTCCTAACATTGACTTAATTACTCTGTTGACTCTTTCAACTTGTCCATTGGCTTGAGGAGACGCAGTAGCGACTTTAACGTGAGCTATATTTCTATTTAATAGAAATTCGGAAAATTCTAATGAAGTAAAGCAACTACCTCTGTCAGAAATGATTCGCCGCGGTCGACTATAGTAGCTAAAATACTTATCAAGAGCACAAATTACTTCACGCGTACTCGTTGAATTTGTTGGATATAATTTAACGTATTTTGTAAACCCATCAATAACAACTAATATATGCTTTCTCTTTGACTTTATAGATGGTAGAGGACCAAAATGATCAATGTGGATTGTATCAAATGGTATTGGTTTTTTGGGAATATGATATAAATTTCTTTCGCTAGTATTTATTGGTGTAGCATATCTAATGCACTTAAGGCAATTCCGAATAAAATTTTGGATTTTTTGACGCATACATGGGAACCAATAATGCATGTTAATTTTATCGTGTGTCTTATCATCAGCTTGATGCCCTACTTTTTCATGCATTAATCTAATGACATTGTTCTCCATTTCTGATGGTACATACAATACTTTCTCACCACTTTCTTTCACTCTATAAATGAGCCCATCAATCAAATCGAAATCTTTTACTTCACCTTGTTCCAAATGACTACGAATGTTTTTTATGTTTTCATCACGTTCTTGAGCTATCTGAATTTGAAGATCAACATCATTCGCATCTATAACTGTGGCAATTTGAATCCTACTTAGAGCATCTGCATGTCCCATAGACAATCCGCTTCGATGCTGTATAACATAGTTATAATTTTCTAACTCTAAGGCCCAACGAGCAATTCGTGTATTTATTTGTTTTCTTTCAAGGGTGAGCGTTAGTGAGTTACAGTCAGTCAATATTTTAAAAGGTATACCTTCTAGATATACTCTAAATCGTCTCAAAGCATAAATTATGGACAGGGTTTCTAACTCAAAGCTGTGGTATTTAGATTCAGCAGATGAAGTAGTTTTTGAGAAATACGATACGGGATGAAGTTTTCCATCATCTTGTCGTTGAAGTAAAACGGCACCAAATCCATGCGAACTTGCATCGCAATGCAACTCAGTTTCTCTTTTAGGACTGTATACTGCCAAAATAGGCGTTTCTATTAATTTAGCTTTTAATTCATTAAAAGCATTAACACAATTTTGGTCAAAACTAAAAACACTGTTTTTCTTTAATAAATTCAACATTGGTTTAGCAATTTGAGAAAATGAACGCACAAATCGCCTAAAGTAAGAGAACAAACCTATACATGAATGAAGTTCCTTTTGATTTCTCGGCATAGGATACTTTTTTATAGCAGCAATGTGTGATTCACTTGGCGTCAACCCAGAAGGTGAGACAGAATATCCTAGGTATTCTATTTTTTTGTATCCAAAGTGACATTTGGATAAGTTTAGTTTCAAACCACGTTTGAAAATTCGTTGTAAAACAGTTTTTAATAATATTTTGTGTTCTTCAAAATCTGAACTCGCTATCATGATATCGTCAATATATATGATTATTTTCTTTGCGTCGATTAAATCCCTAAAAATATTGTTAATAAACCGCTGAAATACAGCTGGAGCGTTCTTTAATCCAAACGGCATTTTCAAATATTCATATTGCCCAAAAGGCGTTACAAAAGCAGTGAATGGAATGGATTCAGAAGATATACTAACTTGATGGAAGCCACTTTTCAAATCTAAAAGACTAAAGATTTTCTTACCCTCTAAGTACTCTATGCAGTCTTCAATGAGGGGCAAAGGATAGTTATCTCTTACTGTAATTTTATTCAAACCTCGATAATCAACACACATACGCGTTTGTCCATTCTTCTTTTTTACGAGAACTATAGCAGAAGCGTATGGAGAATTACTTGGGCGTATTATCCTTTCGGTTTGTAAATTATTTATAATGTCTTGAACTTTTTCACGATCCGCGAATGAAAGTCGTCGTGGTGCACAATGAAAAGGGACATCATTCGATAACCTTATTTTCATTTCATACTCTAAAGGGTCTATAACATCATCTAGTGGTTTAATGTAAGAGTTTACTATTAATTCCGTTAGCTCATCGCGATTAAATTTAATCAAGTTACTGTCAATATCTAGTTCTTCATCAATCGGATCTACTTGTATATTAAATATATCAGGTACATTACAAAAAATACTGCAATCGAAACCATGGTCTTCATCAACAAATTCAAGTTCTTTTTTCATGACTTCATCCCCACATATCATATTCAGTTGATTATTTTTCAAAATATTACACTTGTTTAAAATACTTATCAAATTATCCGATAAGGAAGTGCAAGTTTGATTACTTTTATTAATATTCAATAACTTAATTGTTTTGTACTTCAGTTTTGTTTTTATTAATTTTATGTTAAAAGCTTCTAAAAAATTTCGCCCCAAAATAACAGGCATTGACATAGCTTCATCTGGTAAAATATTAATTTTAACAGTTTTTAACTGGTGTTCACATTTAATTAAACAATTTATTTCATTGAGAATCTGCAGGTTGCTGCCACCTATACCTCGGTAATTAATGTTTTGTTTGGTCGATCTCTTACGATAAATATCCGGGACACAAGAATTTTTAATTAAACTGATTGGACACTTGCATTTCCTTCCGAATTCACATCAAAAGTTATACTCACTAAATTAAAGGCACTCATTACAGTTGAATTTTCTTGATCTCCGTCTTCATTTAGAACTGCAACTTGTGTCTCGGTCTTCAATATTTTCCTCGGATTTTTACATTCTCGATGATTATGTCCCATTTGCCAACATCGAAAACAGGAACCATTCTGTCGAAGCGGAAATGGACAGTTTGATTTAAAATGCCCAGACTGTGAACAATTGAAGCACTTTACGATGTTGTCAACATTTGTTTTATTAATTATGTTCCTAGAAGCTGCAGGACGAATAGTTTCAGACATTCCCAGTGGGGAACGGCGACCAACTGTAGTTGTTCCAGAAGAAGGTGGTTGCAAATATTTTTGTTGATAACGGGTAATAAGCCGTTTTAACTCTTCAATAGTGCGAGCTCCCAAGAGCAAATTGACATTAGCAACATTAGCTTTTATACCAGCGATAATAAAGTCAATAACTTCAGTCTCGCTAATATCAGATCTTTTTGCGATCGACTGCATTATCAACACATAGCTATGTAGAGATTCTTCATTTTTTTCCAAAATCGATGAGATAACATCTCATAAACATCTCGTCGAGATACCGCAGCATCAAATTCGTCAATTAGCGCTTGTTTCAGTTCAGAAAAATTTAGAGCACGCGTTGCCCTGAGAAATATGCGAGCAGTTCCCGAAAGAGAACGACGCAAGCTTAAAAATTTGAACTGCTCTTCAGCATTAATTGAAAGCATTATTTGCTCAAACTCTCGCAAAAAATCCATTTCATCTCCACTAAATTTAGGTATAGCGTGTTCAATATCAGTGAAGTCTGTTTTGCGCCCACTTTCACGGCATGACATAGTTGTGACTGCATTCTCTAATTCGGCGATTTGCCGTTTCAGCTCTAAAACTTCTTTTTGTTGTCTTAACTTTATAAGCTCTTCAGAGTCATTCGAATTATGGGCACCAATAGTAGAAACGGCATCAATATTGGCAACAATTGGTCGGAAAACGGTGGCATCAGCAGCAGCAGTAGAGACATATGGTGGAACACAAACAGCAGCAGGCCGAACTTCATTTTCGGCAACAATTTGTTGGTTAACGGCATCAGCAGCAGTAGATACGTCTTGCGGAATAGAGGCATTCGAAACTTCATTTTCAACAACTATTTGTCGGATAACACCATCAGCAGCAGCAACAGTAGAGGCATCTTGTGGAGCATCATTTTCCATGTGAACATTTTCAGCTAAATATCCAGTATATAGGCGCTTAAGCTGCGCCATTGTCGCTGTTTCTGGAAACTCAACATTTAAAGCAATAAGAGCTTCCACAAGCTCTTGTCTTGTAACTTGAGACATTTTTTTTTTTTTTTTAATAATTGACAAAAAAAAATAAAATTAATTATATGAAGCAACCCCACATCTGAGTTGAAAACAATGTTTTTAGTTGAGCTTTTTTCAATCGAATGAAGTTTTTTTTATTTATGTTTTAAATTAAGAATCAAATACAAATTGATCATTAAATATTAAAATAATTAAAGTGAATACATATACAGTGCTTACAATAACAAATTTTTGTAATAGATGACAGAACAACAACTGTCGGGTCAGCTAGTTATTTATAATTTATAAATTCATCCTATAGAATAAATTTTAAAATAAAATGTAATAAAGAGTAATTTATATAGCAATAATACAGAATTCAATCTTATATAACAAAGTAGAAATAAAGTGACTAAAATAGTAAGACAAGAAAAAGAAATTAAAAAAATAGGCAAAAATAGGTCACCATACAGGAAGTTTTTAAAACTCAGAAAAAGATTTATGTACTATTTTTGAAATAATTATAAATTGCATGTTTGAAGCTGTTACCAGTTCTAATTCGTTTTACGTCAACAGGCAAGGAGTTCCATAACCTAATAGTGCTAATGAAAAATGTTTTTATACATTTGTTTTTTAAAAATGTCTGGAAGATGTAGTCTTCTCCGTTTAGTTTTAAACTTAACATTTAGAATGTGCCTTCAAATGTTTTACAAAACCCGGTCAGGCGTTACCCCGAAAACTGCCATTCGGGACAGTCCACAACTTCAGCCCCAAACTCGGTACTCAACTAATTAAAATAATTGAGATCTTTTTTGAAAAGGTACCATATTACCATATGTCTTAATTACATGATTTATATTTGCTTAAAAAATCTTTGGAAGGATATCTGTCACATAATGAACAGTTATTTACCATTTGTTTTGGTATTAACAAGTCAATATGGTTCCCTTAAAACTTTTAACACTTTAAGTATTGACATTTTTTGGTGGACTTGCATCATCTTTTTCATCGCAATGAGAATTTAATTTTTGAAGTTCAGTTAATAGGCTATTGACTATGTATTTGAATAAGGAACTAATTCGTTAAAGGTATTTTATTGTCTCAGATGTTCAATTGTAACCTGAAAATGATAAATCCAAAAGTGCGATTAAATTTATGCTTGGACTTTTGAGAACGGTGCAAATTTGTCCAATATTATATTTTTTGCTATAACTCAAAAACTATATAGTTGTATTATATACACAATATGAAACTTATTGTAGAAAGTAAAATTTCCTATCATTTTTAAAAGTCAAAAAACTTATTTTTTCACCAAAAAAATTAAAAAAACTACTTAAAAAATCCGAAAAATTTAAATTTTTCTAATTTTTGGATATAATTTGTTTCTGAGTGGATTCGGGGATTTTTCAAGCTAACAAAAAAGAAAGGTGCTATAGTGATGACAAAATGATGACCCACAAAAGAATTTTGGATAAAAATTGCCAAAAATATATAGTTTTTGAGTTATGATTAAAAATATAAAAAGTGGGAAAATTTGCACCGTTCTCAAAAGTCCAAGCCTAAATTTAATCGTACTTTTGGCAGACAATAAAATATTTTTAACGAATTAGTTCCTTTTACCCCTGTTATTTATGACATAGTCAATAGCCTATTTACTGATAAAATCTAAAATAAAAACACAAACTTGTACTTTTTTCCGGTTGGGCATTAGTTTTCGTTTTAATATCGCACACATACATATAAGACACAATGAAGACTTCAGACATTTTTCCTCTACACATGAAATGTCAACTCGTTAAACCCCGGAGTGCTCAGCTGAAATCATACGTGCTTTTTTCCCATATGTACTGAAAGGGGCATTACTAGAAAAATAGACAAGATTTTATTGAAATATAATATAACTACATCTTACATTTCAATTGTAATTTATTTCAGGAGTATCAAAAAAAATTGCACAAAATTTGCTCTAAGAGAAGTAACAACCTTAAAGCTTTTCAAAATAACTCATTAATCATTATTAAACCGTGTGAATTTTTCTAGAAAGTGCCAAATTTTCTTGCAGAACCATTTTAGGTTTAAGCTGACTCCTGCATCTGTTGATATTCAAACACAGTTCCACGTCCAATAAATTTTTGTGGAGGCTTATCGCTTGCATCACTTCGCTTACTTTCTGTATTAGAAGGAATTCCGTAACCACCACCTCCTGGAGTTTTCAATAAGAAAGTGTCCTGTTGAATACAAAAATTATTTAATAAAAAACATGTACTGTATGCAGTAAGTAAATAAGCATTTTGTAATCAGAGCATATAGTTTAAGGGCTGGCTACATAAAACTACACTGATCGTATATAGTCGTGATTTTTGACTCATAAGTTTCTAATGACATCATCAAAGCTAGTGTCCATTTTGCAGAAGGCGTGTTAAGTCAACTATAGTTCTGCAAATTGGTATAGCAATTGATTTTGAAAATACAAATGGAAACAAAATATCCCAGAAGAGTGGGTGGAGGTCTAACCGCTCCCAAAGGCGATAAAGTAGTAAACTATAAGTTGAAATTTAATTCATAAGGTATAGTTCTGAAAATTTGTTCACTGGAAGTTTATAATACAATTAGACATTTTATAAATATGCAGAGGTCAAAGTGAGGCTGATTGACAAAAAAAAACATATTTATAACTGTACATTATCACAATAATGAATATTCATTGAAATGGTTTGATGGACCACAATTGCCAATTAAATAAAATATTGGTAATTATTCGGAAAATGCTACCTGCTAAATAACCTTTTGCATGACACCTTTATTTTAAAAATCGATCCGGAGATTCTCAACGTGTAAAGATTTTTTGAAAAATTACTTCGTAAGTTTATATCTCCGAAGCTAGATGCACCCCCGACTTCTGGTTCCATATTCGTTATCAGTATTAAAAGCCTGGTAAGAAAACAATGAATTAATAAAAAAGAGGCTTCTTACTTATGCTGATAAAATCAGGTACAAAACTCTAAGATCGGCCATTCAATTTTTGAGCTATATCATATTTATCAACAATATTCTCAAAAAGGTAAAGGTTTCACTTGGCTGATGCCGAATATTCAAAGATAACACAGCTCACAACAAAATCCCTTTTTAAAGTTTGAGGAGTGTATCTATTAGATTTTTGTGTGCTGATTACGGAAAAAATAGTCGAAAAATTCCATCACGCAAGGTTTTTGAGACATTTTAACCTAAAAGTACAAAAAACACTGTTTTTTGACATATTTGAGGTTATGTAGCACCATGATTTTTTTTTTCATAAAGTATGTGTGGGATCTTAAAGTACAATTCTTCTTCTTTCAAATGTCGTTGAGTTTTCTGAAATATATTTTTTTTCACCGAGTTATCGCATATTGAAAATTTCATGCAAGTCAAGCCGACAGTCATAATTTTTAACACATTATTCTATGTACATATTTCGCTTAAGTTCTTCCGATTTTTCCTATCCGGTCAAATTATGAAATTTCTTTTCGTTATGTTTGCGTTAATATAGTGGATGTAATTTGAATTTTTTCGGGGTCTTTCTACTTAACGTATCTTAAAGTGTGATTTTGAGGTTATGTCAAAATCTAAGGGTGATGAGTAAATTCTGAGTAGTTTTTTTTTTCAGATGCGGTATATATTTAAAAAAAATAAAAATTAAATTCAAGCATCCCAATGTATTATAAAAAAAATTGAACTATTTGCATTGAAATACAGACCAAAACTTTATGACGGGAGACTTTCAACAATAATAGTTCAAAACTACCTTTTTTAAGTTGCAAAATTCTAGTATTTCATGAACAATGTATTCATTGAAAAGTTCGTTTGCTTAATGCGAAAAACCTATTCAATGCAGACGAGATAAGTACGTTTAAAAAAATTAAGCATGTATTTATTAGCTTACCCCTGTTTCTACATCAACAACAGTTTTACCACCTAATGAAATTAGACGACCATCTTGCTTGCGTAATAAATTCAGGCCACGTTTTCCTGGTTCTCCGCCAGCCAAACCGTATGGCTGCAATGTTCGACGCTCGGTCAAAACTGATAAAGTTACCGGCTTACGAAATAATAACTCTCTCTCCACACCTTCACCGCCTTTATATACTCCAGAACCACCAGAATTATCAGAGCGCAAGCAAAATCGGTTCAAAATTATAGGGAACCTTAACTCCAAGATTTCAGGATCTGTAATGCGTGTATTTGTCATATGAGTGTGCACACCGTCTGCACCATCCCAATCGGGTCCAGCACCTGCACCTCCAGCCACGGTCTCATAATAACCAAACTGATTGTCGCCGAAGGTGATATTATTCATACAACCCTGTGAAGCGGCGCAAACACGAAATGCTTTAAGAATAGTGTCCACGA
This sequence comes from Tricholauxania praeusta, assembly GCA_949775025.1. NCBI lineage: Eukaryota > Metazoa > Arthropoda > Insecta > Diptera > Lauxaniidae > Tricholauxania > Tricholauxania praeusta. The sequence goes on from OX459031.1 coordinate 80,137,126, forward strand.
CTCGTTGTGAAGTTAAAACATTTCCACCGACAACTGCAGCGCTCTCAGAAGGATCTAGCATAGAATTTTTCGGAATAATTGCCATTATTGGCGCTAAACAGCCCTGATTCAGAGGTACATCATGACCAACCATGCATCGTAAGCAGTAAATCAAAGCTGATAAGGTAACAGCTCTTGGTGCGTTACAATTTCCCCAAACTTCAGTTCCAGAGCCAGTAAAATCACAAACTGCGGAGCCCTCCTTCTCGTCAATAGTTACTTTAAGCATAATAGGCGAACCGTCGTCCATAAACTCATTGGCTTCTAAGACTGTGCTGCCAGTACGTTTCAATGTGTCCTTTGCAATTTGTTTGAGCATATCACGCACAGCAATCTCCGCATTTTGTTGAATGTAATTCATGTACGCCTGTACAACTTTAAGGCTGTAGTAGCTTATCAGCTCCGATACAAGTTGAATGCCTTTGTGATTAGCAGCAATTTGTGCTTTTAAATCAGATATGTTTTCTGACAAGTTTCTAGTACCCATGGCACCTTTTGCTGCTGTCGGTGTTGTTAGTCGTTCAACAATTTTTTCCTGTAAATTGGATGCATAAATATATAATTGGAATAGTAAATAATACTAATTAAATTACTTCTTGAAATTTTCCATTTTCAACAATAAGAAATGATTTAAAAGCTGCCCCTTCCTGATCTAGAGAAGTAGAATGAGGTGGCATTGAGCCTGGCGTAATACCCCCAATATCAGCATGATGACCTCGAGAAGCGACAAAAAATACTGGACGAGACTGTTCCCTGAAATGAAATAAAAATATTGAATTTACTAAAAAATTACAATACGGCTTCCCGGTTTTCTCCGGAAATTAATAGTTTAAAGCAATATATACATATAAGTCCTAAGTAATAAAAAAAAATATGTTTAAATCTACTACGAAATTACTACCACTAGACATAAATTCTATAAAATTGTTTGTAAACGAAAAAATCATGTATTCATGATTTACAGTTCACACGTGGTAGAAGTGAAACCTTAAGAAAACTAAACTGAGAATTAATGACACGAAATTGTTTTATTAAAACTATAAGAGTTGGTAGGATCTAGAATAGCTACAGCAATAAATGATTAAAGTACTTCTCCAGCAGAGTGCCCGAAAAATATCAATTTCGAGATCGGTTAACCAAAAGCTGAACTACGAAAGCCTTGCCATAGCAAGGACCAAACAAAAATATACTACTCATTGTAATTGTTATTGTTTCCCAATTATAAAAATATCAAAACCAATAGCAAACTATAATGAGAGAGCGTAGTAGATTTTTTTCTCCTCGCTATGGCAAGGACATGCTAGTTAATCAGTAAAAAATCAGCTTATATCTCAGCTTTTGCCTAACCTATTTCGAAGCTGATAATTTTCGGGCACTCTGCTTGATGAGTACTTTAATTTGATATATCATTTATTTCTGTAGCTATTTTATATCCCGCCAACTAAGACTTACCATCGAGGAAAAAACTATATAAAGTGAAAGTACTGCTAAAAAAAAAATAGTGTTGCTTTATGCGTTTCATTATACACACCAAATTTCAAAACACACCCGTGCTAAAGAAGTTTCACTTCAAAAATGTTGGTAAACGAATTAGGCAAAAAGTTGTAGGAAACTTAAGTTCCAATAACATTTATTTAAAGTACTTTTCTGTGGAACAATTAGTAGCAAACAATAGTCCAACAAATGCTTAAATAGATATTCGTTTCCACGTATTTTCTGTAGTATTTGAGATACAGATACGGAAAAATTTATTAAATAAGTATAATTTGACTACCTCGGACGATTTAATAATCGCCAGACCCCACTTAAGTTTTGTTACCCCCTTCACCATCGTAGCCATTTCCAATAATATTTTCTTGGAGCGTCAGAAGTATATCTGTATATGTAACCGGCCATAGGATAAACTAGTTTTTCCTAGGCCAAACTAGTTCATCCGAAGCATATTAGGATAGACCAGTTTAGCCTAGGAAAATTTTAGTATGTTAGGCGGCTTTCGGCAGCGACTCTGTGTTAACATTCACCAATAACTCCAACACCGGCTTCGCGAAGGCCTTCGGCCGCGGTTCACTATAGTATATCCAACGCCGGTGTGATATCGAAACCCGTGTTGAACATAATATAATGAAATATTAAGATTTCAAGAAAATCGGGAGTGAGAGCGTTTAAGTAAATTGAAGCCCTAGTTTATCTCAGGCTAAACTGGTTCATCCTAACACTCTTCGGATGAACTAGTTTGGCCTAGGAAAAACTAGGCCCATACATGTAATAAGCTAATTAGTTTTTGCCTTTTAATTTACTAATTGATCATTTTATTGTAATATAATATAGTTTTGTAACAGACATAAACAGAGCATAAGTTTAGTAATCAGTGTTTTGATTACCATTTGCAATACTTAGCTTATTTGTGATTAAATCTTTATCGAAAAACAATTAACTCTATTTTTGTCGAATTACACTTAAGCTATCGGTATTAGTAAGGATAAATAGTTATCCCCAATGAGAAGGCTATGTAAATGTATCGCATTCTGTATTCTGTAATTAGTAAAACACAGATCCGTCGAGAGGGGGGGAGAAGGGAGGAAACCCCTCGGGCCCGGGCTTTGCAATGAGGCACGACAAAAATTTTTTCGTTTTATCTACCATAAAATACAATTAGTGTTTCTACAAATTTTTTCTAAAAATATAATTTTGTAACGCATAGTTAGCTTAAAGTTGAGAGTCACAAACTTTATAAAAAAATTTGTTCAAATCTTGCGCGCTCATTTCACTGTACTGCTCATGGCGCCTGTTGCAGATTGAAATCATTATAACTTCGCGAGCATTCAGAGAAAGCGAAGATTTCTCAACAACAACACAAACGTTTGCATTATCTTTTAGCCGATATTCAAAATGAATTCATTGAAGTTTGTGCCCAAAACGTAATATCAGCTATTTTAGAAGAACGAAAGAGTGCTAGATACTTCGCCATTATCGTTGATGCCACGCCTGATTCAAGCCACGTCGAACAAACAACGTTCCTTCTGCGGTACCTTCATTTTAACACTGAAGAAGGTTTTAACGATTCAAGAAAGATTTCTAGGTTTCGTCGATTGCAACCAAAAAACTGGTCTGGCGATCTCTGATTTAATTTGCGATACTCTGATAAAATACGGAATTTCTTTGAAAGATTGCCGTGCACAAGGATACGATAATGGTGCAAACATGAAAAATGGGACACAACGTCATATTCTTGAGAAAAATCCAAAAGCTGTTTACTCACCCTGTGCAACCCACAGTCTTAATTTATGGGGGTGTCGACTCAGCAGAATGCTGTCAAGCCGCGACTACTTTTTTTGGAGTGGTTCAAAACGTTAGGAAATTCTCAAAAAAAAGTGTGCCGAGTTCCATCCATAGACCTTCAGATACAAAGTGGTCTGCTAAAATTGAAGCCGTTAAGCCCTTTGCCAACCATACTCTAGGATTGCAAAAAGCATTCGAAGGCTTAAATTGTCAACGGCATTCTGAAGTAAATGAAAGGATTCGAATGCATATTAATGTTCTCGATTTGGTATAAAATATTGAAAGCTATCAATGAAAGAAGCATCATTCTTCATCTTGAAATTATTTAACTTAAATTCGATTCGGAACCAATGGGACAATATTTTATGTGAATGTCAAAAGATTGCTGATGGATTGGATATCTCATCAACGTTCTCTTCCACCAGGTAAAGAAAACGAAAGAGGCATTTTGAAGAAAATGAAGAATCTGATGAAACGAACACAGACGATCAGGAGACTGATTTCAGAAAAAACACATTTCTCGTCATCGTTGACTCAGCTATTGCGGAAAATTCTACTCGATTTGATGCAATAAAGAACTAAATGGGACTTTTTCTTTTTTGTGGCGATTCACAGCGATGGACGAAAGCGAAATTCAATATGATGCTACAGATCTTGTCAAAAATCACAAATCAGACGTTTCTGCATGATTAAAATATGGAGTTTTCCATCTGAAACATATCTACGAAGCCAATTTCGAAGAAGAACCATCACCATATACTTTGCTGAATTCAATCTTTGATAAAAATTAGGAGATGATTTTTCCTAATGTATGTGTTGCTCTTCGTGTGTTTTGCACTTTACCTGTAACTGTTGCTAGTGCTGAACGTTCTTTTAGTGTTCTTGCACGCATAAAAAACTTTCACCGATCGTGTTTCGCACAAGAGCGAGTATCAGGACTTGGGACTCTTTGCATAGAGTTGAATTTTGATACACTTATAAAAAAATTTGCAGCCCAGAAAGCAAGAAAAGTGCATCTCTAATGGACAAGTTCGAATGCGAATGAGAATGAATAATTTGATATTTAATGTTTTATTGTTCTAAGAGTTCAAGCCAAATATTAGACGACTTTTTCACTTTTTCTCCTCTATTTACAATTGGCACCTGAATGGATAAATTCACATTCATTGTGAGTAATGACTATTTCAATGATTCGATAAAAAAACAAAGCCTAAAAATTCTGAATCTTGTCCCTCATAAAATAAACATATATTATTGTGTCATTATTGTGTTTCTTCAGAGAATTGGGGATAGGGGCCCGAATTTATACATCCCCCGGGCCCGGATTTTTCTCGGCGGCCTTGGTAAAACATAAAAACTTGGAAAATCTTTCATATTACAGGTATTCCTATTTTTGCTGATTTATAATCCCATCTCCATTATCGGTGTAATTTATACCTTACACACAAAATATATGAATTTTTGCAATGTCATTGGGTAGAATATCAATACATACATGTTTTTAGGAGAAATGCGTAAGCTAAGAAATAAATTAAATAAAGTTTAACTACATACTCATTAAACACTGGTGTAATAACCGTCAAATCTGGTAAATGTGATCCTCCAGCTTGAGGATGGTTGGATAAAATTACGTCACCTGATTTTAAACTATCTCCTCGAACTTTAAGCTGATACTGAACAGTTTCCTGCATAGCGCCTAAGTGAACTGGAATGTGAGGAGCATTACTAACAAGACCGCCATCTGGACCAAATAGCGCACAAGAAAAATCTAAACGTTCCTTAATATTAGTAGATATAGATGTTCGTTGCAGAACCCTAAAAAAAAACAGGTATAAAGAAAATTTCGATATTATTTTGATGGCATACGTATTTTTAAGTGAGCAATGAAAAAATAATAAAATTAATAAAAATCGTTTAAATGGTTAAACAGATTTTAGATGAGTGAATTACATAAGGCGACAAATAAATTGAGCAGCAAAAAAGTTAGAATGAGAAATTTGCGGTAAAAAATCAGCTCAAGCCAAATGCTGCGGAAAAAGTCCACTCTTAAAGACAGACATCTATAATTGACCAAAAACTAAGAATCTTTGAAATTCAAAGTTGGTGTTGAATATACTAACTATAGTATATTTCTTGAATAGCGATACAAGGCATTTCACTCAAACATCGCTTCTAACGATTTATATGAAGAATTTTTTGTTGCTCAGTTTCAAATAACGTCATTTATAAAAGTCGGCTATTTGAAAATAGCTAATTTTTAATTACCTTCCCATTTGCTCAGCAATACTCATAAAACGATGACTAAAAATACTCAATTGAATAGCGTCTAGCTTGTCATCAACAACCGAATGCGTATTTGCGCTTACATTTATTATCAGGTCACCAAATCGCGTTACTTCCGCTGAACATCCAGGTTCAATCAGAATTGTCGATAGTTGGTCGATTAAAATTGCAGGACCAATAATCTTGTGGCCAGACAAAAAATTGTTCGTACAATATATGGGCGAGTCAAAGACGCCACTTTCAAAGTAGATAGTCGTTGTGCCTTCCTGTATGGGTGCTTCGTTATTAGCTATTGCAATTTCTAAATCAGTTGGCATAGTATTTTTACCAAGACCACGCATTCGTATATCGTCGACAATAATTCGGCGGTTATGTAAAACAAATCCAAACTCCAGAAGATATCTCTGAATAAAAGTGGCGTAAAAATCGCCATAGGAAGCAATCAAATTATTTTCAGTGACATCAGTTGGCTTGGGAGAGCACATTAGAGCACCATCAGTTCCTTCGTAACGCATATGTAAAAATGGCTGCAGCTCAATATCCTTAAAGCCTTGAGCCGTTAGATCTGTGTGGCATTTCTTCGATAGAGCATCTAAGCGATTTTTCAAATGATCAAAATTGTTTTGTTCTAATACTAAGCCACAAGGCTCCTGACATTCCTGTACTACGTCGGCTAGAGCCATACCATAAGCAGACAGTACTCCGGCATATTTGTGTACAAGAACCTGTAAATACGAAACTAAAAACCTCGATTTGAATTGCATTTAATAGTAGTCACCTTGGACATTCCTAAGTCGCGAGCAATTGAGCAGGCATGTTGCCCACCAGCACCACCGAAACAGGATAAGACGTGCTGAGATGTATCCAGGCCACGAGATTGCGTCAGCGCACGTATGGGGCGGCACATGGCCTCATTGGCAACGCGCACATATCCTAATGCAACATCTTCGAGTGACAATTGCTTTTTGTCCCCAGAAGCTTTCAAATGTGCATTTATTTCTTCTTGCAGTTTTTCAAAATTTTTCTTGCTTGCCTCGTAGTCTAAAGCCTCATTTTCTTGCGGGCCAAAAATTTTTGGAAAGTATTGTGGAAGTAAACGACCTAAAATCAGATTTGCATCAGTAACGGTCAAAGGTCCACCCTTTTTATAGCAGGTTGGCCCTGGATGTGCGCCTGCTGATTCGGGACCTACAACAAAAAGTCCAGATCGGAAGAAAAGTCGAGAGCCACCACCCGCTGCAACAGTGTTAATATCGAGTTGTGGTGCTTGTATTGTAATACCGGCAGTTGTGCTTTCGATGACATGTTCATAGGATGCAGCATAGCGGGACACATCAGTTGAAGTACCACCCATGTCAAATCCAATCAATGGTTGCTCCGTTTCACGTGAACCTGTAACGGCATATCCAACCACACCGCCTGCAGGGCCAGAAAGTATAGCTCGAGCACCACGAAAGTTTTCCATTTTTGTAAGGCCACCATCGGATTGCATAAAAAGAACATCGATATCATCTAATTCTCGTTCAAAGCCAGATTTGAAACTTTAACGAAACAAAAGAGATAATTAAGATAGAGCAAATATTTAAGCTCGAATTTCAAATAAATGTTGCAATTCATGCAGTCATACTTCACCAAAAATATAAATGTTAAATTAACAAGTTTACTACAGGAATTTTACTCGTTAAAACGCAAACAAACCTATTATAAGCCCTACATTTCATACTTTTTATTAAAATATGCCATCTTTACTGAGTTAATTTCTACGTGTCGACGGATCAGTGCTGCATTTTTAATTAGCTTGTGTCAATTTATTAATTTAAGTTTGTAGTGCCAATTTTAATTCTATGGTAACTCTAATATAAATAAAAATATAAGTCATGGGTCGACAAAGTAATATAGCAAAAATGTATGAGTATTAGTAACTTTACACTAAAAAATTTTATTTAGCAGATTTAAGAATTTTTAAATTTTTTAACACCGTTGAAAAATGATCCAAAATGCTAAAAAATTTACAACTTATCCTCACATCATCTGCAAAATCAAGTTAAATGCGTAACATTTAAAAAATTTCACTAAGTAGGGTAAATTCACAATTTTTTTTTTTATAATTTTAATGTTTGTAACGTCATGTCACTGACGCCTCATATTAAAATGAGTTGCATGGCGTTTTTCGCAGAGTTTTGCATTTTTATAGATGTAGACAAAAACAATTTCCTTTTTTTTTTTTTCACTTAACGTATCCCTTTTTGTACACTTATACCTTAGGACCATACCTTCGACATCTCCCAGCTTTTACACTGAATATAGTGCTTTAATACATATATCAAAACAAAAATATACAAAAATCCGAACAAGAATAAGAAAAATTTTAATTTTTCTTTGTATTTCTATTGTTATTTGTAATTTTTCAGCATTTTCGACCATTTTTCAACAATACCTTACCAAAATTCGGCCTAAATATCAAAATTTTTTCATGATAAGAATAGATTCAGAAAGCTGACAAAACCAATGTTATATGTTGATTTTTTATATGATAAGCCACAGTGTTTTCTAAGTGATTTTATATATTATGAAAATTTCATATAAAAATGTTTTCGTTAAAAATTGGGTCAGATTTTCTTAGAATCATCCGTAGCATACGTTGCCGCTAGACGTTTGGTCGCCGAAAAATGTGACCCACCCTAATGTATATGGATATAAATTTACTAAAAAAAGTCTTATATACAATCTTAAAATTACTATTATCTAACAAAAAAGTCTGAGTAAGAAGATTAGATTTCAAAGTAAAGTAATGAAAAAAAATAGTTCAAAGATTGAAAGCGTAAGCACGGAATACAATTTTGATAGTGTACGCATACGACAAGAAAACGGAACGTGGTGTGGCTTGTTCAACAGTCGCATATGAGCTAATTCCATATTTATTATTATAAAAAGCCGATAGCTCTTGTTTTCGCTCATAGTACAAGTAGAACATAGTTTAAGATGCGATAATTTATATGGGCATTTCTATGGGTGCCGTTCGACCGTCGAACACGACGAATTCGAATAAAAAGAATTTTTATTTTGACAGTAAGTTTAACTTATAGCTCCTAATTAGCTTTATAATTGGTGCTAAGGTTGAATTTGGGCAATTTTTCGTTTTCAAGCTAATTGCAAAAAACCAAGGTGTCGCACGGGACAAAAACTTCCGTTTTCGTGGAAATGTCCATATGTTATGCATTCATTTTATAGAACATCAGTATTCTCCATAAATAAAATAATGAATTGTCATATGTGGAAATCCATCAGATTTGGCCTTTTAGCTGGCCTCGTTTTTTTTTTTTTTTTTTTTTTTTGGAGTACATCGTTCAGCCATAGTTTTTCTTGAAGCTAAGGCTATCTTGAACTCATAATAAAGGTTGTTTAATTGAAATTCAGATAGCTATTTTTTTTATTTAACTTTGTATGTAACTTTTCATGTTTTTTTTTAACTTAAATGCAATTTTAACTATGTCTCCCTTTGAATTTTAATTGTTCATCCTTGAATATTAATTAAAGATAGTCTTAACTTCAAGAAAAACCATGTTTGAAGAGTCTGCTCCAAAAAAAAATCGAAGCCATGGTCGAGATAAGATGACAATTTCGATTTTTTTTTTTTTTTTTTTTTTTTTGGAGCAGACTCTTCAAACATGGTTTTTCTCGAAGATAAGACTATCTTTAATTAATATTCAAGGAGGAACAATTAAAATTCAAAGGGAGACATAGTTAAAATTGGATTTTAGTTAAAAACAACATGAAATGTTACATATAAAGTTAAATAAAAAAAATAGCTATCTGAATTTCAATTGAACAACCTTAATATGAGTTCAAGACAGCCTTAGCTTCAAAAACAACTATAGCTGAAAGATGTACTCAACAGTCTTTAGACTACAGCGTAAAAACCCAATAAATTGACAATTTTTAAAAATCACGAAAAGTTTCACATATTTCTTACTTTAAATGCAAATTAAAAAAATAGCTATCTAAATTTTAATTGAACAGCCTTTAATATGAGTTCAAGACAGCCTTAGCTTCAAAAAAAACTCTGGCTGAAAGATGTACTCAACAGTCTTTAGACTACAGCGTAAAAACCCAATAAATTGACAATTTTTAAAAAACACGAAAAGTTTCACATATTTCTTACTTTAAATGCAAATTAAAAAAATAGCTTTCTGAATTTCAATTGAACAACCTTTATTATGAGTTCAAGATAGCCTTAGCTTCAAGAAAAACTATGGCTGGAAGATGTACTCCAAAAAAAAAAAAAAAAAAAACGAGGCCAGCTAAAAGGACAAAACTGATGGATATGCACATATGTTTATGTCTTTATACAGACGACTTAAGCTTCGCTTGACTAACCTTGTAATCTTAAATTAAAAAATCTTAACACTCACACATTGCACATATTCTGAAGTGAGAATACAGAATTTTAATTAACCAAATACCTTGCCAAATATCGCTTTACATGGGGTGTTAAATATGCTTCAGCACAAGCAGTGTAGCCACGTGCAACCACACGACACATTGGCATAGCTTCATGTGACAAGGTTATACTACTAAAACCCAGTTTTTTAGCGATAGCACCAATTTGAATTTCATGCACGGGACAAGCATAACTGTGTGCAAGTAGAATGGCAACAGAGTTAATGCCTTCCTCACGTACTTTTTTTAGCTCAGCGGTCACCATAGTTTCGTTTACTGTACTCATTTCAAGATATTTTGTTCCTGCAACACCTTCAAGAACCTTCCAATCTTGTCCTTAAATTGAAATCAATGCACATATTAATGAGTTTTTAATAAACTATAAAGAAATTTACTTAGCTGGCACCGTTCTTTTAGTTGAGGAACAATTCGACAGTCGACTTCAATGACCGTTTTGTATAAATTTGATGGTTTTTGTATATTCAAATCGAAAATCTTTGGTCGTGCCTGGTTGCCAATGTAAAGAATATCTCGAAAACCTTTATTGACAATCAAAGCCACTGGATCACCTTTTCGTTCTAATAACGCATTGGTGGCTACTGTGGTGCCCATGCGAATCCAACCGATGCGTGAAGTATCCACAAGACCTGATGAGGTAAAATCATGGCCAGTTTCCTAGTTAAAGAAAATTAAACCAATTTTTTCATTATTTTGACGGCCTTAAGTAAATTTAAAAAATGAGGTCAAAATAAAATGTTTTAGCAGTCCTGATCTACCATCAAGTATTTTTTTTACGAAAACTTAAATAACAGTGCTGTTTATAATTTCCTGATATTTTCAAAATGTATTTCAAATTTCAGTTGCTCTGAAGCAACAGTCTTAGCTTGTAGACACGAATTGAGAGACGTAAGGTGTAGAGTGCAGACATCTCTGTAGTAGTATTAGGATTAGTATTGTGTTTCATAGTTAAACAAACTTCAACGTGCAATACTACTACAACTACTACTATTATCCTAAAATTCTGTTAGGAGCGTAGGCCCTGGAAAAATTTCTATAGTTAGCTATTCAGATCGCTGGCTCATTGTTCTTTACTGTTCCAGTTCGTTCCGATATCATTTTCTATCATTCAACGCCACGATGTTCTGGGTCTTCTTTTTACATCTATGTATCTCCATGCTGGTTCCACAAAGCGGTGATCGACAGATTTCCCTAGTCTTTCCTGATCGTGACTTATTTATTGCCAGTGCCTTTTCATAATCTCAGTTCAGATAGGAGTATGGTTGGTAGCCAAACGATGTTCGTAATTCAAGATCGTGCGAGATCGTTGTTTCAGATGTACAGTGTTCATGTCATGATATATAATATCATCCAGCATAGAAGAATTGGAGAATTTTACTTTTTTGGGCAGCGTAATAACACCTGATTGCAGAATCAAAAAAGCGAAAGGTAGCTTCGTAATGTCTGACAATCTTCGTTTATATCAACGACAACGTAGCTCAAAACCTTTGAGTCAGACGTGAAACCAGCTTTTTTGTACGGCTGTGAAACCTGGTTAACAAACAGCACCCTGCTACACAATTTACACGTGTTCACAAACCAAATTTTCGTAGCCAAATTCTGAAAATTTGGTGGCCTAGGGTCATTTTCAATGTCGAACTGATCATCAAATGCCGTTAAATCCGATTTCAATCCAAATAAACTAAGAAAGTGGATATGGATTGGGCACACGTTGCGGAAATCATAAATTGAAGTCTGCCGGCAAGCATTGGAGTGGAACCCTCAAGATAGCAAAAAACGCTGTTCTCTAGAACAGGAAATATGTGAATCGGGGAAATGTTGGAGAGAATTGAAGGCACTCGCTACTGATCGTTCACGTCGGAAGAGTTTTGTGAGGGCATAATGCTCCTTGAAGAAGACTAAGACAAACAACAAAAATGCGCAACTTTTTTGTTTTATCTGACGCCAAGCATGTGTTATCTTTTTTACATACATAAGTATGTATATAGTACCATAACATAAAACTTTTTTTGAATTGCATATTTACTGTTTTCAATGAAATGAAATTTTTTCAACGTCAAAGTACCTTGAAAGATAGCATCGCATAGAATTCGATATCTAATTACTCCAGACCTGGTTAACCATTTTTACTGCATTTTGGCTAATTTATAAAGGTGGAAAAGGATAAACAAAATTAAACCTGTTCAAAGTATAACGAATAAAACCTCGATTTGGGGTACCATTTTTAAACTAGTTTTTAGGATAAACTAGTTTTTAGGATAAACTAGTTTTTTGGATAAACTAGTTTTTAGGATAAACTAGTTTACTAGATTAGCCAATTTAGTCTAGGATGAACTAGGGTTACCTTAATGTTAAAAGTGAGCGGAATTGAAAAAGTGGGCGTGGTACTTTTTGACAATTGCAAATTTTGATTTTTTATATCTCGAAATCGGCATATACGATTTTAATGAACATTTTAGAGATGATGTCGCTGAAAGCATTCATCAATACAAGCTTAGCCAATATACTGGAAAAACTCGTTGAAGGGCGTGGCAGACCCCACAATATTTATAAGCTTTATATCAAGAGAAGTAGTCGTAGTCGTGGAAAAACTTTGAACATGTAATTAAACATAATCGAGAAACATCACCCATTTTTCTAATAAACAGATAAAGTTACAGTATTAGCGAATAGAATGACGATTCTTCCGCTATATTTTATGTCCACGAACAAATTTTGACAGAAAAACCACGTCATCGCACATGTTTAGAGTACAGAGTAAAGTTAACTTTAGCTAGTAAAGTTTGCAGGTTTACAACTCATAATTTAGTGCCCGAAAAATACACCCAACCATCAATTCTAACAAAATATATAGACCAATTTTAGTTCAAAAAAGTTCTAATAAAAATTTCATTGTAAAATATTGTAAAAACTGTAATGTAAAATCCATTGTTTGGTTTTTATAGTGCCATTTGTTGTGATAAATTTAGTTAGCTAAGAAATCCAAATTTTATGACATGCAATCATGCAATAAATAGACTGTTATAACTGGATACTGTAGTAAAATTTTGCTTGAATCTGGTTTAAATGATAATAGTATACTTTTAAAATTGAGTAGACATAAATTTATTTATTTTAATTTTACTTTTCCTTCAGTGTACCATGAGTTGATGTCAGGCAAAAATGAGGACAGTAATGCATCATTCAGTGGAAAACGAAAATGAGAAAATGTTTCAAACCCCTAGCGAGCTGAAAAAACTCTCAGGGTGAAAACAGATAGAATGCTACTTTTTCAAGGCTTTGCTACTTTTCACTCGAAATGTACTACTTTTGGATGGTTTTGGTACTTTCGATGTTTGCATTGTAAAATAAAAGTTATTTGAAATATTATATTTTAATTTGGGTTTTGTCATACAAAGTGAGGACCTTTTTTTTGCTCATCAAAAATATTTGTATGGAATTAAAAAAATTTTTGGATTTCATTACAAAATTGCAATTTTTCGATATGTGCTACTTTTGTAGGCAGTTCATCTGGTAGCCCTAGGTCACATAATTTTTAATAATTTTATGAAAACAAAAAACCCAATTTTTGATAGCAACTATTTTCTATTAAACTTTCAAACTGGAAAGAATTTATTTTTCATTACATGTTGTTGTTTTTAGAGAGGTCTAAAAAGTGGAACTTGCGATTTTTTGTCATGTGTTTCATCTTGCAATTATCAATTCGTGGATTTTGTACAAAAAGATTGCCGAGAAAAGGAATATACCAAAAATATGTATATTTACATTGGGATAGTTCAGAAATCTATGTATAAACCTCTGTACTGTACAACAAAGGAACAACTAAATATGCTTAAAGAGGGCCTCTAAGCAGTAGTACCCTAGAACAGGAATCGCAAGCGAAAAAAGGAAGCCTCTGCAACTCCTCCCCCTCCTAAAGACATAAGGGGTGATGGGTTTGAACATTGGCCAAAAGTAGGTGGTTCACATAGGTGCAAATACCCTAAATGCAAGGGGTACTCCAAAACCTCATGTAGTTACTAAATGTGTGGTTAATCTATGCCTTAATAAGTATAATAACTGTTCTTTTAATTACCATTAGGAATGAAAATGATAAAAACACATTTTACATTTAATTTATTTAGTACTGAGCTAAATGCATGATGTTTGCATGATGATGGAAGTTTCCATCATACAGTTTTTTTATAATATTATACCATTTATTTCAACTAGGAATTTTTAAATATTTTTCCTGTATTCTAGAAGAAGAAGGGTTGAAGCAGCTAACAATATCTTAGATTGTTTAAAAGTCACAACATTTTTTAGCTGGCCACAATAGTAAAAAAATGTAATCTATACCAATCAATCATTTGTTATCAAATAAGTCTTTTCGAATATTTCTTACTGAAGTGTGACTCTCAAAGTTATTGTAGCTGGCTACTCCATTTGTACTTGAAATATAAGCTTAAAATTTATATAGTTTTCTGCATATGCATAAGAGCCGTTCATAAGACGTCCGCAAATATCTTGAATTTCAGCCCCTTCCCCTCTGGTTATCCACTTTTGTCCGATTTCGAAACATCCCCCCTAAAGGTCGTCTAGAAAGGATTATGCTACCCCGTCTTTTATTTTTTTTTAATGTCTATTTTTTATGGGTTTCGATCTTCAATCAAATCCGTTTTAACGAGCCGAGAATAGCTCGACTGATTTAAATAATGGTCTTAGTTGATTGGCAAGGTTTATAGCAAAAAAATTGGAAGAAAAATCGGAAAATTGCAAAAAATTTTGTATGGAGAAAGCACAGTAAAACTTGAGATTGACTTAACTTGCGCCATTTGTTTTCATTTATAGATTTTTTCTTATAGTTTTAGGTTTTGTTTTATTTTAAGATTCCCTTATAGGCTGAGAGCCGGCTGTAGAAAATTCGAGTGTATAAGATTACAGGATGAGATGTATGCCAAATGATAGAGCTCAATGAGCCTAAATAGAATATCTAGGGTTGCCTTGCCAAAGCCTGTCCCGATGGCCGAAAATGCCCGAATTTTAGCCAATTTTGTTGTTCTAATTTAAAACAGTAGTACATAACAGCTTGAAATGTATGCAAAATGATCGAACTCGAAGAGGCCTAAGTATAGTACCTGGGATTGTATTGTTAAATCCTGTCCCAAACATGGGTTTTCACCGGTTTTTTTGGGTCAATTTTCATTAATGAAGATAGCAGCTTAAAATTCGTGCCAAATGATAGATATCGAAGAGCCTAAATAGAATATATAGGGTTGCCTTGTCGAATCATGTCCTAAACATTATTTGACACCCGTTTTCGGGGTCAACTTTTCTTAAATGAGTGGCAACTCATGTTTGGGACAGGATTCTACAAGGCAACCCTATATATTCTATTAAGGCTCTTCGATATCTATCATTTGGCACAAATTTCAAGCTGTTATCTTCATTAATGAAAATTGACCTAAAAAACCGGTGAAAACCCATGTTTGGGACAGGATTCAACAATGCAATTCCAGGTATTATAATTAGGCCTCTTCGAGTTCTATCATTTGGCATTCATTTTGAGCTGTTATGTACTACAGTTTTAATTAGAACAATAAAATTGGCTAAAATTCGGGCATTTTCGGCCATCGGGACAGGCTTTGGCAAGGCAACCATAGATACTCTATTTAGGCTCGTCGAGCTCTATCATTTGGCATGCATCCCATCCTGTAATTTTATACACTCGACTTTTCTACAGCCGGCTCTTGGACTATTAGGACCGGGGCTGAAGCTGGGGCTGCGATTTGAACCGTTTTGGGACTGTTTTGTATGGGAATTTTGTATTGAGAATGCAATATTTTCCAGTAAGTAAATTAATTTTAGGTAGGACGTGTGCCATTCCAGGACGGGTATGAGTATGGACCTACAGATAGGGACAGGGAAGGCAGAACAACGTCTGCGGGTACACTAGTCAATAATAAAACCAAAAAACCTTCATAGGATAAGATTTTACTGAGCAACACGACGAAATCAGTAAACATACCGTTTTCAAAACAACGCGACTGAGCCAAACCTTTGGAGATTTTTATGACCAAAAATCGAGCTTTTCTCTTTTTAATTTAGGACTGAATTTTTTGATTTAAGACCTTACTTTCCAATTTAATGAACGAAAACTTAAAAATTGCATGAAACTATCTACATTTGTATCCACTTCGAATCGAAAACGCCATTAATTTTACCTTTTTCAGAATCCTGCGTATCCCCTCTCTTGGAGCGTCGCTATACCTTGCGGGATCCTCTGACAAAAGTTTAAGTGTCTTTACCTCACCATCCGGGCAGATACAAAATACGTCGGTGAAGGTGCCGCCTCGGTCGATTGCAAAGCAATACTTGCCATCTGTTGCTTTATCACTTACTACAGCCATCTGAATTTTCGTCTTAACAAACAGAACGTTTAAGTTAAAATGAGTGCGAGGTTCGTTTCGATTCTAATGCTTATATTTTATTACATATGCAAAGTTAACATCTATTATTGCTTCAATAAAAATACTTCATAAATTAATCTGAGATAAGCGAAGGATTATTAAAGTAAAAAATAATAAAGCAATTTCTTATCAAGATGATAAGAGAAAAACAAAACAAGGCAAAAAACAGAATTATTCACAATTAACAGTGTTGCCGTACGCTATTTTTCTAATGTGCTACCATTGAAGTCAATCACGTTACTAGTGGTACACAGGGTTGCATTAACTTCTTTGCCTTCCTGTTTGAAGTTACCTATTTTTGACGATTTTACGAAAGTCCATGTAAAATTTTTTTGCATGACGGAATCGGGTATGTTTCTTTATAATTAGTTAGCTTAGGTGTCTAGCTTTACACAGATACCCATATGTCCAAATAATATGCACTAGGTCGGTAATTATAAGCCGAAAACAAAACTATGCCCACAATCCCCACTTCTCCCCTACATATATACCATACCCTATTTTTTATGTAAAATTTGTGGGGCTAGCGAAGCCGGTGTTGGATACTTTATAGACTGAACCGCGCGAAGCCGCCCACTTAACGGTCATATAGCATAACTGTGGCTAACAAGGACGGTGTTAGATAAAAAAAAGGTATAAAAGGGATCCCATTTAAATAAGCGATATTTTAAACTTTTTCGCATAAATTTGTAAAATTTCAAGTGTAAGTTAAAAGCATTAAAAAAATTTTATAAATTAATATTCTTCAAATTTACGATATATTTCAACTTTGTATCAGTGGGCTGAGGAAGTTATTCAGAAACTGCAGCAGTGGAAAATAATTGCTCCTTACGGTTCGCTGCAGCGTGCTTACGGACACACATTACAGGAATGTGAGCCTTTTGCTGATATCGCTTGGAAATGCCACAAGCGTTTCCGCAATGCTGAAAAAAAATGGAAAGGAAATTTGCGTTTTTCTGAAAGGTATGGTACATTTTTCAAAAAGTCGCATCTGTCGTTGGTTCAAGTAAGTATCCAAAAGCTGCTATATGATATTTAGCAACTATTTACATTCTAAAAATATTAAATTTTTACAGGTGCAAATTTCGAAAAAAAACTGCCGTTGATCACGGAGCTCAAAAAGAAGAATCGGTAAAATTTAAATGCGTAAAAATCAGACGCATCATTTCATCAAAACCTTGGGGGGACGAGAATTTAAATGACATATTAATATGACATTTTCAATTAACAGTATGGGATGAAATTGGCATATTAGTTAAATAAATCTTTTAAAAATTTACAAAATTGAAATTCTTTCAGTGTAAAATTCTACCACGATTAGATATTTTGATTGAATCGATGTATCGAATAATTGTATCAAATTCTTGAGGGAGCCAAAGCCCCTCCCTGCCCTACCCAATTGACACCGCTGGTAAAAATAATTAAAACCAAGTAAAGTTATAGTAAAAGGCCGAAAGAAGTTGAAAAATGTTGAAACAGTTGTAAAAGACTGAAAAAGTTGAAAAAATAAGGAAACCATTGAAGAAAGTTGAAAGAAATTCAAAATGTCGAAAAACTATGAAAAATGCTTAAAAATGTCGAAGTAAAATGAAAATAATGGCCAAAAAAGTTGAAAGAGGCTAAGAAATGATAAAACAATACAAAATTGCTGAAAAAGTCTTAAAAATAAAGAAAATAATGAAAAAAAATAAAACAGGTTGAAAAAGTCAAACAAATACACGTGGGATATATTGGAAAAAGTTAAAAGATTGATAAAGTCAAAAAAAATATGGAAAATATTAATGAAAATCGAATAAAAACTAAGTAATTGAAGTGTGTCACGCCCACTTCTCCAATTCCGCTTACTTTTGGATTACTAAATTATATTCGTCATTGACATCCATATGACAAATTTTAGCCCAATAGGTTGTATCGTTTGCGATGTATGCCGTAATTAGTCTTAAAGTTTAGGGCGGTAACACACCAACTGGTGAAATATTGCCTGATTTTTATCCAGCCATAGCTTTCCCTAACCAACTCTCTTTCACCAAATTTTAGAATGATTGATCACATAATTCGATAGATATGCCACTTAAGGTATTTTACTTGTATAGGGAGTGCCACGACCGTTGGTTCCATTTCGCCCAATTTTGGTTCAGGTATATATTATGGCAAGTAAACCACCCCTGAATTAAATTTCATACTAATTGTTGCAATAGTTCAATCAATATAGCGATTGCAACTTACAAGTAATATTGGAGATGCCACGCCCATTACTGCAATCTCGTCAATTTTCATATAATTTCAAAGCCCATAGCAGCCGACATCTCTAAGCCAAATTTTTTGAAGATTACTCTCATAGCACACTATCTATAACAGTAAATGTTTTTTGCTTGTATGGGAGGTGCCACGCCCACATGCTCCATTGCGCCAAATTTTTGCAAAAACATACCTTCTGCAAGTATATCTGCCTTATTAAATTTCATAACGATTACGTTGTTAGTCCTCTTAATATAACGTTAATAAATATTGTGGGCTGTGCCACGCTCTTCGACGAGTTTTTTCAGTAAAGTGGCTGAGCTGGTGTTGATGACTGTTTTCAGTGGCATCATCTCTAACATTTCAAAATTGTTAACTGTTGAAAAGTCTCACGCCCACTTTTACGATTCTGCCCACTTTTATCACAATTCAAGATAAATTTGAAATGTACCTGTTGACCTAATTTCATCAGAATATCTTGTACGGCTTACGACATATGGTGGTATAAAGGTTAAAATTTAGGGCTGTGCCACGCCCCTGTAGGAAGCTTGGAAAACTTGAAACTTAGCCTTATCCTAATCTTGTTCACATGTGCATCAAATCACCAGTTTTCATCAAAATCGCTGCACTTTTTTCAAAATTGGACCGGGAATACATGTACACAGAGTATGGGCGGTAGGTGTGTCTGTTAACTGATTTCACCCATTTTCAATAGATAGATGCTTTCAAGAAGATGTGACCTAAGTGTGTTTATTTCATTCAATTAGCTTTCTTGGTTTTCCTGTAAACTTGATTTCAACAGACAGACAGACGGACATCGCTAAATCCACTCAGATGGTGACGCTGATCAAGAATCCATACCTGCCACGCCTCCTTATATGTGTTACAAACACAAAGTTACAAGGACAAAGTGAATATGCCCTCGATGTAGAATATAATAATTATTCATATGATAAATTACACAGGGCAACAATGATTTTGTTGCCTTAACTCCAAGTACCAGGAGACCGACCAAAGTTCGGTTTTTCGTTTTCAAGCTGAAAAAGTCGAAAAAATGTAATGCAATTGAATGAGAAGTCGGAAATATTTAAAAAATATTGAATACTAGTATTACCCTGTGCGCATCGCCTCACCTCAACCGTGGTGTAGATTCGATGTGCGGTCTGCGTGAAAATTCTATCTAAAAAATACTTTTGTATGAGAACCACCCTTAGTATGCACCCAAAATAAAATTTTTACAACTTAAGCAGTGCCTCTTAATATAAAAATCACGTGATTTAAATTTCATGAGAATCGATTAAGCGGTCTTCGAGAAAATAATATTTAAAAAATATTTTTGTGTGAGGGCCACCCTAAATAAAAGTTTTGTATCCTTAGTTTTGCCTCTTAAAATAAGAGCTATGTACGTGGTGTAAATTCGGTGTGAATTGACTAACCTGTCTTTGTGAATATGATATTTAAAAAAATTTTTATGTGAGGGCAACTCTAAGTATGCACCCTAAATAAAATTTGTACTATCTAATCTGTGCCTCTTCACATAAAAGCCATATGGTGTAAATTTCATGAGAATCGATTTAGCGGTTTTCGAGAAAATTATATTTAAAAAATATTTTTGAGTCAGGGCCACCCTAAATAAAAGTTTTGTATCCTTAGCTATGCCTCTTAACATAAGAGCTACGTGGCGTAAATTCGGTGTAAATCGACTAACCTGTCTTTGTGAAAATGATATTTAAAAATATTTTTATGTGAGGGCCACCCTAAGTATGCATACTAAATAAAATCGTTACAATCTAGTCCCTGCCTTTTAATATAAAATCCATTTGGTGTAAAGTCCAAGAGAATCGATTAAGCAGTCTTTGAGAAAATGCTATTTTTAAAATATTTGTGTATCAGGGCCACCCTAAATAAAAGTTTTGTGGCCTTAGCTATGCTTGTTAACATTAGAGATACGAAGTGTAAATTCGGTGTGAATCGATTTATTTGTCTTCGCGAAAATGATATTTAAAAATATATTTGTATGAGGGCCACCCTAAGTATGCACCCTAAATAAAATTTTTGCCATCCAATCTAAGCCCCTCAACATAAAAGCCATACTGTGTAAATTTCATGAGAATCGATTTGCCTGTCTTTGAGAAATCGCTATTTTGAAAATATTTGTGTATGAGGGCCACCCTAAATAAAAGTTTTATAGCCTATGACACCCGCCCGATCGATACTAACATACTGTAAAAATTTCATCAAAATCGGCTGGATAGTTTCCGCGTGCATAAGAGACATACAGACAGATAGACAGACAGACAGACAGACAGACAGACAGACAGACAGACAAAAAATTAATTTTATATAATAGATAGATGGTTGAAAAGCCGAAAACAAGTTAAAAAAAAATTTAAAGAAGTTGATTATATGGAAAATGTTGAAAAACGTTGAGAGAGGTAGAAGCAGGTGAAAAAGGTTGATTAACTCGATAATATATGAAAGTGTTGAAAAAGTTGAAAGAGATTGAAAGCTCGAACAAAACTGAAAGTCTCGAAAAAAGTTGAATGAGGTTAAACAGCCGAAAAAAGTTAAATGAGGTTGAAAAAGTTCAAAAAATATGGAACTTGTTGAAAAAAGTTGAAAGAGGTTGAAAAATTTTGAAAAAGTTTGAATAACTCGAAAAAAGTGAATTGGTTGGAAATTGGAAAAAAAGTAGAAAATGTTAAAAAAATTTGAAAGAGATTGAAAAATGTTGAATGAGGTTGAAAAGTCGATAAAATTTAAAGTGGTTGAAAAACTTGAAAAAAAGTTGAAAATCTCGAAATAAATTGAATGAGGTTAAAAAAGTCGAAAAAAAATTGAAAAAGGTTGAAATCTTCCAACAGTTGAATGATGTTGATGAAGTTGAAAAGTCAAAAAAATATGGAGAATGTTGAAAACAGTTGAAAAAGGTTGAACCAGGTGAAGAAGGCTGATTCCGATTTTGTACTTTAAAGTTGCAAAATCACCTCATATTATTTTGCCCCGATCCCTTATATGTCTGGCTTTGTCCAGACATATAAGGCTATTGTAATCCGCTGAAACATCATGAAAAAATCAAAAAGTTTTTATTTTGAACCGCTCTAATATATTAAGTCGCCTTCGTTTATTGGTCCTAAATTATAAATTCGAGCATGTTATAATTTTTGAGTATAAAGAACTATTTGGGTCGATTAAATAGTATAATCAGCTCGTCGGGTCACAAGAAACTCTGTTTTGAGCAATTTTTCGCCTTATAGGTACAAAATTGCATTTTCTCCAAAAGGGGAGCCGATCCGATTTCAAGTGAAGTATTTTCGGTTACTACTGATGACAAGGAATAGTTTCCAGGTGGTTCCTGGTGTCGTCATTTTTGGCAAACCTGTTCTATCTTCCTGCACACTGTGTGTGGCCCATAATAACTGTCACTAAATTAAAATGCTATAAAAATCAAAGTCGTCAACGATATTTTATTTTTTTTTTTGTTTTAAACGTTAAACAGTTCAAATCTCTCACCTTTTCTTTAATTACGAGACGTAACTAAGATTCACATGCGGCACGAACCATATTCTGGTCCATTTCGTCCCAAATCGTTGTCGAACGCTGCTTGAATCCATTAATTGTTAAGCCTTTCGTAGACTCAATTTTACTTAACATATAGCCCTATACGCAGAAGTCCAAGGGATTGAGGTCCGGTGATGATGCTGGCCATTTTTCAGCAGAGATGAAATCAAGCAAATTTTCTCGGCAGCAGTCCTTAATGCGCTTTGCTTTATGGGAAGGTGCAGAGTCTTGTTAAAAACTAAAATACTCATCTTCGTATAATATCCTGGGGTGGGGAAGAAGATGGTCTTGTAAGACGTTGTCGAGGTAGTAGTTGGTATCAATTTTGACACCCTGATCGATGAAAAGCAACGGCAATTTCCTTTTTTGTAATACCGCTCAACACACCATGATTTTGGTCACGTTTTGAAATCGCTCAGCAGTCAATTTATGTCTTGGAGCACTCGCAAGACTTCTTGCGTACACACAGTTATTTTGCTGGTTGTGGCTGTCTTGCAGGAAGAACAGTTTTTCATCCGAAAAAATTATTTCATCTCCACCGTGCCAGGCAAGTAGCTCCTTACTTTTTGTAACACGTAATAGCTTTTGCTTATCTGTTAGCCCATAAGCGCGTTGCTTTTTATAGGCCATGAGGAGTAAGTCATTTCTGATAAGGCGCTGCATGGAAGTCTTGGATATTTCCATATCCTTTGCCATAAAACAGGCCGATTGAGCAGCATTTTGTCGAAATTGTTCTCTAACTTGTTTTATGACGTCATTTGTTCGCACAGTCCGACTGCGTCCAATTTTTTTTAATTTTCGAGCTTTCCGCTTCCTTATATCGCTTTATTGTCCTACATATGAATCTCTTTCCTATTCCGAGTGGTTTTAACTTTTTTTGCAATGTCACAATTTCTATTATTTTTTTAAATTAATCTATAACTAAGTCACGTTTACCTTCCATGGCGCTTCTGAAAAGCAATGCATACTTAGATTATAAAAAAATTCAGATTTTCAAATTTTTTCAGGACAGTGAAATTTAGTGACAGTTATGTATTGAAAAAAAATTTACCGATATTTTCAAAGCCTGTATACAGTAAAATTTCCCATAACCGGACACCCACCGTCGCAGTATTTTTGTCCGGTTATTGGAGCGTCCGGCTATCGGAATTAATTTTGTATGGAAAAGTTAGTAAGTGTCGCTGAAACATGTCCGGTTATGGAAGCTGCCCGGTTATGGGGGCTGTCCGTAATGGGGAATTTCATTGTATAAGGAAAAAACTGTGGTCTCTTCGCGAGTAGAGCTTTGTTATTTCTTGTGCAACAGCTGAAATCCTTTATTGTTTTTACTGCATTCACCTTAATACACTATAATTTGATATTGTCAATGCCACTACATGAATTTCCATTAAAAAAAATAAATGAGAAAATAAATAAAATCTGACTTTCGGTCCTAAAATTAAAAAAAAAAATATTATTAATAAGAAAAATTTCAAAGTTTCTTCATTTTTTTGGCCAAATAAAAATTTTACAGCTCTGGTAGCAACCCTAGGACTAATTTTTTTTTATTTTATGAATAAATTTGCGAAAATAGAGTGTTCATGAAGTATTCTAGAACATGCCATTTATTTGAACATGTCTAATGTATATAAGTACATATCGCACACATTTAGCTAAAGAGGCACAACTCAAAATTTTGGAATTTTCAGAAAACGCAAAAAAAAATGTTTTTAGCTTGTGAATTATTTTTCATAAATAAAGTGTGGACTATTTAGATGGAGGTACTTACAGAATATGGTTGGAAGCCACGTTGCGATCACAACAGCTTGAACCTTCCGACACTAAAAATAGGACACTTTTGCATATTGTAGCCTAATTTTCATTGCAACATGAAGAGATACATATCTGTTTTTTGACACCAAAGTGCAGCAAAAAATTAACTAATCTCTTTTGTGCTGATAGATATGTGTATGATGAACAGTTTTAACAAGTAAACTCGAAAATAGCAAATTTTGAGTTGTGCCTCTTTAGCTAAATGTGTGCGATATGCATGTAGATGAAATTTTAATGTAAAAGCAATGTTTCTTAGGGTTGGGCAAACAAAAAATATCCAAATATCGATGATCGATATTTCGAAACAGTATTGAAATATATCGAGAAAAAAACATCGGATATATCGATAATCGCAAACCGATATTTTTGCTAAAATAATTCTATTCTTACCAGCGATGGTGTAACTTTTCACGGTTTCATTTATTTTCATTATAAAAAATTCAGTCTTGTTAGGCTGAGATCACACGAGTGGTTTTTCAACGCGCGTTAGCTAATGTCATTACACAAACACAAAAGAAGTTCCAATATATGCGACGCAATCAATTGGATACAGAGCTACCTTCAAACAAAAATATCGAAATTCGATAGTTGGAAAATAAAATCAAATTTCGATTTATCAAAAAAAATAGCCGATAGTTAACGAAAGAAAGCGCTGACGGCGCTTACTTATATTACTTTTATTTACAATTATTCTAGAGCCCCGATTTCCGTCGTTAATAGGGACTGGAGCAAACCGAAACAACGCAAATCGAATCACTTTTTTTTCTGTGGTTTTATTGACTTAACCACAACAGTTCTTATCGAGCATTAAATTAGTACTTCTCAACACGCAATTATGATTAGAATAATTTAGGGGCCGTCCATAAATTACGTGAGTCAAAAAAATGGGGTCCGGCAAAGTCTCGCCAAGGGGAGGGGGTCAACGAAAATCTCACGTCAACTTTTTAATGCATTATATAGCAGATTACATCTAAAAATTATGAGAAATGTCTCACGGAAGGGGGGAGGGTCCCGCCAGAACTCAGCAAGGGGAGGGGGGGTTTGAATTTTCAAAAAAAAAAACACCTCACGTAATTTATGAACGTCCCCTTACCTTACATATTAAAATGGGAATTCCCTTTTTACACGCAAATTGAAAAATTCTTCATATGTGATTTTAGTGAAAAAATCTAATCGACGTAAATCGGGGCTCTAGTGTACTGTGACTATAGAAGTCGCCACTGTTTTCTGCATTTTTTTAAAAGTTATTTTATAAATATGTTCATATAAAAAGTTTTAAAATACATCTTGACCAAGAAAATTAGGATCTAAGTGTTTTTTTTTTTTTTCAATTTGTTCAAATGCCCAATCGAAATAGTTCTCTTGATTTTCCGCAGTCCTATCTGACCGATGCTTTTTTCAATCTCTCAAGTCAATCAATCTCTTTAAGTTTCAATCCTTTCTCAAAGCTTCCTTTTGCTATTATCGGCAGGCCTGGATTAACCTTACAGGCAGAGTATACACGTGCCTACGGCGGCAACACATTGTAAAATATTTTGTGAATGGAGAATGTTGAAGTGTATTTTAAATCTTCTTTCCATTTTCCTAGTGTTTTTCGTTCAGGAACGAGGACCTTTTTTTTTTTAATAAATGAAGAAGTTTTGAGGAGGTGGGCGGCAATTTTTGCAACTGCCTAGGGGCGGCAAATTTCTTACTCCAAGCCTGATTATCGGATAAACTTTTTAATATCAAGAAGGAACTGCATGATTTGCAAACCTAGATCAACCTTATTCTTCTTCATATATATGTACGTTTCTGTACAAATATAGAGCCATGTATAGATTAAGTAATTTGGTCGTTCTACGATATTTTATTGATTATGTTTTCTTAATATATTCACAGATGCTATGATTGGTTGGCAAGTGAACAGCTATAGCACTAAACATTCGTTCAACTTCTTCGTATTGTTTTGTGCTATCCGTACATAGTCGGGATGTTGAGAAATTAACATATTTTTGTATGTACGGCCAAGCTCCCGCTTGCTTATCATTGGTGATGGTAATAAGCTAGTAGGTGTTTATACGCTTCAGTAATCGCCATCTTAGCAACGAAACAAATAACAATTGTAAAGAGGTCACGTACTTCGATGCGACAATTATTCCCTTCAAAGAACGTGAAAGTAGCAGGATTTATTATTTTACGGCAAGCTTTACGACTTTTTTTTTTTGATGACTTGGAAGTTTTGAACATCTCCATACCCAATTAAGTTTTTTATCAAAAAAATTCCTCAACGATCATTGGGAGACCGCAACATATGTTGAGTTTATTAATGAAATTAAATCGCTAATGCATTTGTTGAAATCAATTATTCAGAGGAATAAAAGAATGAAAAGTTTTTTAATTTAGGATGCAATTCTGGGTGCATACCCGACATAAATTTGTAGAAATGACAACAGTACAGTGTTTGTATGTATTTGTTGTACAGAGCCATATATTAGGTATGGTTGGGCAAATAAAAAATATTATCGAAATATCGATGATCGATATTTCGAAACAGTATCAAAATATATCTAGAAAAAAAACATCGGATGTATCGATAATCGAAAACCGATATTTTCGCTGAAAAAATTTTATTCTTATGGATGGTTTAACTTTTCACGGTTGCATTTATTTGAGTATAACAAAAAAATTATATCTTATTAGGCTGGGACCATACGAGTGGTTTTTACCCAATGTGCACAAAAACGGATGCGAATTCAGGCAATTTGTGCGCATTCCATTTTTTGTAAGTAAAACGAATCCGTTTCGAGTTCGTAACGGTCCTCATATACGAATTCGTTTCGAACTCTTTTGTACAAATTTGTTTCAAATTCGAAAACCAAACGAGATATCGATTTTTTTACTTGACGTTTACGATTTGTTTTGAGGTATCTATCGAAAAACATTGTCAAATTGCGGTGTCACAGAGATTGTAACCGTGTCGGGGTCGGGAATGCCTCTAGTGAGTTACAGTTAAATGCTCGAACTTCCTCCAACGAATGGTGTAATAAATTTTTTTGCAAACTTAAAATAAAATTTCAAAGAAGTAGTCTGTATCAGAATGAAAGATTATGTGAATCAAAACAATGCATTTTGCATTACCAAAAAAAAATTATAACAAAAGTATGTTTTTGATGACTCAAAAGTGCTGAAGACGTATTTATCTCGGATTTATTCTTATGCTTAACATTTTTTATCTCTGTTTGCACTAGATTTTTATTTGAACTTTTATTCCGAGTGTGTCAAATCTACAAATAAAATCTGTATAAATTTTGATATTTAGTTGTAAATTATATTTAGTTCACAAGACTTTCTGGGGAATCTTGTTACATTAATATAGAAACTAACTTTGTACATGAAATGGGGATAAAAATAAATAAAATTTTGAATTATGCTACTCCTACAGTGCCCCTAAGAATGTATTGCGTTTTACATGTTTTAATATACGAACAATGGTTGAAGGAGTTACACCTTGAATACGACTAGCGGCGGCAAGGGTTTGAGGTTGAATCATAACAAGCTTTTCGCGTTCTTCATTGGAGAGACTAAGCGATTTCGAAAAGTAATTAATATCAGGCGGTATTACAAGGCATTCGTCACGACGCACATCTTCAACATCCTTTTGTTGCTCATGCACAAAGTAATCATAGAGTGCTTCTATTTTCAAGCGCATAGCAATATGATCGTCGTTACGTAAAAACCCAAATAATTGTGGTTCTATGCTTATTAACTGAGAAACTGATATATCATCAGCAGGTATACCCAACATATCAAAAGCACTTTTTTCTACAGAAGCTTTTGATTTTCGAACATTTAGCATACCACGCCAATAATTTGATGCCTTCTTAGTTTTCTTCAAAATGTCTACAGCCTTGAGTAACTTTTCTTTAGTCTGTGTAAAAGCTGAATAACGTTGGGCTGACACCAAGCCGTAATCAAAACCCTTTTGAGTAAGCCTTAAGTCAGCATTATCAGGACGCAAAGATAGTCTAAATTCCGCTCTGCTTGTGAACATCCGGTATGGTTCATTGGTACCCAGTGTCGTCAGGTCATCGATAAGCACGCCAATATAGCCTTCAGTGCGACTGATTGTGAGCTGCTTAGGTGTTTCGCTGTAAACAGTCTTCCCTGCTGCATTAGCGCCTGCAATAATGCCCTGCGCTGCTGCTTCTTCATAGCCTGTGGTACCGTTTATTTGTCCAGCAAAAAACAGGTTTGAGACGCGTTTCGTCTCCAGCGTTGGATACAGCTCACGGGGATCAATAAAATCGTATTCTACTCCATAGCCTGGCTGTAAGACTTTGGCATTTTCCAGCCCATTAATGGAGTGTATCAATTCAACCTGCTGTTCATAGGGTAGAGTGCAAGACAGGCCTTGAGGATAAATAAGTTCGCTGTCAAAACCTTCAGGTTCCAGCCATACTTGGTGTACACGTTCACCGAATCGCAGAACTTTAGACTCAATTGACGGACAATAACGTGGTCCAGTGATTTCCTCGGACACATGACGGTTAACATGCAAGTTTTCCTTCACTATTCGATTAACATTTGGCGTCGTATGCGTCAAAAAACATGGCAGTTGGTCTTCTGGCCTAATCCACACAGATTCAGATAGAAACGAAAAGGGCACAGGCGGATTGTCTCCATGACTTATTGTAAGACGTTCATAATCTATAGATCGCTTATCTAAACGTGGTGGAGTACCCGTTTTTAGCCGTCCCATTCGAAATTCTAAAGATTCTAAGTTTTTCGCCAGCTCATTGGACGACGCATCGCCTATTCGTCCAGCTGGACGTACTTCTAAGCCGATATTTATTTGTGCACGTAAAAATGTGCCTGTTGTCAATATAACAGTTCTGGCAGGTATCACTTGACCATTTTTCAGCTGCACACCATGACATTGCACTTGCGACATCTTCGTATCACCAGCAGTGGCATGAACATTGTTTATTATTAAATTATCTACAGGTGAACAAAAAATTTCCAAATTTGGCATATCAAACAACTCCCTTTGCACTGCGCTTTTATACAATTTTCGATCGATTTGAGCTCGCGGTCCCCATACTGCAGGACCACGTCGACGATTCAACACCTTGTATTGTACTCCAGAAACGTCACAACAGCGCGCGCACATCCCATCAAGTGCGTCTATTTCTCGCATCAAATGCCCCTTACCAATGCCACCAAATGAAGGGTTACAAGACATCTCCCCAATAGTTTCACGCTTATGCGTCACAAGCAGCGTCTTAGCACCCATACGTGCTGCAGCAGCACTGGCTTCGGTTCCTGCATGACCGCCACCAATGACCACCACATCGTAGAAGTCTGATTTTAATTCGGCACTGGTGGAGTACCAATTCTTTAACAAAATACAGTGGCTTCGCTTCCGGAAATATAATCGCAAGCTGTTGTAAATATACATAGTTCACTTTAAAATATCCAATATCTACTTTAAATATTTGATAATAAAAAAATATTTACATTATATGCACAAAACGACTTTTAACAATTACAATTATAAAAGTAAAAGCAAATATTCTAATTAATAGGGCAGTTCACATTATCTCACATGCTGTCTAACAGGACTTAACAACATGTGTGAATGTCAATATTTCTCAACGCTCACATTGCACAGCAAGCCAACAAAAATCAACTGCAGAAAAATTTATAAGCGTCCACATCACAGTAAAGCCCAATTTCCATGTGATTTTTCTTGAACTTCTTATTAAATTTCACAGATTTTTTGCCATAATGAGCGAGATGGATATATGTCATTATTGCTATAAAAGTTTGACATTTCGGCATGTGCATTTGTAAACAAATCACAATTAGATAAATGTAAATGGATTTTATATATTTGCTTGTGCATAACTATTCAATATTATAGAAATAATTGTTAAGTTATATATAAATTGAGGTAATTATATGAAATATTTTTAACTTTAAAAATGACTTAAGTTCATTGAAAGTCTCTTAAAAATGATTAGTTACTCCAAATATTGAGGCAGAAAATACACAGCCTTAACATATCAATTCAATCCTGCAAATATATCGAATTGAAAATAAATACACTAAGGCGACTTTTATAAACGGTAATAATTGTTTTTTTTTTTAATTTTGCAAAATCTATTTTTTCAGGTGTCATTGGATGCATTGGAGGAAGTCACTGAATCGTAAAAATGTACACTCAGTTTGGCTGCAAGGAGTTTGCGATGATAAAATGAAGTTTACTGATTGCTATGCTGGTGAGGCAGGTTCTGTTAATGATTCCTATGTTTTTAGGAGATCCAATGTATTCAAAAAAATGTCCGAAGGTATTAAACGACATTTGTTTTTCAGAACAATATTTTGTAAGATTACTTGTTCTTCAACTTAAAGGTGCTATACAGATTGCTGACAACCGGCATTTGATAGGCGACCAAGGGTATGGATTGAAGACGTACCTATTAACACCTCTCATGGACTGCAAAAATCTAACCCCTGAGCCGAAAACGTATAACCATGTGCATTATTCACTCCGTTTGACAATTAAAAAGGCGTTCGGACTACTTAAAGCAAGATTTCATAGATTGCAGGCGACCGGAATATATTCCCCAACTCATAATATCGTGCTGCATTCTTCATAATTTTTGTATAAAAAACTACGATGATTTCGAAGAGAATTTGTTACCTATAGAGCAAATTGGAAAGTCAATTTACACAGATTCTGTCGAATTAAGTGCACAAAGGAAAAGAAACACTATTATTCGTGCCTTAAATAGTAAGCAAATTTTTTTAAAAATGCATTGTGCTTTATAAGAGTGCTCACAATTACAATAAAAACTATGTGTTTTGGATGCACACAAAATCTTTTTACTTCATCTTCTTTATCGTAATAATTGCACATATGAGAAGGTCCACACCATAAACGATTTTTCAGAAGTCTGAAAACATATGTGAAAAGCCATTTATGATATCAATAATTTTGCTGTTTAAGAAACGAAAACAAAAATGTCGCTTTTACATACGAGTATGTAGATGTATTTTATCTGTGTTAAGCATTTTGCAAAACGCGAGCGGGATAATGGATTCTGTTAAGAACTAGTAAACAATAAAGTTGATTCAAAATTAACATTTTGCTTATTGCTTTAATAACAAAAATCATTAGGTTAGGAGAACGTAGTGTTGCTGCCGTAAAATATACTATAACTTCAAATAATTTTCATTTAGTATACTAAAAAATATTTATTGGTATATAAAAGACTTTGTTTTATTTTTTAATTTTTATTCACATTACAATTCATGTAAACAAACTTGTTATATTCTAGAATTACAAGCTATTTGATGATAATGACTGTTACATTTTAATATTCAGTTTAATTTCATATTTAATATTCAGTTCAGAGTTATCGTTTGCTAAAGTAAAAAAAAAACATTATTTTTAAAATAATAAAAGTTGTCTTTGTTAAATGTACCATAATACTACCTACAAGTTTACTATACAAAGTTTTGCCCGGCGTCGTGCACTTTTACAAGTGTTAATATCAAAATGACATTTTTTTCCAGTCGACAAACTTTTTTTTCTAATAAAATACTTTTCTAATAAAACAGTTTTTATACTATGGCAAATTGCATCAATTTTCAATCCAATCTCATTAGTCATTCAGGGAAGTAGGTAACCTAAGTCACTTTGGTATTGAGATAAATTTATACCTGGAAAAGTGTACGACTGACTCAGGGCAAAAAATTTCTATAGTGAATTTGTAGGTAGATTCAAAATATGAATGTAATTTTTATAATAAAATCTATATTTAACTAATATTTTAATATTTTATTTTGAGTAAACTACTTTGTTTTATTTTTAATCCGCATGTGATTCTTACGAGTTCAGATTTGGTCCAAGCGCTAATGCGCAGAAGTGCTTGGATCGCATCAGCTTCTATGTGACTTAGCCTCGATTGATCAGTTAGGGAAGCATGTAAGGCTATGTAAGGCTATAAGCAAAACTGCATGATTGACAACACTGCATTGAAATTGATTTATTCTAATAGTCTTTCTAAGAACCGGTAAGGTGAAGCGAAACGCACAGGGTAATGCTAGTATATAAATAAAGATCAATATATGTATGTTCGTTGCTAATGGACTCCTAAACCGTTCAACCGACCGACGAAAGATTTGACATACATATATGTTTCTTATGATTTGGGATGCTCCGTAATATAGTTTACGATAAATGGGTGATGCCACCCCCACATAAGAGAAAAACAGAATTCATCATATATTATCAACAACTTGATGCAGATTAATAAAACTTGGTATATTTATAAAAGGTAGAGGCATAACTAAGATTCAATTAATAAAATGGGCGGTACCATGCCTTCAATATAAGAAAAAAATTAACTTTATCATATCTCAATATCTATTTGACGTAGATAAATAAGATTTGGTACATATTTTGCTTATAGTTTGTAAAAGGTTCATAGCTTAGTTTGGCTTGGAAAAATAAGCAATACGTATCCTTCCCATATAAGAAAAGAATTAAATTCATCATATCTCATCCAATTCATTAAAAATAAAAACAGATATTTTATTTTATTTCTTGAGGCTTGATCAGCCTATCAGCCCTGATACATATATAATTTTTTATTTATTTTAATAAAAACCTCGCTTTTTTACCGAGGTGCCTCGGCCGAGAACGAGGCGAAGCGAGGCGAAGCGAGGCGAGGCGAGGCATGTGATGGCAAGATCTCGTCCGAGGCCGAGGCGAGGCGAGACTTAAATTTATAAAACGAGGCGAGACCGAGATCAACTAGAACCTCGCCTCGCCTCGGCCTCGGTGAAACACTAGTAGTATTATGGTGCACTAAAATATGTATAAGAAAGCTTTCGTTTTTTAAAGGTATTTTTGTAAAAAAAAAATGCAATTTAAACATAAATCAACTTTAACGCATAAAAGCTCAATATTAGACGCACAGGCAACTTCACAGGCACTCTCCCCACTGGGCATTAAAATAATCCACAGCTCTTGTGAATTTTCGAAAGCATTTAATAAACATTTATAGGGCTCTTAACTTATACCAGAGTATTTATTCGCCTCTTAAAAAAATAAAATTAAATCTTGCGATCAAAATTATTTATAAAGCATTTCAAAACTCCCAATTAAGATGTTTACAAATACAAAAAATACTCAAAATTTTAAAAGTATTTATCAAAGTTTTAACAACGTCTTGTGAGAGGTTCTTAAATCGTCTGTAAAAGTTTCTTTTTTAAGTAGAGCTAAAAATATAAATATAAGGTCTTAAGAAGGATTTGGAAGATCTTCATAAAACGCTTATAAATATTTTTGTATTCAAACATTTTAATATTTATCAAGATCTTTAAAAAATGTTTGATAAATGCTTTTTAATAAATAAAATTTATTTTTTACTTTAAGAGCCATACATTTTATTGAGCTCTTCAATTTCTGAGTTTTTAAGTTCTATATAAGTGCCAATATAAGCTTCAACTCTTACGCGAACTCTTTCCAAGAGCTCTATAAAACTTTTTTTGGTTTCATGCATTTATAGAACTCTTCGCAAGAGCTTTATAAAACTTTATTTGGTTTCATTTATTTATAGAACTCTTCACAAGAGCTCCATAAAACTTTTTATCGAAAAGTAGGGTTACCAAACGTCCGCAATTCAATAAAAAAATTTAAATGACCAGTACTCTTATAAAAATAGTAAATAGCTTATAACTTAAACATTTTCTTAAAAATTAAAGTTTTGGAATTTGATAAATTCTTGATTCAAGTCTCCAAAAGTAGTACCGTTTTTTTGACTTGTTTACTCCGTTTTCACATTTTCGCAAAGTTAAATATTATTTCATTCAACAATGCTAGTACATCATAAAAATGGCCGCCTACCCGTACATTATCACACATGTTGTCCTTCATTGCGTGACAACATGTGTGACTGTCAATATTGCTTTGCGTTCACATTATCGAGCATGCCATCAAACATCAATTGCAGAACAATTTATTAGCGTCCACATCGAAGTAAACTGCCTGAAATCTTATTTAAAATGAAAAATATTCACTAGGCTTGACAGTCAGTTCACACAGGTTGTATAGTTCGACAATCTAGCAGAAAAATCAAAAATTTTTGAAATCCATCCAACATGTGTGTCAAACAGTCCATCCTACCGTTCACATTATCGAACATTGATGTTGTCACACCATGTTGGACAGCATGTGTGATAATGTGAACTGGGCTAATTAAAGACGCCGAGAAACAAGTTTTACTCAAGAATTCGGAAAGTAAGCCACAAACAGAAAAATATATTGAGGCCACTGTTGTAGAGGAGCAGATCAAAACACATCGGTTTCATGCTCGAAAAATCTCCATGTGACAAGTGACCCAACTTTGATTAAAACTTACTTACTTATACTTACTTATAAATACTTTAATTTTGAACAGAAATAATTTAGTTTTCGGAAGCTATGAAAGGAGGGTCAAATCTTGTGATACGAAGACTTGATATGAAATCGATTTCATCTTCTCTTGAACATTGGCCTTAATATATTTTTCTGTTGCAGCTTACTTTCCGAGATATTAAGCAAAACTCGTTTCTCGCCCTCTTTAATTATCCAGATCTTGGCATTGGACAATAAAAAAATATGAGGCACAAATTACCAAAACTAAATTGAGAAAACAAAAATAAACGCAAGATGGCCCAAAATATGTTTATTCGAATTTGGGTTATAATTCGTATTTCTATAAAGAAAATAGCTCATAAAACATCTCTTTCTTAATTTGCCACTTGTTCATATGGTAACCCTAACAATGGACACAAAATTAATTTAAATAAACAATTTTAGCAAATTAAAACTGTCAAGTTTTATTAAGCCCTTAATATAATCCTTAAGTTTAAAGTACCTCTTAAGAAGCTTTAGAGATAATCCTTAAGTTTTATATGCCACTTATCGAGGAATTTTAAAAACTTGGCGTCGTCAGCCATCTTTTTTAATATACATGCCGACGAAATAGCAACAACAACAAAAAAATAAATGCGTTTCTTTTTTTTTTTTGCCTAAATAATGATTTTTTGTGCAGTAAATCATTTTATTTCGATTTGCTTTTACCTAAAAAATCACTTAAACGTATTTTGAGACATAAATATTAAAGAAAAACCTAAAAATTAATTTCAGCCCAAATATTTTATTTTTCTAATATGTAATATTTCAGAAGCGCGCTAAGTTTTTCGAAGCAAAACCCCAAACTTCACGATAAATCTTTGCTCGCACGTAAATTTTGGTCAATAATTGTGCCGAAAATCATAATTATTCGTTGCATCATTTTCATATTGCCATTTTATAATTCCATTTGCTATTCTCTTTTTATCTATTTAACTTTGTAATACTGCAAAAAGTATGTATACCAAAAACAAAATCTTTATTAAAACTTCGTCAAAATAAAATAAACCTAATTAAAATTCCGTTCGAAAAAAAATTCTGTATAAATATTTCCAAGAGCACAAAATATTTATAGACCTCTAGGTGTATTAATTCATTAAACTCTTGAATAGGTTTTGAAAACGTCATAGCTAACTCTTACATAAACCTCTTGAAGGTCCCCATAGAAGGTGCCCTTTTGGTCTTAAGTAGCATTTATTCTGTGTTTTAAAACCTCTTTAGCGAATATTTCCAAGAGTTCTGCTCTTAAATAATGGTTATATAGAACTCTTGAAGAGCCTAATAAATGCAAAAATGCCTAGTGGGTCTTCTCCCATACGATTTTCTTAGCAAAAACGTATTGTTTACAAATTTTGTTTTTGTCACTCTCTTTTCCATATACAATTCTCTCACACAAAATCACAAATAATGACTTCTTAAATTAAAAACAAAATGCATTAAGATTTGAATATATAAGTATTTTTTGCTAAATATAATTGAAATAACTTACCTTCGTTGTCTTTGTATCCATTTTTGAATATAAACAATAAATTCAATGTCACAAATAATGACACATTCACAATGACAATGATAATGACATTAGCAATTTAGATTTATCAGCTGTGTTGCCATATTGAAATAGTTTAATTCAGTATAAATTCAGTTTGATTTTTTATCTTTTTTTTTACAAATTAATAACGCAGGGGACACATTATTAATACAATGCAGGAGTCACATTATCGACATTTTAATTGAATTAAGTGTAAAAATTTTTTAAGGTAGCTAATCAGAGCTAATGCGCATTAGAATGGGAATAATTCACATTAATTTGAATTAAGTCTGCTAATGCAAATTAACGCTGCCGTCTGTCTACGCTATAACACACTCTTAAATACAAAAAAATATGCAAAATACTTGTATACTAATTAATATTTTGTTTTTAAATTGAAAGATGAAAAGTATACATGAAAATAAACTTAGAGTACGACCATTAGTTGCTCCCACGAAGAAAGATCTTTCTTAGTGTGCTCATTTTGTATGCTCTGCAAAACCGATTAACAAGCTACATATGTTAAAAAAAAAGATAAGCTTAAAGCCCAATTTCCATGTGATCTTATTTTATCAAATATCAGGGAGGACATCACATGCTATGAAGATAGCAAATGTATGCTATTCACTCTCGCATTCTCCAAGCGCATTAGGTTCTGTTCGCATGCTTTTTCTTTCTTACAAAAATTTGATTTGATATCCCTGATATGGGATAAGATAAGATCACATGGAAATCGGGCTTAATATTAGATGAAAATTTCTATGTAAAAGCACTTGCTTACAATATGGGCATTTCCGCCAAAAGGCCAACCGTGACAGAAAAATTAAAAGTTTTTATAAAAGCGCTACTATCTGATATTATCTAAGGAAAATATTCAAATTTTGTTAATCTAAACAATTTATACCAGAATTCATTTATAACATTGAGCAATACACCTGCAAACTTGCATAAAAGCAGTTTCTCCTTTTTTGTAATATCGAATAGTATTTTGCCTTAAATATTTAAGTGTGTAAGAGAGGTGACACATGATGATAGTCTTTCCGAAAAATCTCTCTTCCAACGTCAATTAGCTAAAAACATCAAACCAATCTCTATTAACTGTAAAATTTTAATTTGCTTAAGTTCATGTTCTAAAGTCACAAATAACATAGCAGCAAGTATGTTAAATTTTTTGCACAAACAGAGTTTCATGGACATAATTAAAAAAAAAGCGAGTGCAAAAAAAAATAAATTTTTTCATTTGTGTTTTTGGAACAAAATTTCATAATAATATTTTTGTACAGAGATTATTGTTCGGTACTTTTAGTGCAAAAACCACAAAAAAATTACCAGCGCAAAGTTCATTAAAATAGGCAACAGCTCCAAAAATTTTAAATTTTTATGATTGCGAACATGACCAACTTCAAACAGCTCCAAAAATTTAAAATCTATCTACATACCGAATTTCATCAAAATCGGTGTAGTGGCACAGCCGTAATACCGTTTTTTCACATTTGGAGCGTGGGCCTCCTTTAAAGTATGTAGATAGATTTTAAATTTTTGGAGCTGTTTGAAGTTGGTCATGTTCGCAAACATAAGTGTAATAATTAGGCAGTTGAGAACGGTTAAACCAGTTGTTTACTGCCATAACACAACATAATCGTATAATTTTTTTTTGTTGGAAAGGTAGTAAAGAGAAGGATGGACATGTATACTTTATTTTCAATAGTAGGCTGTGCCACGCCCCTAACGGGAAAAAACGTTTCCACGGCTAAAATAATGGACTGATGTTAATGAAATTTTGCTTAAAATAGATTGAAGCCTAAGAAAGATTATTAGAAACTCTGATTCTTTAAAGGAGGCGTGGCATCGCTTCAAATGTGAAAAAACGGAATTACGGCTGTGCCACTGCACCGATTTTGATGAAATTTGGTATGTAGATAGATTGAAACTTGAGTAAAAATATATTTTTTTCTTGTGGGGAGTGCCACGCCTGTTCCAGAAAAACGTTTTAGCAGCAAAAAGACAAGTTTTATATTCTTTTAGGAAAAATATACATTCCTTCTTTTTTCTTTGTTAAAATTGATCTCACTAATTAATTTGATATATATATAAACATTAAATTTGTTTTTTTAATTACTTAATTATATCTTAAATATTATTATCTTTCTGTAACGTTTCAATGTCCGCTTTTTGCTTTCATTTGAAACGTTAAAGAAACATTTCATGATGTGTTGCTGAAACGTTGCAGAAATATTTCTAAAGTGAAAATAAAAGCTTTCAGAAACATTTCAGTAAGTAAGTTAATCGAATTATAGTTTTACTAATGACTGCTTGGTTGCCGGTACTTTTTTATTATGCAAATCAATTTTTATAGTTAGTATACTTGAATATGCACAGTATGAACGAAAATATGAAACAATTGTAGTTCCTACCTTTCTTTTTCAGCTCTCAGCACTGCTCCCGACAATCAGGGTCCAATAGTTTTTGTCCGTAGAACTTTTTCATTCATGTTCTCATTTTTTAACTTTGCAGCCTCTGAAAGAATCAAATAAATTAAAAACAAAATAAGAATTGCATAAAATATTTATTACTTTACATTAAACACAGGGCATTGTAAACAAACAAACAACACTGTGTATTGTAACAAAATCGTGGAAAGCTCCACAAGATTATAAAAGGTTCCTGACTGAAATTAATCGATAGATTTCCTATAAGCTGAATTAAGTAATAAAAAAAAACGGCGGGTTGCACTCCGGGAGTGCCGACAGAAGTGAAAACAAATCGTTTAATGGCAAGTTAGTGTGTTAGTTGGTATGTGTGCGTTTTCTTTTTATATGGCAATGCAATGGAATACAAAAACGGAATATGTATTCAAATTTCACTCTCGTTCTCATTCTCAATTTGTCAACGCAACAACGCGGAATTTGAAAGAAACAAACATGTAAGCATAACAATCGTTGAATGAGAATGGAATGTGTCAGTTAGTGTGTCTGCTTTGCTTTTTGTCTTCCACTTGGAATATTTATTTAAAAGAAACAATAGAATATTCAAATTTTACTATCGCATTCATGACGGGGAATCCCGATGACGGTCGGTGTCGCGAGTTTATACATTTTACCCCAGCCGCACAACGTGCCATAAGAAGTTTTCCCTTCAAAAATTGCTGGAAGAAGTATATTCGGCTCAGTAGCTAAGTTTGAGCTAAGTATTCCTAATATTTGAGAACAAAAATTTATTCTGATTGCAGTAAGAAACATCATTGCGAATTATGTAAGTATAAGAAAAAATCAAGTTAAGAAAGTACCTGGACCTGTGACTAAATAGCTTAACCCTAGTAGGACGGATGGTGGTACAGGTGCACCTTTTGATATTTGAATTCA
This sequence comes from Tricholauxania praeusta, assembly GCA_949775025.1. Lineage (NCBI taxonomy): Eukaryota > Metazoa > Arthropoda > Insecta > Diptera > Lauxaniidae > Tricholauxania > Tricholauxania praeusta. The sequence goes on from OX459031.1 coordinate 80,176,585, forward strand.
AATATCTCAGAATTATTTTAAGTTAGAGGCATGGTTCTTTCTGACAACTTCGGTCCGTCATTTGTACGCATTTTTGAGCTATCTGCATTATTTAATCTTTATACTGATCCGGTTAGGAGCAAGTTTTACATACCTACCTCGTGGAGGACGGTCGGTGGTACATGTGTACCACCATGTTTTTTCATATAAACTGTTCAACAAATGCAGGAACTTTGGTGTTTTGTGGTTTTATACAAAAATTCGTGAGGAATAAACAATAAGTAATCAGAAAGTCAAAGTAGTAATTGAAAATAACTAAATCATAGTAAAAATTTAAAGACCGGTCAATCTTCCTTCTTGTCTGGGCAAGAGGGCTTACAGGTATATTTGATGTCGGAATCAGTGACACACATTGGCTGCTTGCAAACATCACAAGCGCTGCGATTCTTCCTATTCTCCTAATCGGTGGCATACTAGATAAAACAACTCCCTTTTCGCGTTTTGTGGCCTTTGGGAATGCGTTCTATGAGTGCACTTGGTGGAACTTCAAATCCTGTACGGGTTTGGTGTCGATTCACCAACACAGGTATTTTTCATTTTGCCTCTATGTTTCTGTCACACAGTTCATAAGAAAAGTCATCCAGAAACGTCCTTCGCCTTATCTGAAAGCAGTGCATCATATATTTTGTATACAGCGACTCTTAAAACATCCATCATATTATAGACTATTGCCAGTGACCATCGGTTGGCCTTCAGTTTTTTTGTACCTACTTTCCGATTATCTGCCCGCCTTGAACCCCGAGCTGTTGGCTGCTGAGGAAATATACCGCTTTGTTGCGTTTCACACATACAGAAACCAATGTGCATTCATCGCGATATGCGTAGCGAGCAGTCCCAACAGAATTGTTGTATGTAGATATATAACGTAGGGTATGTTTTTACGTAGAATACCAACCAGTGTAATGTTCTTTGCTTTGAAAAACCGAAGCAGCGTCAACGATGTGAAAAAATTGTTAGTACTAACGTTACAACCAGACTGATAATATTTGGATTCCAAATCCATCACAACTTCTAACCATCGTTCGCTTGCCGTAGCTGGTCGACGGACTTTCCTTGATACATAAACCCTCTTATTTGATTGAGTGAACTTTGTCGTCTGCGGAGAGGATTACTGGTTTCCAAGCCTCTTGAGCTATGAATTGGTGAATTAGAGCAGCTTAGATTAGCAATTAATGCAGCCGAACCATGAACTTTTCAGTTGACCTACAAAAACCACAAAACAAAAAAAAAAAAAAGAAAAAGTCACGTCTACGTCGTGATCACAGAGAATGAATATTTCTCGCCATGCTAAGAGTCTATCGTTTACCTAAAATGCTTAATAAGCAACATACACGACGTCTGCCGCGCAAAGTATAGGCACGCCAGCTGTGTATAATTCGTAATACTTGGTGGTACACATGTACCACTGGCCGTCTATATATGATGTAATTTTTTCCCGTCCCACTAGTGTTAAACATAATTTTTCTAAAACTTAACTTAAAAATCTGCTTCTTCCTACAGACACTATGACACCACATTTATCAAAATCGGCTTATTCGTTGCCGAGTTATGGCTGTTAGAATATTCAAACTGCTTATAACGCCATCTAGTGACGTTTATCAAAACACAAATGACTTAAAAAAATCTGCTTGTTCTTAAAAAAACTATTACACCTCATTTGTCTAAATCGGTTTAGTAATAGCCGAGATATAACGTTTTAAAGTTTTTCAAAAAACCAAATTTGCTTGCTGCTGGTTCATGGTGGCCTGGTATTTCAGATTTTTTTCTGCTTTGGGCTGCTGGCTCTGTTTCGGCTGCGCTTGCAGAGAAAAAATTGCTGATTGAGCAACAGCTAACCGGAAGTCAACATATGTATGCTACAAATTTAAAAAATTTTTCCAAAAAATTGCATACTCTCATGGGCCAATTTTTTCAAAAAACGTTGCCTACTTTTAGGAGCTTTTGATAATTTACCCCTAAAAGTATGCAACACTTTCCGACAAATTTCAAAAATAGCGCCTAAAAGTAGGCAACATTATCTGAAACTTTTAAAATCGTTGTCTACTTTTAGGCGCTATTTTTGAAATTTATCGGAAAGTGTTGCATACTTTTAGGGGCAAATTATAAATAGCGCCTAAAAGTAGGCAACGTTTTCGACGTTGCCTACGAGTTCGTTTTCCAAGTCTTCAAAATTCTAAAATCGAATTCGTTTCCCAAGTCTTCAAAATTCCAAAATCAAGTTCGTTTCCCAAGTCTTCCAAATTTGAAATCGAGTTCGTTTCCCAAGTCTTCAAATTTCTGAAATCGAGTTCGTTTCCCAAGTCTTCAAAATTCTAAAATCGAGCTCGTTTCCCAAGTCTTCAAAATTCCAAAATCGAGTTCGTTTCCCAAGTCTTCAAAATTCCAAAATCGAGTTCGTTTCCCAAGTCTTCAAAGAACATTCAAATTTTACTATCGCATTCATGACGGAGAATCCCGATGACTGTCGGTGTCGCGAGCTTATACTTTTTTCCTCAGCCGCACAACGTGCCATAAGAAGTTTTCACTTCAAAAATTCAACACTTTTAACTGTTTTTTAACCTTTTTTACATGAAGATAGAGGATGGAGCTGCTTGTAGAGTCCACGTAAGTGGGTAAAGTTCCTGATCGCCACTCACTTGGGAGTGGCCAGGGATGATTCTTTTGCAAGCAGTTCAAGCAGCTCACAAACTTCCGGCCTTTTTGGCCAAGTATCCTCTGGAGATCCCTTGGACACCCGTCCGGGGGTGAGCTAATTGTGAGAAGACGAGTCTCTCCTGGACTTAAAACTTGGAATGTGTGCGTAGGGTTTGGGTCCCACCACACGTTATCATCATTTCCAATGAAAACCAAATCAGCCTCGGATAATAGCCCCTACTACGATGACGACCACTGCAAGCGAAAAATGGACAAAGATTTACGGATATGCACCTGGAATGTCCGGACCCTCCATAGGGAAGGTGCAACTATCCAACTGGCGGAAGCCCTCGTAAAAATAAAGGCTGACATCACCGCCATCCAGGAGATGCGATGGAAAGGACAAGGCTGCTCCAAACGGACGAACTGTGATATCTACTACAGCGGCCATGCGGAGAGGCGCGAATTTGGTTGCGGATTCGTTGTATGTCGAAAATTACGCCACCTAGTTTCTCGGTTCACGCCAATAAACGAAAGGTTGGCTACGATCCGTATCAAGGCAAAATTCTTCAACATAAGCCTAATTTGCGAGCACGCCCCGACGGAGGAAAAGGACGATGCTACCAAGGATGATTTCTACGCGATCCTAGAGGACGTGTATGACCGTTGTCCGACCCACGATGTAAAAATAGCCCTCGGCGATTTTAACGCGAAGGTCGGAAGAGAAGTCATCTTTGGCGCTACAGTCGGTCAGTTCAGTCTCCACGAAACCACTTCAAACAACGGTCTGAGACTGATCGACTTCGCCGCGGCGCGAAACATGGTAGTTGGCAGCACCAGATTTCAACACCTCGACATTCACAAGGTCACCTGGCTATCCCCGGATCAAAAAACGAAAAACCAAATTGATCATGTTATGATCGACGGAAGGCACGCTTCAAGCGTTATAGATGTGCGTACATTTCGGGGGGTCAACACTGACTCCGACCACTATCTTGTTGCAGCTAAGATCCGCATGCGGCTATGTAATGCGAATAATGTACGCACGGGCATGCAACGAAAGCTGGACGTTGCCAAGCTGCAATCACAACGGACTGCCGAGGCGTACTTTGCTAAACTCTCGGTCAAGCTCAACCAACCAACCTCTGGAACCGACAACGCCGGTGGACTTTGGACACACGTCTCCCACTCCATGCGCGCTGCTGCCGAGGAAGTCATTGGTTTCCGACGCCCACAACCTCGAAACCAATGGTATGACCAGGAGTGTCGCGATGTCCACTTGTAGAGACGAAAATGGAAATCTGGTTACAGATACACAGAGTGTACTGAGGTTATGGAGGCAGCATTTCTCCAACTTGCTTACGGGCGATGATTCCACCAATTCCGCTCAGAGAGAATGCAGTACGATACCACCAATCGATGATAACGCAGTGGAAGTACCATCACCTAGCCAAAAAGAGGTTCTAGCTGCTATCAAGCGACTTAAAAACAACAAAGCAGCGGGTGCTGACGGCCTGCCAGCTGAGTTGTTTAAAGCTGGTGGCGATGAATTGATAAGGTGCATGCATCAACTCATCAGCAAAATATGGCTAGCGGAAAGCATGCACGACGATTGGAATCTCAGCGTGCTTTGTCCTGTAATAAAGTAAGGAGACCCGACAATCTGCGCCAACTACAGGGGTATCAGTCTTATTTCCACCGCATATAAGATCCTCTCGAGCGTATTGTGTGAAAGATTGAAGCCGTATACAGAAACGCTGATCGGATCCTATCAGTGTGGCTTTAGACCTGGTAAATCCACCACTGACCAGATTTTTACACTACGCCAAATCCTGGAGAAAACCTATGAATATCAAATCGACACTCACCATCTCTTCGTCGATTATAAAGCTGCGTTCGATAGCCCAGTGCGGGATTGCCTATACGCAACAATGTCTGAGTTCGGTATACCTGCAAAGTTGATAAGGCTCTGCAGGATGACGTTGAGCAATACGTTTAGCTCCGTCAAGGTAGGGAATAACCTCTCCGGAACATTTAATACCGAGCGAGGTTTCAGACAAGGCGACCCGCTCTCGTGCGATCTCTTCAATTTCATTATGGAGGGGATCGTACGAAAAGCCGGTGTGCATCATAATGGCACCATTTTCTTCAAAGGTGTTCAGCTCCTTGCGTACGCTGATGATATTGATATTATCGGTCGGAGTAAGAGAGATGTTACTGCTGCTTTCACTGCTATTGAAAAGGAATCAGCCAAAGTGGGTTTGACGGTAAACGAGGGCAAGACGAAATACATGATGTGTACTAACAACAACAAGAGAGCACGGGATCTAGACTCTCATGTTACAGCGGGCAACTGTAAATTAGAAGTTGTCAAGGAATTCATTTACCTTGGCACTGCCGTAACCAGCAACAATGATGTCAGTCTGGAGATTAAGCGGAGAATAACAATTGCTAATAGGTGCTACTACGGTCTCAGTAAGCAATTACGTTGCAGAGCTCTCTCTCGATCGACAAAGCTAACACTCTACAAGACGCTCATTCTACCTGTGCTTCTTTATGGTGCTGAGGCATGGGTGGTTTCGACAACAGACGCAGCCGCTCTTGGGGTGTTCGAGAGGAAAGCTCTCCGCAAAATCTTTGGTCCTGTTCGAGTTGGCGACGACTATCGCATTCAAATGAACCACGAGCTGTATGAGCTCTACGCCGATATTGACATAGTTAAGCGTATAACAATACAGCGACTACGCTGGCTGGGTCATGTCCATCGTATGAATAAAGAAGCTCCAGCGAAAAAGGTATTCGAAGGGAAGGTCCCCGGTCAACGACGAAGAGGGAGAGCATGCCTCCGGTGGATAGACCAAGCTGAGGAAGCCCTAACCGCTCTTGTCATTAACGATTGGAGAAGGCGCGCGCAAAACAGAGGCGCCTGGCGAGAGCTAATGAGGTCGGCCGTAACCTGACAACGGGTTGTTATGGTCATCTAAGTAAGTAAGTAAGAAGTGCATTGGTTTCGTTTTCACAAAGAAAGTGTCAAAAATAAACGTGGCAATAATAATGTTAATTGTTCCATAAAAAATTGTTCGTTCAAAAGTGATTCAATAAGTATAGTAGCTCATATTTGCCGCCATTTAAATTTTTACAATAACATCCTATGTCCATTTAAGAGGTGTTTTCTAAGGTTTACAAAAATAGTATCATTTAGATCTCATGTTTGTAGAAAACATAGAGAAAGTTCTGCCCATAATAATGAAATATTTAGAAATTTAACAAGTTCTTGCGATGAAATAATTTCAAAATCAATACCTAATTTGCATGAAGAAACATGTAGTAATTTAGTTGAAACACCAATCTTTTCAAAAAATGCATACGGTCGGGTGTTCGATTCTCAGTACAACTTAACCAAAAACTGGTCTGATGAGGCTATGTATATGCATATAAATATGTATATACGTGGTAATAGCCGAAACATATGTCACCAATTACCAGGTTAAATTGATCCACTTGTTATCTTTGTCATGTTGGTTGTATAAATGACTAAAAAGTTCAATACAAAAATTATTAATATAATAATTATTAGTCTCAAAACAAACCAAAAAATTCTTAATATGGAGAACCCGCCAATTTTTCAATAATAATAAAAAAAAGTAGCTGGAAAATTTTCCAGAACTTTGAAATTATATGAAAAATATAATTATAAAATCATAGCACATGTTTAAGCCAAATAAGCTTAAAAAGAGCAATGTCAACTGAACTTAACTCAGAAAGATAACAAGAAAAATGGAACAATACGTGTGAAATCAAAAGAAACACGCACTTTGTACACATCAAGGTCACATACCCAATAGCTCAAGTGTTAGAGCGGCCGTCGCAATTCAAAAAATGCATACGGTCGGGTGTTCGATTCTCAGTACAACTTAACCAAAAACTGGTCTGATGAGGCTATGTATATGCATATAAATATGTATATACGTGGTAATAGCCGAAACATATTGTAGCGAAATTTGGTTTATGCTAGAAAACTCTTGAAATAAATACCAACGAAAGAAAACTAAACGATACTAGCTAGCATAAACATACTAGCACCATCTAGCGGCAAAATAATAAACTGAACAGACGCTGCAGTACACTATAAATAAAAAGTCAACAACCGAGAGAAATTATCGCCGTCGTACAACGTACAACGCCATCTAACATCTAGCATAATAGCTAGCTCAACGTCAGTGCGCCATGCGCACCATTCACCATTGTGGTGAATTGTGGATAGTAGTAGAATGCACGCTACAAAGTAGCACTGGTGGGTTGTAGAAAATGGTAGAATATACGCCACTTAGAAGGTACTGGATTATTCGAGAGAGTAATGACTGCAGTATAAAAAGGGTTGTCATCTGAGCTGAGGACACAGTAGAATTAAACCAGCGAAGCAGTAAGCAATAAAGTGAATACAGTGTGATCCGTAGTAGAACAAAACAGTTTTCTATACAGTGTTAAATTAATATTAGAATTTGAACGTTAATAAAATAAACCATTTTATAACTAAATAAGTTTGTGTGTTTTTAATTGTTACACAACCCAGTGATCGAACTCAGAAAAGTGTGAGAGATCGAAATTATCGTCAAAAGGGACAGAAATTTCGTAACAATTGGTGTCAGAAGTGGGATTGTGTAAAAGAATTAACAATCAATTTTAGAAAAAAAAAAAAATAAAAATAAATAAATAAAAATGGTCAAGTTTGAAGATCTGAAAGTGGATCAACTGAAGAAGGAGTTGCAGCAGCTGAATCTGCAATCTACTGGCGGAAAGGTGGAGTTACAGAAACGCTTACGGCAGGCTCTTGAGGCTCAAGGTGTAAACCTAGAAGAGCATGAATTTTATAGTGATGTATCAGAATCAGCAGCGAAAGTGGAAGAAGCTTCTGGATCAGCGGCAAGTGGCGAAGTTGTAGATATGTCAAAGTTCGAGAAAATGTTAATGGCGATGACGCAGTCCATTCGAAAAGAAATTGGTCAGAGCTTAAGTCAAAATACACTACAGATGAATAGCAATATCCAGACCATTCGAGAAGAAATCGGTCAGAGCTTAAGTCAAAATGCTCTGCAAATGGACCAGAAGTTAAATCAGAACGCGCTGCAGATCCAGGCGGTTCGGGAAGAAATTGATCAGAGCTTAAGTCAAAATGCACTGCAAATAGACGAGAAGTTAAGTCAAAATGCACTGCAAATAGACCAAAAGTTAAGTCTGAACGCGACGCAGATCCACGAGGCTGTTCGAACGGAGGTTGCCAAAATGGTAGATGGCCTCGATGAAAAAGTGACTGAATTACGAGATGACGTTGAATCATTCAAAGGAGAAGTTCAAAATAATTTTGAGTACGTTAATAAAAGGATTCAACAGTTGGAAATAAGTGAACCAACCACTCAAGCTATAAGAGAAATCAGCGCAGAGAGGCTTAAGGCACCCTCATTCGATGGAACAACGCCATTTAGTGTTTTCAAGCTCCAGTTCGAAACAACATCTGGTCACAACCGTTGGGATAACGAAAGCGCAGCTGCAGCGCTAATTGTGGCATTAAAAGGCGCAGCTGCAGAAGTATTGCAAACGGTTCCAGTGGCGGAGCAGAAAAACTACAAGGCGGTGATGGATGCCTTACAGCGAAAATATGGCAGTGACCACATGAAGCAGATTCACAGATTGGAGTTGAAAAGTCGTATCCAGAAATCTGGTGAGTCCTTGCAGGAGTATGCTGCGGATATTGAGCGATTGGCACACCTTTCCTATCCTGACGAGTTAAGTGTCGTAGCAGAAAAATTCAAAATAGAGGCGTTTATTAACGGCATACGTGACTCAGAAACAAAACGCGAGACAATGAGGAGCCCGAAGACAACATTTAATGAAACAGTAACGGTTGCCCTCACGCAGGAGACGATTGCGTTGACATGCCGCCCATCACTGAAAACTCGTCGGATGGAGGTGGAGGCTGAAAAGAAAAATTCATCGTTCGCCAGCGGTAGCTTCAGCGGAAAATGCTACAATTGTGGTAAGCAGGGACACATGGCACGTGACTGCAAATCACGTCGTAAACGATCTGCATCACGTTCACCAAAAAGAAGACTTGGAAATAGGGTGAACGATGGAGAAAATGTTAGCTAGCAGCAGTCGTTAAACTAAAGAGAGTCAGTACAGCGGGGCGTGAGCTGACTCTTACAGATGATTGCCCCATAGTCTTGGTTTCGAAGCTCTGCCGAAATTCCAACAGCCTTACCATCGGTGGAAAAATCAACGGAAGACCATGTGAGCTTACTTTGGATACAGGCGCATCGCATTCAATTGTGAGGAGAGACTTATTTGATAGACGACGAGTAACGCCATTAAATGGGATCCAATTGAGAACAGCGACAGGAGAAATTGCGCAAATAGTAGGAAAAGTTACAGCGAGTATTCTCATCGGCAACAAAACTGTGGAACATGATTTTATTGTTGCAAACATCACCGATGAAGTTATCATTGGCGTGGACTTCATGATTCGACACGGGTTCACTTTGGATCTTAAGAAAAAAACGTTAAGGTATGCCAATGTAGAGTTGCCTTTAGACATTGGCTGTGGACAATAATCAATTGCAAGAGTCTACATAAGTGAGCGCTGTCGAATTGAACCCAATACCGAAGAAATTATTTGGGCCACAACAAATGAAGACTGTGGGACAAGCCATCTGTGGGTAGTGGAAGCAGATAAGAAAAATTTTAAGAAAGACCTGATTATTGGAAAGACCCTAGTAAACACAAGAACAGACAGAAAAATACCGGTGCGAATTTTGAATCCAACAAATAAGCCAAAATGGATGCAAAAAGGTGAACTCATAGCGCAATGTGAGAAAGTTACAGCTGTGATAAATTGTGAAAATGACCAGCAGAACACACAAGGTACAACTTTAACAAAATCGTCGGCCTTGGATGTATTGACGAAAGTATGGACGAAGGAGTTGTCTGCTCAGAACAAAGATAAAGCAAAAAGGTTTCTGCAAAAACATTGGCGGATATTTGCGTCCAAAGGAGAAAATAATGGCCGAACATCAGTTGTCAAACATCGCATTGATACAGGTGATTTTCAGCCGATTCGTCAACCTCCAAGGAGGTTAGCACTCGCTAAGAGAGAAGAAGTGACGGGCCTTATAGAGGATATGGCGCGAGAAAATGTCATTGCACCATCAGAAAGCCCATGGAGTTCACCGGTCGTACTTGTCAAGAAAAAGGACGGAAGTATGCGATTCTGTGTGGATTACAGAAAATTGAATGACGTCACTAAAAAAGACAGCTACCCGTTACCCAGAATCGATGATACACTGGATACGTTATCTGGAGCAACATGGTTTTCCACCCTGGACTTACAAAGTGGATATTGGCAGGTGGAAATAGATGAAAAAGACAAAGAGAAAACTGCCTTTAGTATTGGGAATGGTCTATGGCAATTCAACGTCATGCCGTTTGGTCTTTGTAACGCTCCAGCTACGTTTGAACGGTTAATGGAACGAGTTCTCAAAGGACTACATTGGAAGACTTGTCTAGTGTATCTCGATGACATAATCATCATGGGTAAAGATTTTGATGACCACTTGAAAAATCTGGAGGAAGTGTTTGAGCGCTTGGAGGCAGCTGGACTAAAATTAAGTGCGAAAAAGTGCTCACTTTTCCAGCGTGAAGTCAAATATCTGGGGCACAAGGTTACGTCAGAAGGAATACACACAGATGAAGATAAAATAAAAGCTGTGAAAAATTGGCCACGTCCATCTAATCTTCATGAGTTGCGAAGTTTTCTGGGTCTATGCACTTATTACAGACGCTTTGTTCCTGGTTTCGCAAATGTTGCAGGCAGTCTACATGAGCTGACACAGAAAAATCGAAAATTCGAATGGAGTGGGGTACAGGAAACTGCATTCCAAAAGCTGAAAGAATTACTGTCTACAGCGCCAATACTCGCGTACCCAATACCCGGCAAAGAATTTGTATTGGACACCGATGCGAGTGGCCATGGTATTGGAGGAGTTTTGTCCCAAATCATCAATGGACAAGAAAAAGTCGTCGCATATTTCAGCAAAATTCTGTCGAAACCTGAGAGGAATTATTGCGTAACTCGGAGAGAGTTACTGGCAGTAATGGAATGCGTGAAACACTTCCATAAGTACTTATATGGACAGCACTTTCTCCTGAGGACAGACCATGCGGCATTAAGGTGGCTACTTCAATTCAAGGATCCTGAAGGTCAAATCGCACGGTGGATAGAACGCTTGCAGAGCTATGATTTCACCATAGAGCATCGCAAAGGAAGCCAGCATGGAAATGCGGATGCACTTTCCCGTCGTCCATGTAAAATTGAATGCGGTCATTGTTCGCGAACAGAAAATAAAGCAGGAACAATTGATGTGCGCCTTTTGAACGTTTTGCCTGAAGAAAAGTGGACAAAAGAGGAGGTAAAACGGGACCAGCGCAATGATACAGATTTGGCAACTATAATTAAGTATAAGGAGCTGGGTAGGAAACCGGCGTGGCAAGAAATTTCAAATGAAAGCCAAATCTGTAAAGCATACTGGGCGCAATGGCAAAGTTTGGAGTTGCATGACGGTTGTCTCTACCGAATCTGGGAAAGCGAGGATGGTAAAACTCGCTCAAAACTGCTGGTTATTCCAAAGGCCAAATTTAAGGAAATAATCGAGGATTATCACAATGGATCGAGTGGTGGACATCTGGGCATAACGAAAACCACAGAGAAAATAAAGAAACGGTTTTATTGGGTAGGATGCCAAGAATCAGTTGCTGACTGGATCCACCGTTGTGACCAATGTGCAATTGCTAAAGGACCAAGGCAACGCACTCGGGGAAAAATGCATCAGTATAACGTCGGAGCTCCCTTTGAGAGGATAGCCATGGATATAGCGGGACCTTTTCCAATCAGCAATGCAGGAAATAAATACATCCTTGTGGTAATTGATTACTTCAGTAAGTGGCCAGAAGTATATCCCATTCCCAATCAAGAAGCAAAAACAGTGGCAGACATTTTCATCAAAAATTGGATTTGCCGATATGGAGCTCCACTTGAGTTGCATTCCGACCAAGGACGAAATTTTGAGTCGACACTTTTTAAGGAGGTTTGTGACATGCTTGGAATACAGAAGACATGCACCACAGCTTTGCATCCTCAGTCCGATGGCATGGTCGAAAGGTTCAACCGTACTCTAGAGGAACATTTAAAAAAGGTTGTCGATAAAGGACAAAAAGATTGGGATGAGCACCTACCAATGTTTCTGATGGCTTATCGGTCGGCAATACACGATACCACTACAGTCACGCCAGCAAAAGCCATTTTTGGTACGGACTTAAGGCTTCCAGCAGATTTGAAGTACGGAGTAAGCGTTGTCCCAGAAACGACCCATGCTGACGATTACATGTCGCGGAAAAGAGAAGAATTAGCAGATATACACGAGCTTATCAGGAGACGTACTCAATTGGCTAGCGACAAGATGAAAGCTCGGTATGACCTGCGAGCAAATACTGAAGGGTTCAAAGAAGGTCAACTAGTGCTGCTACATAACCCACAACGAAAACGAGGCTTGTCTCCTAAATTACAGACTCATTGGGAGGGACCTTACCGGATCGTCACAAGGATTAATGATGTTGTGTATCGAATTCAAAAATACCCCGGGAACAAAAATAAATTTAAGGTAGTCCACATCGAAAGGCTGGCACCTTATACTAGAAACGGAGAGACTCTTGTTCGGGACGAACAAGTTTAAGCGGAGGGCAGTGTAGCGAAATTTGGTTTATGCTAGAAAACTCTTGAAATAAATACCAACGAAAGAAAACTAAACGATACTAGCTAGCATAAACATACTAGCACCATCTAGCGGCAAAATAATAAACTGAACAGACGCTGCAGTACACTATAAATAAAAAGTCAACAACCGAGAGAAATTATCGCCGTCGTACAACGTACAACGCCATCTAACATCTAGCATAATAGCTAGCTCAACGTCAGTGCACCATTCACCATTGTGGTGAATTGTGGATAGTAGTAGAATGCACGCTACAAAGTAGCACTGGTGGGTTGTAGAAAATGGTAGAATATACGCCACTTAGAAGGTACTGGATTATTCGAGAGAGTAATGACTGCAGTATAAAAAGGGTTGTCATCTGAGCTGAGGACACAGTAGAATTAAACCAGCGAAGCAGTAAGCAATAAAGTGAATACAGTGTGATCCGTAGTAGAACAAAACAGTTTTCTATACAGTGTTAAATTAATATTAGAATTTGAACGTTAATAAAATAAACCATTTTATAACTAAATAAGTTTGTGTGTTTTTAATTGTTACACAATCCAGTGATCGAACTCAGAAAAGTGTGAGAGATCGAAATTATCGTCAAAGGGACAGAAATTTCGTAACAATATGTCACCAATTACCAGGTTAAATTGATCCACTTGTTATCTTTGTCATGTTGGTTGTATAAATGACTAAAAAGTTCAATACAAAAATTATTAAATTGAGTTCTTTCTTGAAATTTTTTCAGAAAAGGCTCGACAAGATTTGTTTGACTTGATACCTTCTCTCCACAAATTTTTGACATGCGAATACCATGCCGCTTTTTAAAATTTGAAAACCAGCCGTTGCTAGCGTTGAATGAAGAAGATCTGTCCTCCAATTCATTGTGCAACTGGCGCGCTTTACACTTCAAAATTTCTGTAGAAATGGGCAAATTATGCTCTCTTTGCTTCAAAAACCAGCTGTACAAAGCATTTTCCATTTTGGAAAATTCACAAGATCTTATTGCAACACGTCTTCCTGGCCCAGATTCCGCATTCGCAAGAAATTTTCTCAGAGCGTCCTTATTCTTCTTCTGTAATCTTGATATTGTAGATTTATTCACTTTATATTCTTGGCATATTGATTTAATAGAAACGCTTTTATCAAGTTTACTAAGAATTTCGCATTTTTGAGCTATTGAAAGTTTAGTAACACTTTTAACAACTGGCATTTTTGTAGCAAACAAAACACAACCGATCCTGAAGTTAAATACTAAGAAATTCGTACATGCATCATATTGTAGCGAAATTTGGTTTATGCTAGAAGACTCTTGAAATAAATACCAACGAAAGAAACTAAACGATACTAGCTAGCATACACCATCTAGCGTAATGGTGTAAAAATAATAAACCGAACAGACGCTGCAGTACACTATTAAAGTCAATAACATAGAGACATCCAGATTGTGAAATTCATACAACGTCATCTAGCATCTAACATTCTAGATAATTGTGAGCTCAACGTCAGTGCGCCATGCTGGTGAATTGTGGATAGTAGTAGAATGCACGCTACAAAGTAGCACTGGTGGGTTGTAGATAATGGTAGAATATACGCCACTTAGAAGGTACTGGATTATTCGAGAGAGTGCTGACTGCAGTATAAAAGGGTTGTCATCTGAGCTGAGTGACACAGTTGAGTTAGAACAGCAAAGCAATAAGCAATAAAGTGAATACAGTGTGATCTGTAGTAGAACAAAACAGTTTTCTATACAGTGTTAAATTAATATTAGAATTTGAACGTTAATAAAATTAACCATTTTATAGCTAAATAAGTTTGTGTGTTTTTAATTGTTACACAATCCAGTGATCGTACTCAGAAAAGTGTGAGAGATCGAAATTATCGTCAAAGAGACAGAAATTTCGTAACAATTGGTGTCAGAAGTAGGATTGTGTAAAAAGAATTAACAATCAATTAACAAAAAAAAAATAAATAAATAAATAAATAAAAATGGTTAAGTTTGACGAACTAAAAGTGGATAAACTGAAGAAGGAGTTGCAGCAGCTAAGTCTGCAATCTACTGGCGGAAAGGTGGAGTTACAGAAACGCTTACGGCAGGCTCTTGAGGCTCAAGGTGTAAACTTGGAAGAGCATGAATTTTATAGTGATGTATCAGAATCAGCAGCGAAAGTGGAAGAAGCTTCTGGATCAGCGGCAAGTGGTGAAGTTGTAGATATGTCAAAGTTCGAGAAAATGTTAATGGCGATGACGCAGGCAATAAGTCAAAATACACTACAGATGAATGGCAATATCCAGGCCATTCGAGAAGAAATTGGTCAGAGCTTAAGTCAAAATGCACTGCAAATAGACGAGAAGTTAAGTCAAAATGCACTGCAAATAGACCAAAAGTTAAGTCAGAACGCGACGCAGATTCACGAGGCTGTTCGAACGGAGGTTGCCAAAATGGTAGATGGCCTCGATGCAAAAGTGACTGAGTTACGAGATGACGTTGAATCGTTCAAGGAAGAAGTTCAAAATAATCTTGAAAAAGTTCAAAATAATTTTGAAGACGTTAATAAAAGGATTCAACAGTTGGAAATAAGTGAACCAACCACTCAAGTAATAAGAGAAATCAGCGCAGAGAGGCTTAAGGCACCCTCATACGATGGAACATCGCCATTTAGTGTTTTCAAGCTCCAATTCGAAACAACATCTGGTCACAATCGTTGGGATAACGAAAGCGCAGCTGCAGCGCTAATTGTGGCATTAAAAGGCGCAGCTGCAGAAGTATTGCAAACGGTTCCAGTGGCGGAGCAGAAAAACTACAAGGCGGTGATGGATGCCTTACAGCGAAAATATGGCAGTGACCACATGAAGCAGATTCACAGATTGGAGTTGAAAAGTCGTATCCAGAAATCTGGTGAGTCCTTGCAGGAGTATGCTGCGGATATTGAGCGATTGGCACACCTTTCCTATCCTGATGAGTTAAGTGTCGTAGCAGAAAAATTCAAAATAGAGGCGTTTATTAACGGCATACGTGACTCAGAAACAAAACGCGAGACAATGAGGAACCCGAAGTCAACATTTAATGAAACAGTAACGGTTGCCCTCATGCAGGAGACGATTGCGTTAACATGCCGCCCATCACTGAAAACTCGTCGGATGGAGGTGGAGGTTGAAAAGAAAAATTTATCGTTCGCCAGCGGTAGCTTCAGCGGAAAATGCTACAACTGTGGTAAACAAGGACACATGGCACGTGACTGCAAATTACGTCGGAAACGATCTGCATCACGTTCATCAAGAAAAAAAATTGGAAATAGGGTGAACGATGGCGAAAATGGTAGCGAGCAGCAGTCGTTAAACTAAAGAGAGTCAGTACAGCGGGGCGTGAGCTGACTCTTACAGATGATTGCCCCATAGTCTTGGTTTCGAAGCTCTGCCGAAATTCCAACAGCCTTACCATCGGTGGAAAAATCAACGAAAGACCATGTGAGCTTACTTTGGATACAGGCGCATCGCACTCAATTGTGAGGAGAGACTTATCTGATAGACGTCGAGTAACGCCGTTAAATGGGATCCAATTGAGAACAGCGACAGGAGAAATTGCGCAAATAGTAGGAAAAGTTACAGCGAGTATTCTCATCGGCAACAAAACTGTGGAACATGATTTTATTGTTGCAAACATCACCGATGAGGTTATCATTGGCGTGGACTTCATGATTCGACACGGGTTCACTTTGGATCTTAAGAAAAAAACGTTAAGGTATGCCAATGTAGAGTTGCCTTTAGACATTGGCTGTGGACAATAATCAATTGCAAGAGTCTACATAAGTGAGCGCTGTCGAATTGAACCCAATACCGAAGAAATTATTTGGGCCACAACAAATGAAGACTGTGGGACAAGCCATCTGTGGGTAGTAGAAGCAGATAAGAAAAATGTAAAGAAAGACCTGATTATTGGAAATACCCTAGTAAACACAAGAACAGACAGAAAAATACCGGTGCGAATTTTGAATCCAACAAATAAGCCGAAATGGATGCAAAAAGGTGAACTTATAGCGCAATGTGAGAAAGTTACGGCTGTGGTAAATTGTGAAAATAACCAGCAGAACACACAAGGCCCAACTTTAACGAAATCGTCGGCCATGGAAGTATTGACGAAAGAATGGACGAAGGGGTTGTCTGCCCAGAACAAAAATAAAGCAAAAAGGTTTCTGCAAAAACATTGGCGGATATTTGCGTCCAAAGGAGAAAATAATGGCCGAACATCAGTTGTCAAACATCGCATTGATACAGGTGATTTTCAGCCGATTCGTCAACCTCCAAGGAGGCAAGCACTCGCTAAGAGAAGAAGTGACGGGCCTTATAGAAGATATGGCGCGAGAAAATGTCATTGCACCATCAGAAAGCCCATGGAGTTCACCGGTAGTACTTGTGAAGAAAAAGGATGGAAGTATGCGATTCTGTGTGGATTACAGAAAATTGAATGACGTCACTAAAAAAGACAGCTACCCGTTACCCAGAATCGATGATACACTGGATACGTTATCTGGAGCAACATGGTTTTCCACCCTGGACTTACAAAGTGGATATTGGCAGGTGGAAATAGATGAAAAAGACAAAGAGAAAACTGTCTTTAGTATTGGGAATGGTCTATGGCAGTTCAACGTCATGCCGTTTGGTCTTTGTAACGCTCCAGCTACGTTTGAGCGGTTAATGGAACGAGTTCTCAAAGGACTACATTGGAAGACTTGTCTAGTGTATCTCGATGACATAATCATCATGGGTAAAGATTTTGATGACCACTTGAAAAATCTGGAGGAAGTGTTTGAGCGCTTGGAGGCAGCTGGACTAAAATTAAGTGCGAAAAAGTGCTCACTTTTCCAGCGTGAAGTCAAATATCTGGTGCACAAGGTTACGTCAGAAGGAATACACACAGATGAAGATAAAATAAAAGCTGTGAAAAATTGGCCACGACCATCTAATCTTCATGAGTTGCGAAGTTTTCTGGGTGTATGCACTTATTACAGACGCTTTGTTCCTGGTTTCGCAAATGTTGCAGGCAGTCTACATGAGCTGACACAGAAAAATCGAAAATTCGAATGGAGTGGGGCACAGGAAACTGCATTCCAAAAACTGAAAGAATTACTGTCCACAGCGCTAATACTCGCATACCCAATACCCGGCAAAGAATTTGTATTGGACACCGATGCGAGTGGCCATGGTATTGGAGGAGTTTTGTCCCAAATCATCAATGGTCAAGAAGTCAAAAAGTCGTCGCATATTTCAGCAAAATTCTGTCGAAACCTGAGAGGAATTATTGCGTAACTCGGAGAGAGTTACTGGCAGTAATGGAATGCGTGAAACACTTCCATAAGTACTTATATGGACAGCACTTTCTCCTTTCTCAATTCAAGGATCCTGAAGGTCAAATCGCACGGTGGATAGAACGCTTGCAGAGCTATGATTTCACCATAGAGCATCGCAAAGGAAGCCAGCATGGAAATGCGGATGCACTTTCCTGTCGTCCATGTAAAATTGAATGCGGTCATTGTTCGCGAACAGAAAATAAAGCTGGAACAATTGATGTGCGCCTTTTGAACGTTTTGCCTGAAGAAAAGTGGACAAAAGAGGAGGTAAAACGGGACCAGCGCAATGATACAGATTTGGCAACTATAATTAAGTATAAGGAGCTGGGTAGGAAACCGGCGTGGCAAGAAATTTCAAATGAAAGCCAAATCTGTAAAGCATACTGGGCGCAATGGCAAAGTTTGGAGTTGCATGATGGTTGTCTCTACCGAATATGGGAAAGCGAGGATGGTAAAACTCGCTCAAAACTGCTGGTTATTCCAAAGGCCAAATTTAAGGAAATAATCGAGGATTATCACAATGGATCGAGTGGTGGACATCTGGGCATAACGAAAACCACAGAGAAAATAAAGAAACGGTTTTATTGGTTAGGATGCCAAGAATCAGTTGCTGACTGGATCCGCCGTTGTGACCAATGTGCAGTGTTAAATTAATATTAGAATTTGAACGTTAATAAAATAAACCATTTTATAGCTAAATAAGTTTGTGTGTTTTTAATTGTTACACAATCCAGTGATCGAAGTTTTCTTTTTCTTTTATAAACATTTTCATCTAAGTCCCTATTAAGAAGTCTTATTCTAAAATACTGTCGGTTACCTTGTGTTGGTGTTTCGGATCACTGCCAGTTCTCTCAGATGTTATTGCGATCTGGCAATGACCTGTGGTGCCGGTTGTTGCGCACCTCGTTCCACTTCCTGACCGTGCTGGTACTATGGCTGTAGCGCGACTATAGCTCGCCGAATGTCGTGGTCCTTGTCAGTGTTATGGAACATGGGTACTGACAGAAATTATTTTTAAAGGACCAGGCTAATAAAAAAACTGCTGAAAATCAAAAAACAAACCTATATGTATGTACCTACTTTGGTGACGAAAACCCCTATCAATTCCTTCTCGCGGATAACCTGTTCGTTGCCACTCGCCGGCACAGATTTCAAAAGCATTATTTTTTTGTTAGTATTTACGTTCCTATGATGGACCGATACCCGTAATCGAGTATCGGCCCTGGGTAGCCCTCCCTCGACTGGCTTCGGCCAGCTTTCCTGGATGACCTTTGGCCCGATTTCTGTGGTCACTCCCTATAACGCTCCACGCTACCGACCTCCCTACCTACACCACATGGACAAACATTTTTATTTCTCCATATCCTTTTTTTCTTTTAAATGGTTTTATTTTCCTTACTTTTTCTTTTGTTTGTATATAATAATCCCTTAACATTTGCTTATACAAAATTTTCATATCTTATTTCGGCCGATTTTCATATTTTTTTTTCCTTAATCTTATAATTTTTTTTAAACTATTCGCCCTCAGAAGGAGAACGTACAAATATACGTGACTAAGTTAGGAGAGGAAAACCTGTGCTGACGTTTCCTCTTTTAACTTTGTATTGATTACTATTTATTTTTATTTAAATCTACTTTACTTTAGTTTAATTTTATTTTTATCCTTTTCCCGTTCGCTGTTGTCGATGCTGATGTAGTTGCTGTTATTGTTGTTGGCGTTATGATGTTAGCTTTCACTGCAATTGAAAAGGAATCAGCCAAAGTGGGTTTGATGGTAAACGAGGGTAAGACGAAATACATGATGTCTACTAACAACAACAAGAGAGCACGGGATCTAGACTCTCATGTTACAGCGGGCAACTGTAAATTAGAAGTTGTCAAGGAATTCCATAACCAGCAACAATGATGTCAGTCTGGAGATTAAGCGGAGAATAACAATTGCTAATAGGTCTCAGTAAACAATTACGTTGCAGAGCTCTCTCTCGATCGACAAAGCTAACACTCTACAAGACGCTCATTCTACCTGTGCTTTTTTATGGCGCTGAGGCATGGGTGGTTTCGACAACAGACGCAGCCGCTCTTGGGGTGTTCGAGAGGAAAGTTCTCCGCAAAATCTTTGGTCCTGTTCGACTTTGGACGACTATCGCATTCGAATGAACCACGAGCTGTTTGAGCTCTACGCCGACATTGACATAGTTAAGCGTATAACAATACAGCGACTACGCTGGCTGGGTCATGTCCATCGTATGGATAAAGAAGCTCCAGCGAAAAAGGTATTCGAAGGGAAGGTCCCCTGTCAACGACGAAGAGGGAGACCATGCCTCCGATGGATAGACCAAGCTGAGGAAGCCCTAACCACGCTTGTCATTAATGATTGGAGAAGGCGCGCGCAAAACAGAGGCGCCTGGCGAGAGCTAATGAGGTCGGCCGTAACCTGACAACGGGTTGTTATGGCCATCTAAGTAAGTAAGTAAGTTATGATGTTGGTAATGGTGCCTTTGGTTTCAGTGGTGGCTACCGTTGATGATGTTGTGGTTGGAGGTGGTGATGCTGTACTTGTTACTGCTGTTGCTAATATTGATGCTGTTGATTAGTATGCGGATGCTGATGTTGTCGCTTTTGGTAAAACTGATCGCCGCTTTCTGCAGCTGTTATTTCGAAGCAATGGTGGTGCGGTGATACCGTGTGTCGCTGTTGTTGATGATGGTGTTGATGAGTATTTGGGCTATTGCTGGCATTTACCAATTGATGTTCCTGACGAATTTTCTCTTGCATTTGTGCCGTGTCATAAATTGTTTGTTGCCTTCAATCTGGTTGTGCTTGCATTAAATGATGTTGTTGACGATGTTGGCTCCCATCTATTCTGTACAGATTGCTGGATATAGTTTTGATTTTTATATTTCTTTTCCTTCGATTGCTGTTGTTGTCGCTGCGTATCTGTGGCTATTGGTAGCGCTAATGTGGGTTCACTGCTTTCAAAATATGACTTTGCCAAAATGTCGTTTCTTATGGACTGTAAAGTACTGGTTATTGGTGAGCTATTACACTTATCAATGTCCACCGTCAATATACTATTCCGTTTTTTGCTTAAGTTTACTGGTGCACTATTTAACCCTCAAATGACAAGGGAAAAGTTGCGTGTTTCTTTTGTCAGGATGGATCGATCTACGATTTAATTCACAAATGTAGTCACACACATGCACGAAAATGGTGCTTCGTAGCGCTTTATAACTTGATGGCAGGTTCCTATTTACAAGGTTAGATAGTGAATTTACACTCGGTAATTTTATTTTATTCAGCTATTCACTTTCCCGTTCGATTGCCCTTAGTTTAATGAAATCGTTTTTATCATTATTTTTAACTACCCGGTTTATTGGCATCAGATCTTTTTTTCTTTGATGGTTTTTCCATTTTTTTTTTCTTTAAAAATTTTGCGTGTCTTCATCAAATGAAACTGGCACCGACCACTGGCGTTCACTCACCAGCAAAAAATCAGCCCACTGCAAAGAAAAATTTTCCTTTTTATCACCTTTTTTTTGGCGGGAAATTCAGCGCTCGCAACAAAAAAAAAACCCAATCGCGTGATCTTTATCCGTCATAATTTTTTTTATTCATTTTTGATATGTCGCCGTTCAGCCGTCACCAAGCTGCTCAACCTCTCGGGGAAAAACTCACGCAATATTGTTTGCCAACCTTCGTTGTGCCCCACAATCGCCCAACTTCGGCTTGAGTGCACACGACAATACATCCTAGCTCTGAATACACACTTCTTCTATAAAATAAGCTGAATGTATATAATAAATACCAATCATGCCTAAGTACATCGAAAAGTCTTATTTAAGACACTTTCCGATATATTTGTCTTCACATCTACTTCTTAAATTCTTAGTTTGAATTAATTTTTGAATAACAAAATATAGAAGTATCAAAAGAGTAGTTCCAATATCGGAAAACACAATTTTGTAGAAAATTTATATTATGATTATATAGTTTGCTACGAGACCCTACTTTAGCGTACCTGATGCGGAGCTCACCGGCTAGCTAACGATTTTAGGCGTGGTTCTTAACCCACCGCATCAGGTCGAGGAGTCTGACAATAAATTTAATTTCCGGTTTTCGCCGGAAGTGAAATTTTAGATATAAAAAAAAACGAAAATACTAACTAACTGTCCACAGTGGTTTTAAAAATAACTAAGCAATATCTAAATATTAATTTTTCAGCAAAAAGAAATAAACAAAAACTAAATCAAAAATGAAACTGGTACTAATTTAGTTTCGTAGGCCAACTCACACAAAAGAGGGGAATCAATATACCCCTACGCTCCCGCTCATCCTGTTCAGTCTATACGCTTAGACAACACCCACAAAAAGATCATCGTTAATCCAAACTTTTTACCTAAGCCAGTTTTATATCCCCCCTTTATACCAAGGACATTTATAAATAACTTAATTTTTTTTATGCAGGCTAATCAAACAAGATCGAGACAATTTGTTTCAATGCAAAAAGAATTTAAAATTAATAAGAAAAGAATCATTAAAAATCGAGCGCAACGAACCATACAAAATTTCCTAAGCAAAAATCAAGTAAAAGAGACATGCAAACTTACAATTGCTACAAATTAAATAGTATATAAATTGGTAATAATTTAAAAATAAAAATTATTTTAAAGTGTATAGACTGAAGCTACCCATATCTCATATGTCCATCTTCATCATAAGCGGGACTAATTTAAAATTGAATTTGAGATTTATAACATTCATATATGCCCACCCTGTAAACAAAATTCGAAATAGACACGATCGACCCTAACAGAGCTCCATTAGCGACAGATTTTGACAAAAAAAATTATTTTTCAATGTTCTCTGTTTATAGACTTTCCCCTCTGATGGATTTTGATTTAACACTTAACACATATATAAATACACAAATAAAGAAACAAGAATAAATTTTAAATCTAATCAGCAGTCTCTCGCTGCTTTTCAGCCCTCTCTTTACGAATTGGATTCAATCCAAATTCTATGATTTTCTTTTTATTTTTTTTTCGAATTTGTCGTGCAGACACGAATCGCGCGGCTGGGTTCCAATTACTTTTACGGTATTAACCGCACTTTACTTCCGTTCTTGGCGCGTTTATGATTCAAAATGGTTTTATAAATAAGATAAGGAAAATTTTGTGGCTGACCTTAACTTGCTTGACCTTGGTATGACCGGCAGAGTTCCTTGCCGTTTTCCTCCTTACTTCGAATTCAGCCACACTGGCATAAAAAAAAACAAATTAATTTCTTTTATATTTTTTTTAACGCGTCAATTTGCTGGCTAGTTTTTTTGCACTTTTGTCACACTAAACTTACATTTTTATTTCCTTTTTTCCTGCTAAGCTTAACGCTCCTATTCCTGCCACTCCTCAGGAGAAATCCTTCCAAAACTTTCATAAAAAAAAAAAAAACAGGAAGTCTTCTGCTTTTCTTCGACCTCAGATGGATGAAAAATCTTCTTATCCCTTTCTTTGTCTGGCTGCAGGATATGGTAGTCCTCTATGAGGATAAAGTTCACTTAAAGAAAAAAAACTTTCTACGAAAGATCAAACATCACCTGCTTCCGAATTCACTACAGAGTCTGATATCCTTGATAATTTTTTTTGCCCTTGTGCGCACCAACACGGAACTTTAAGCAAATCATTTTTTTTTATTAAATTTTAAATACTGAACGGAACACAACTTTACTTTTACTCGGACCTTTTGATTCTAAAATTTTGGACACAAGCTTTGCTGGTGCTCAGCCAGAATTTAAACCCTTTATTATATTGAAGTAATAAAAATAAACAGTTTCTTACATATGTATGTACTTGTCGTGTGCACTCAAGCCTAAGTTGGGCGACTGTTGGGCACAACGAAGTTTGGCAAACGTTATCGCGTGAGTGTTTCCGAAAAGGTTGAGCAGCTTGGTGACGCGCCGTTCAGCCATCAAAAAAAAATTAAGAAAAAAAATGATGACAGATGGAGATCTCGCGATGAGTTTTATTGATTTTTTTTATTTATTTTTCCCGCCAAAAAAAAAAAGATGTAAAAAGAAAATTTGAGATGGCGAACGGGTGATTTGTTTTTAGTGTCTTGAAGAGGACAGTGGTGAAGAAAAAACGCGTGTGACGGTGCAGTAAGCTAAAAGAAAACAAGTAAAGGTGATATTTTCGGCCAGGCATACCCTACATACACACATACATACCCTACACTGCACTGAAAGAACCTTTTCATCAAATGTTAAGAAGACGTTGAAGAGGTTGAATAAGTCGAAAAAAATGTGAAATGTTAGAAAGGTTGACAGAGGTAGAAAAATATTGAAAAAGTCGTAAATATATGCAAAATGTTGAAAAAAGTTTGAAACTGTTCAAAATTGATGAAAAAGTCGAATAAATAAAGAAAGTTGAAAGAGGTTGAAAAAGTCCAACAAATACATATAAAATATATTGGAAAAAGTTAAAGGGTTGAAAAAGTTGAAAGAATATGGAAAATGTTGAAAAAATCGAATAATCGAATCGCCCACTTCTCCAATTCCACCCACTTTTGGTTCAACAAATTATATTTGTGATCGACATCCTCATATTAAATTTCAGCTCAATTGTTTGTATAGTTTGCGATATATGCAGCAGTTAAATTTAAAATTTAGGGCGGTGACACACCCACTGGTACAATCCAGCCCGGTTTTGATCCAGAAATAGCTTTTCATAAGCAAACCCCTAACAACAAATTTTAGTATGATTGCTCACATATTTCAATAAATATGCCACTTACCGTATTTTATTTGTATCTGAGGTGCCACGCCCACTGGTGCTATTTCAGCCACTTTTGATTCAGATATACTCTATAGCAACTGAACCACTTTCATTAAATTTCATAGCAATTGCTGCAATAGTTTACTTAAAACAGCGCTTACAAATTTATGTTAATATGGAGGTGCCACGCCCACTGATGCAATTCTGTCAAAATTAATTTATTTGATTGATTCGTTGTGTTGCCTTCATTCGTTGTGTTGCTTTCGTGGGGTCAACAACACATAAAAGTTTTCTGTGGTACTCGTCTTTGTTCTTGCGCGGTTTTTAGCAAAAATGCCGTGTATTTGTTTAACTAAGGTGGATCGGAATCAAGATAAGGTTCAGTGCTGTATCTGCAATGAGTTATTTCATTGTAAATGCGTGAATGTTTTGCCCAGCGACGTAGAATTTATGCAAGACAGTGGTCGACCTTTTTCGTGTAGTTCTTGTTTGAATGCTAGACGTTCGTCATTTCGTTCTCCCGCGAAAAGTGCTATGTCAACAATTCAAACAGAAGAGAATAAAAACAACAAATCAGGTGCTGACAAAACTGCATTTAACTCGCACAATTTAAAGTCAAAAAATTCTCCTACTCTCAAACAACAACATCAGCAAAAGCAAAACGAAACTTCAAAAAATGCGCCAATTCTCAAACAGCATCAGCAGCAACAACAGCAGCAGCAAAAGCCAAAAAATATTGAGAAGAGGGTTCCACCCAGTGTTGCCACTGAGAAATTTATTTTCCTACCAAAATTTTCTCGAAAACCTACCAAAATCGTTTGTAACCTACCAAAACTTTACAAATTAAAAAAAACCTTTTTGCAGCATTGAATGCGTTTATTAAAATTTAATGCTGTCTAAAATAATATCGCTCACTTACTTCAATACAGGCATAACTCAAAAAACAAGATTTTTGAGTTAATGATGCAGAAATATTTGCCATTTTATAATTTATTTTGTGTAAAAAAATCAAAAAATTATCTCATAAGCTTGCCTTGTGAGAAGAATTTATGTAGACATACTTTTCATCATTTTCACATAAAAAGCAACTTATTGAGAATAGTCCAAGAGCCGGCTGTAGAAAAGTCGAGTGTATAAGATTACACCATGGGACCTATGCCAAATGATAGAGCTCGATGAGCCTAAATAGAATATCTAGGGTTGCCTTGCCAAAGCCTGTCCCGATGGCCGAAAAAAACCCACTTTTGGCCGACTTTTTTCTTAATAAAAAGTGTATAAGATTACAGCATGAAATTGGTGTCAAATGATAGAGCTCGATGAGCCTAAAAATAAAATATAGGGTTGCCTTGCCAAAGCCTGTCCTAAACTAGGGTTGCCTTGCCAAAGCCTGTCCTAAACTAGGGTTGCCTCGCGTTTTTTGGGCCAATTTTTTTTAATAAAAAGTGTACAAGATTACAGCGTGAAAGTGGTGTCAAATGATAGAGCTCGATGAGCCTAAATAGAATATATAGGGTTGCCTTGCCAAAGCCTGTCCCGATGGCCGAAAATGCCCGAAATTTAGCCAATTTTGCTATTCTAATTAAAACTGTAGTACATAACAGCTCCAAATGTATGCCAAAAGATAGAACATGAAGAGGCCTAAATATAATACCTTGGATTGCATTGTTGAATCCTATCGCAAACATGGGTTTTCACCGGTTTTTGGGTCAATTTTTATTAATGAAGATAATAGCTTGAAATTTGTGCCAAATGATAGATATTGAAAAGCCTAAAAAGAATATATAGGGTTGCCTTGCCAAATCCTGTCCCGATGGCCGAAAAAAACCCACTTTTGGCCGATTTTTTTCTTAATAAAAAGTGTATAAGATTACAGCATGAAATGGGTGTCAAAAGGTAGAGCTCGATGAGCCTAAATAGAATATCTAGGGTTGCCTTGCCAAAGCCTGTCCTATACTAGGGTTGCCTCGCGTTTTTTGGGCCAACATTTATTAGAAAAAATTTTATGGTTAAAGATTCCAGCTTCAAATGTATGTCAAATGATGGAGCTCGATTAGTATAAAAATAATATGTAGGGTTGCCTTGCCAAAGCCTGTCCTGATGGCCGAAAATGCCCGAATTTTAGCCAATTTTGTTGTTCTAATTAAAACTGTAGCACATAACAGCTCCAAATGTGTGTCAAATGATAGAGCTCGATGAGCCTAAAGAGAATATATAGGGTTGCCTTGCCAAGGTCTGTCCTAAACTAGGGTTCCACCCATTTTTTGGGGCAACATTTATCAGAAAAAATTTTATGGTTAACGATTCCAGCTCCAAATGTATGCCAAATGATAGAGCTCGATGAGCCTAAATAGAATATATAGGATTGCCTTGTCGAATTCTGTCCTAAACATGGGTTGCCACTCATTTAAGAAAAGTTGACCCCAAAAACGGGTGGTAACCCTAGTTTAGGACAGGATTCGACATGACAATCCTATATATTCTATTTAGGCTCATCGAGCTCTATCATTTGACATACATTTGAAGCTGGAGTTTTTAACCATAAAATTTTTTCTAATAAATGTTGCCCCAAAAATCGGGTGGCAACCCTAATTTAGGACAGGCTTTGGCAAGGCAACCCTAGATATTCTATTTAGGCTCATCGAGCTCTATCATTTGGCATAGGTCTCATGGTGTAATCTTATACACTCGACTTTTCTACAGCGGGCTCTCCGTCTAAAACTTTAAATGCGTTTTTCTCCCACTTTATGTTTTTTGAGTTATGCCAGTCTTGAAGTAAGTGAGCGATATGCTTGTATGTCGTCGTTTGAACTGCTTAACACATCAAATGTCAGGCAAGTGTGCGCAAAAAGTCACCACATGATACATGCAGCGCACAATTAAG
Organism: Tricholauxania praeusta; assembly: GCA_949775025.1. Taxonomy (NCBI): domain Eukaryota; kingdom Metazoa; phylum Arthropoda; class Insecta; order Diptera; family Lauxaniidae; genus Tricholauxania; species Tricholauxania praeusta. The sequence goes on from OX459031.1 coordinate 80,204,063, forward strand.
CAATGAACGTTAGAAGAAAGATAAATAGTAATTAATAATCATTTTGAAGGCAAAACCGATCGCAAAGTTACAAATTTTTTAAAAAAATGAAAGCCAGTGGTTCACGGTATTATTAAATGATATAAAGACGACAAAAGGATTTCAAATAAACAACGTACGGTGGCAAAAAAGAAAAAACGTTTAGCTCGAGAGACGAAAAATGGACCATCCGAGCTGAGGTTAGCTATCCAATTTCAGTTTTATAGGAATTAGTTAAACAACCAAATTTGACAGGTTAACTAATAGTTAACTAACAGCTGATTGCTGTCATAACGAAAAAGAACATAAGAAATAAAAACACAACGTTTCAAAAAAGCAAATAAGTACCTATATAAATATGGATTCAGATTGGGATTGTAAAGTTCATAGTGATTCAGATATTGAAGTAGTATGGAATATTGCAATTGCTCGTCGAAAAAAAATATTAATATCCCGTCCATTTTACTTTCGGTAGGTTCCTTGCAAGCCGTTAAAATCGTCCACAATGGTCCGCCATATTTTTTCCTTCTCGTCTAGACTAACCTTATCCTTTTTTTTTGCATTCGATGATGTTTTCAAAGTTGCCGACCAGCTCTAAAAAACAAATGTTTTGTGCAGTGATGCCAAATTTTGTACAAAAAATTATCATTAGTTAACCCATGGACTGTGAAACTGAACAACTTAAATTTGGTAGTTAACTAACAGACATTAGTTAAGTTAACTAATTGGTTAACTAAACACTGTGAAACCAGCCCTAATAGTGCTTGTAACTTTTGTTTCTAATACTGCGGGTCTGAGAACACATGCAACAATTTAGATGTGCGATCAGTCGCAACACTATTTCGTTACATTGTAAATACATACCTATGCGTATTCCCAAACGTAATTTGTATGCCAGAAAACAGAGACCATACCCACTTGTTGAAGATAGGGTTGGCAAAAGCTTATTTCCAGATGTAAATATTTGCTTCCGGATTCGAAAAACTTTACGAAAAAATTTCTATTTTCGATTTTCATAAAAATTTATCCTAAATCCTACCAAAATCAGGCTTAACCTACCAACCTACCAAGAGGAAAAAAGCCTACCCGATTTGGTAGGAAACTACCAAAAACGGCAACGCTGGTTCCACCTACACAAAGCGAAAAGCAGCTACATCACCACCAGCAACAGAAAGATCATCAAAGTGTTATATTTCCACGAACACAACAACAACCATATGAGCCTCAAATGCAGAAAGAGAATCAACAGAAGGAACAACATCAGAATGAACAACAACAAACCAATCAGAACCCATATGCAGCTACAACACCTAATTCCCTTAACCAGCAAGCACAAACGAACATAGAAACGAAGTTAGAACTTGTTTATAAAGAGATCATCGCCCTAAAATCTATGTTTACCGATGCAGTATCCCAGATAAATACTCTTAAAGAAGAGAAGAGAATATTAACTGAAAGTGTTAATGAGCTCAAAAGAGAAGTTAACTACCTTCAGCAACAGAACAGAGACAGATGCATTGAAATTATTGGCATTCCAAATGTCAATAACAGCAATGCAATTGGCTCTGCTATGAAAATATTCTCAGAGGGCTTGAACTCTAACATTAAAGAAGAGCAAATAGATAACTGTTTTGTACGTTAAATTAACAATCAAAGAGACCATGCCTCGGCAAGCACAACTAACCTCCTATGTGTTAGATTTGTGTCATGTAATACTAAAAAATCAATAATGAAAAACAAATATGCAAATAGGTCAAAATTAACTTCCAAACTCTTTGGAGGTTCCCAAAATGAGAGCATTTTTATAAATAATAGCATGACGTACACAACGCGGAAACTTTTTCAGGCTGCCAGAAAAGCGATAAATTTAAAACAATATAAGCACGCTTGGGTTGGAAGGGGTAAAGTTTTGATGCGTAAGAATGATGGTAACAAATTGATAATTATAAACTCTTTTGAGGATTTAAAAAATTTAGCTTAAATTATTTATTCTTTTTTTAATGAATAATATTAATAATCAACCTCATAGCAATTTGTTTAACCATCTAATGATTGTGGGGATGTTGATTTTTTTTCGATTGCAGATAATTTACACTCTAATGGTTTTTATGTAATACATCAAAACATCAGGAGCATGCGAAAAAATTTCGACAATTTTCTTGTGCATTTGGATTCATTTGGGAGTAAGCCTAGTTTCATTTTCCTGTCGGAAACATGGATTTTTGATGCGGAAGCATCATTGTATGATATTCCTGGGTATAAATTGTTTGTTAATTGCAATAATCGGTATGCTGCGGGGGGTGTGACGGCTTTTGTTAAAGATAATTTTGATTGTGAGATACTAAAGTATAATTTGGTAAGCTCTGATGTTTTGAAAATAAAATGTATAATTAATTGCCAAAACTATACTTTTATATGCCTTTATAGATTTAGTAAGAATAACCCGAATTATCTGTTTCTTAATGATCTCAATCATGTATTGGGAGATGATAAAGCAGATAACTTGATTCTACTAGGAGATAATAACTTAAATATTTTGCAGGACTCTTCTGCTATTGATAATTATTTGGCTTTGCTTTCATCATATGGATTGGAATCATTCGTAAATCAGCCTACACGTATATCTTCTGGTGCATGTATTGATCACATTTTTGGTAGATTTAAACAGTCAAGAACACTATGCCTAACTAGTTCCTTTGCTGATCTTAAAATCACTGATCATTGTTTAACATGCCTGAGTATTGACAATGTAGAATTAAACAATACTGAGACCGCTCAACTTTTAGAGCATAATTTAATTGATTTTGATAAACTTAACAATTATCTTAGGTATGAATTTTGGGATAATGTTTATGAGGAACCTGACCCTTCAGAGGCCTATAATCTTTTTGTTAAAGTCATAATGAGCTACACATCTCTATGTAAAAAATCAGTTAAGAAATATACTTCGTACTCTAAAAGATTAAAGCCATGGATGACGACTGAACTGCTTAGAAAAATTCACTTAAAAAAAATTTATAAGAAACTTAAAAAATAACCGTCTAAAACAAGCTTTATAAGTAAATATAAAATACTTTGTAAGGAAATTCTTTCTGAAGCAACTATCTGCAAAAGCAACTATTATACTAACGAATTTTGTAAAGTAAAGGGTGATTCTAAAAAAGAATGGAAGTTGATTAATGATCTATTAAACCGAAAAAAGAATAATGAAAAAATTTCAGATGTAAATGTTGAAGGTATACTTATCTCTGATCCAAAACAAAAAGCAAATGCTTTCAATGACTTCTTTGCAGATGTAGGAAAAAAAGTAATTTCAAATAATGGTGTTATAACTGAAACACAAACCTTTTTAGAAAATGAGATCTTTTATAACTCAAGCTTATTTTATGAGCCATTGACTTCTTTTGAGGTATATAAACTTGTTATGTCTCTGAAGAATTCTAAAGGAAGCACTTCAGATAGTATTTCGAACATTTTTGTTAAAAAAATCATACTTAATGTATCTGATGTCTTGTGTCACCTTATAAACAAGAGTGTTGAAGTCGGTATCTTTCCAACTAACCTAAAAAAGGCTGAGGTAATTCCACTGCACAAAAAAGGAGATGGAGGTGATTTAAATAATTACAGGCCTATCTCACTTCTGCCTGTTTTTGGAAAAATTTATGAGAAAGCTGTTAAAAAGAGATTATTAAGTTTCTTTAAAAAAACTAAATTTTTAAGTAACTGTCAATTCGGTTTTAGAGAAGGTCTATCAACGGAAAAAGCTCTTTTAGAATTTTGTTCTAATGTTTATAAAGGTATAAATAATAAAAAGATAACTGGAGCTCTTTTTATTGATATAACTAAGGCTTTTGACGCTGTTGACCATAAAATTTTTTTAAACAAATTATATAGAATTGGTGTGAGAGGCTCAATTCATAAATGGTTAAGTTCATATTTAACTGACAGAGTACAAAGAGTTAGAATATCCAATACTTTCAGTTCTTATACAAAAATAGACGTAGGCGTCCCATAAGGCTCAGTGCTAGGCCCAATTTTGTTCCTAGTATATATTAACTGCATATTTTCACAGAAGTTCTCAAGTAAAATAGTTGCTTTTGCAGATGATATACTGATGATAACTGACATATATACACCAAATTTTATGAAGATTACTCTCTTAGCACACTATCTATAACAATAAAAGGTTTTTGCTTATATGGGAGGTGCCACGCCTACATGTACTATTGTACCAAATTTTTGTAATAAAAGACCTTACTTACTTACTTGGGTGGCCATAACAACCCGTTACCGGGTTACGTCCGACCTCAAAAGCTCTCTCCAGGCGCCTCTGCTTTGCGCGCGCCTTCTCCAATCATTCACACCAAGCGTGGATAGGCTTTCCTCGGCTTGGTCTTTCCATCGGAGGCATGGTCTTCCTCTTCGTCGTCGCCCAGCAGCTTCCGCATCAAACACCTTTTTCGTCGGAGCTTCTTCGTCCATACGCACAACATGTCCAAGCCAGCGCAGACGTTGGATAGTGATGCGCTTGACTATGTCAATGTCAGCGTAGAGCTCGTACAGTTCGTGGTTCATTCGAATACGGTAGTCATCGCCGACGTGAACAGGACCGAAGATTTTGCGAAGAATTTTTCTTTCAAACACCCCAAGCGTGGCTGCATCAGTCTGCGACACAACCCATGCTTCTGCGCCGTAAAGTAGCACGGGTAAGCTGAGCGTCTTGTAGAGTGTCAGTTTTGTCGGGTGAGAGAGGTCTCTACTACTCAATTGCTTACTGAGACCATAGTTACACCTATAAGCAAGAGTTAGTATTCGCTTTATCTCCAGGCTGACATCGTTTTGAGTGTTCACGGCGGTGCCAAGATAGGTGAATTCCTTGACAACTTCGAAAGTATAGTTGTTTGCAGTAACAAAGGATCCAATACGCCGCGTCTCCCTGTTTGTGGACAGCATATACTTTGTTTTGCCCTCGTTCACCGTCAAACCCACTTTCGCTTACTCTTTTTCGATAGCAGAGAACGCAGCAGTAACATCTCGCTTACAACGTCCAATGATATCAATATCATCGGCATATGCAAGGAGCTGGACACTTTTGTAGAAAAAAGTGCCATTACGATGTACACTGGCTCTTCGCAACACCCCTTCCATCAGAAAGTTGAAGAGGTTGCAGGATAGAGGATCGCCCTGTCTGAAACCTCGTTCAGTATCAAATGGTTCGGAGAGGTTCCTTCCTACTCTGACGGAGCTGGCTGTGTTGCTCAACGTCATTCTGCAAAGCCGCACCAGCTTCGCAGGTATACCGAACTCAGACATGGTGGCATACAGGCAATCCCGTATCGGGCTATCGAAAGCTGCTTTAAAATCGATAAAGAGATGATGGGTATCGATCTGTTTTTCGTGGGTTTTTTCCAGGATTTGACGTAGTGTGAAGATCTGGTCTATGGTGGACTTACCAGGTCTAAAGCCGCACTGATAAGGCCCAATCAGTGTGTTGGCAAACGGCTTAAGTCTTTCACACAGTACAGTCGACAGGACCTTGTAAGAGATGGCAAGAAGACTGATTCATGCTGACTCTTGTAAAGAGAATGTGGTCTCTTCGCTTTTAGATCCGTCAGCCCAACAGAAAGAAGAGATTAGTCAACAACACCTTACGAAACAACAAAAACAAAAACCGATGATAAATTCTATCAAACAAGTGCAAGTGCAGCCATCAGCAAAAAATCAACTAACGAGGAGATTGCTTCATCAGCAATTATACAAACAAATGATGTCTTAAATTCTCCTGCAACTTTAAATTTAAATAGTTCTTCCGCTGTAGAACAACAATTACCTCAACTCTCGCCACATTTTTCTCAACAACAAAAACAAAAACCACAACAACTGTGTCATTTACAGCAGGTTCAATACAACCAAAGCACTTTGGATAAAATTCTTGAAGAGATTAAAGCTGTTAGAGCTGATAATGCTAACATGTTTTCTCTTATCTGCTCTTTGCAAGAAGAAAAGCATAAATTAATACAAAGAGTAAATGTTCTAGAAAGTGAAGTGAATTTTTTGCGCCATAAAAATAGAGATAAATGTGTCGAAATAGTTGGTCTACCTGATGTTGGCAATAACAATGCAATTGATTATGCTCTCAAAGCTTTTTCAAGCGGTGTTGGAGTTAACATTACAGTAGATCAAATTGACGATTGTTTTGTTAGGAAATTAAATAATAATGATGGAAGCAACTCTAATAATATTCTGGTGGTAAAATTCAATTCTCTTATTAAAAAGAAAGAAGTTATGAGAAATAAATTTAGAAACAAAAATAACCTAACAACTAAAATATTTGGATGTCAAAAGAGCGAAAAAATTTTTATTAATGACTGTTTAGACAGAAATACAAGATACATATTAAAGGCAGCACAGAAAATAGGAAAAGAAAAAGGGTTTAAATATATTTGGGTTCGAAATGGTAGAGTTCTTCTACGTAAGAGAGATGGTGAACGATTTTTCATAATAAACAATTTGGAAGATTTGGATTCTTTAAAGTAGTCTTAATTTTCTGAAATGAGTTCTAATTTGTTCTCTATACCTCTTACTAATTGTAGTTATGTTGATTCTCTGGATTTATGCTACAACCAAATATATTCAAACAGTTGTCTCTGTATTCACCAAAATATAAGAAGTATGCGCAAAAATTTCGACAATCTACTATTGCATTTGGAATCGTTTATCAATAAGCCTGTTTTTGTGTTTTTATCTGAAATCTGGATTTATGATGAGGAAAAATCCCTTTTTGAAATACCTGGCTATAATTTCATAGCTAATTGTAATAATGATTATGCGTCTGGTGGTGTGGCGTTATTTGTTCAGTGTGCTGTTGATTGTGATCATTTCTGTTTTAATTTTGTTAGTTGTGATGCTTTGAAGATTAGGTGTCAAATAAATGGAGTGAAGTTCACTTTTTTGTGTGTCTATCGGTTTAATGAGAGTTCACGCGATACATTTTTCAATGATCTTGATTTTCTTCTTTGCAATGGAAATGATGCAAACTTAGTGCTGGTTGGTGACATAAACCTAAATATTCTAGAAAATTCTCTAAGCATTGATAAATACCTTTCCATGCTGTCTACCTATGGTTTGGAGTCATGCATAAATCGACCTACACGAATTTCGAACGTATCTGCAACATGTATTGACCATATTTTTGTGCGTCTTCAAACGCACTATAATTTGTCTGTATGTAGCTCAGTTATTGACCTACAGATATCTGATCATTGTTTGACATGTCTAAGTTTAGTTGATGATAATACTTATAGGGATACTTCTTCTACAGCTCCTATTTTAATTCTAAAAACTGAATTCAGCAGGCAGGCCATCGGCACCAGCCGCTTTGTTGTTCTTAAGTCGTTGGATCACAACTCGTACCGCGTCATGGCTAGGTGGTGGTACGTCCACACCATCGTCGTTGATTGGTGGCATCGGATTCATTTCTCCATAGGCGGGATTGGTGGAATCATCGCCAGCAAGCAGCTTGGAAAGTGTTCCCTCCATAATCTCAGTGTACCCTGCGTATCCGTAACCAGATTTCCATGTTCATCTTTACAGGTAGATGCTCCGGGCTTGAAACCTTGGGTCAGACGCTTGACTTGTTGGTAAAATTTTCGAGCATCATTCCTGCCCAGTAACACTTCGAGTTTCTCACGCTCGTGCCTTTCCTGCTCTCGTTTCTTGTGTCTGAAAAGGCGCCTCTCTTCCTTTCTCTTTTCCCGCTAGTTTTCGTGCACGGCTCACGTTGCTGCTCACTGCAGGGTTCTTTTGTAGGCGGCGTTTTTCACTGCAGTAGCTTCGCGACACTCCTGGTGATACCATTGATTTCGCGGAAGTGGGCGTCGGAAACCAATGACTTCCTCAGCGGCAGAGCGCATGGAGCGGGATATATGCGCCCAAAGTCCACCGGCATCATCGGGTAGAGAGTCAGGTTGAAGGAGCAGTTCTGAGAGGCGAGCGGAATAGGCTTCGGCCGTCCGATGTGATTGCAGCTTAGCGACGTCTAGCTTTCGTTGCGTACCAGAGCGTACATTTTTTGCATTGCACAGCCGCATGCGTATCTTGGCTGCAACAAGATAATGATCGGAGTCAATGTTGACTCCCCGGAACGTACGAACATCTATCACGCTGGAAGCATGCCTTCCGTCGAACACAACATGATGTGACCGTGTTTTCTGATCAGGGGACAGCCAGGTGGCCTTGTGGATATCGAGGTGTTGAAATCTGGTGCTACTTACTACCATGTTTCGCGCCGCGGCGAAGTCGATCAGCCGTAGACCGTTGTTTGAGGTGGTCTCGTGAAGACTGAACTGACCGACAGTGGGGCCAAATATACCTTCTCTTCCGACCTTTCCGTTGAAATCCCCGAGTACAATTTTAACGTCATGGGCCGGGCAGCGGTCGTATAATTCCTCGAGTCTCGCATAGAAGGCATCTTTGACAGCATCGTCCTTTTCCTCCGTCAGGGCGTGCGCGCAAATCAAGCTCATGTTAAAAAATCGAGCCTTGACGCGGATCGTAGCCAACCTTTCGCTCACAGGTGTGAACCTGGAGATATGGTGGCGAAGTCTCTTGCTTACTACGAATCCGCTTGCCAATTCGCGCCTCTCCGCATGGCAGCTGTAGTAGATATCGCAACTTGCTTGCTTAGAGCAACCTTGTCCTATCCATCTTGTTTCCTGGATGGCGGTGATGTCAGCCTTAATTTTTCCGAGGGCATCCGCCAATTCGATAGAGGCACCTTCCCTATTGAGGGTCCGGATATTCCAGGTGCATATCCTTAAATCATAGTCCCTTTTTCGTTTGCAGTGGTCGTCAACGTTGAGGGGTTCTGTATCCGAGGCTTTTTTAGTCTTCATTGGAGTGTTTTTTTTTACGTGGCGGATACCAAACCCTGCGCACAACCCAGTTTACTTCCAGGGAGGACACGCTGCACGCATTCGCTCACTATCTCAGCGGATGCGGAGATAGCTACCCAGATTGAGCCGCGGGGAGGCTGTGTGTCAACTTGCTAATGGTTGGCTCAGAGATCGCTCTGGCAATCCCCAGGTGGAAAGCAGTCAGAAACTTTACTCTGATCAACCAAAAGCCAATCCATCCTTACAGCAAGTATATCTACCTCATTAAATTTCATCACGATTACGTTGTTCATTCTCTTAATATAACGTTTATAAATATTGTGGGCGGTGCCACGCCCTTCAACGAGTTTTTTCAATAAAGAGGCTGAGCTTGTATTGATGATTGCTTTCAGCGGCACCATCTCCAAGATTTTTATGAAAATCGTTTGTGCCAATTTTAGATATATGGAATCAAAAATTTTAACAGTTGAAAAGTGCCACGCCCACTTTTTCAATTCCGCCCACTTTTATCTCAACTCAAGATATATTTGATATGTATCCGTTTACCGAATTTCATTGCAATATCTTGAACGGCTTACAAGATATGGTGGTATAAATAATAAAATTTAGGGCTGTACCACGCCCCTGTACGACCCTTTGGAAACTTGAAACACAGGCTTATCCCAATTTGGTTCAAATCACCAAGTTTCATCAAAATCGCTGAAAATTTTTTCAAAATTGGCCTGGGTACATTTACATAGAGCATGGGTGGTAGGCGTGTCTGTCAACCGATTTCGCAAGATGCCTACAAGAAGATGTGACCTGTATGTGAAAGTTTCATTCAATTAACTTTCTTCGTTTTCCCGTAAACCTGATTTCAACAGACGGATAGACAGACAGACGGACATCGCTAAATCGACTCAGGTGGTGACGCTGATCAAGAGTATATATACCTTTCCATACCTGCCACGCCCCCTTCGATGTGTTACAAACGGAGAGACAAAGTGAATATACCCTCGGTGTAGGGTATAAAAAAAAGAAATTAAAATTTAGTTCATGCCAGTGAGTTATTGTATAAAAGAAAAGAAGCAAAAACTAAAAAATATAAGTGAAATCGAAGAAACAGAAAAACTTTAAAACAAAAATTAATATACCGCTGCGGCATTAAAAAAAAGGTGTGTGAAAAGTCAATAAAAACGTGGTAGAAAATATGTCATTAAATTGTTTCACGTCATCATCCAGCCACTGACAAAAATAACTTCACCAAGGCACACCGTCCACCACCACAACGAACAACAAAATCATCAACAGGCGGTTGTAATAGACGCAGCAATAGCAGCCTTCCTCACAACTCAAAATCACCGCATCATCACCATTGCATCGAAATAATAGCTGCAGAAAGCGATGATCAGTTCGATCAAAATACTCAACAACAGCATCAGCATTCATATAGGGCTACCAGATGGACTGCCTACAAAAGTACTGTATATCAAAAAATTTCAATTTTGTATTGAAAACCAAAAATTTTTTTAGTCGCATAAAAATATTTTTGATGGCAAAAAAAAAAAAAAAGGTTCTCGCTTTCTACGAAAAACCCCAGCCAAATTAAAAGAATATTTGAAATAACTCTTATTTTACAATGCAAACATCGAAAGTAACAAAACCATCCAAAAGTAGTGCATTTCAAGTGAAAAATAGCAAAGTAGCAAAGCCTTGCAAAAGTAACACATTTGCTACTCAAGTATGCCATCTGGTAGCCCTACATTCATATCCATAGCATCAATAACAGTAACAAGTAGATCAGCACCACCACCAACCACAACCTCTTCAACGGTAGCCGTCAGCGAAAATAGAGACACCAGCGTCAACATCATAACGACCACCACCCTAACAGACACTAGCATCGACATCATAACGCTCGTCACCATAACAGCCATCACCTGGGCCCCAGGTCAAGAATTTTTAATTAAGTATTTTTACAAAACTGAAAAAGATAAAAAACCAAAAGTTAAAATAAAGTAACGAAATATTTTATTGAGAAAAGTATAAGGTAAAGTAAATTTAAATAAAAGTAAAAAGTAATCAATACCGATAAAAAAGGTGAAAAGTTAAAAGTAAAGTATTAAAGAAATATTTTATTGAGGAAAGCGAAAATAACCGTAAAGAAATATTTCATTGAGAAAATTATAAAGTAAAATAGATTTAAATAAAAGTAAAAAAGTAATCATTATAAAAAAAAAAAAAAAAAAAGATTTAAGCACTAACTGTTTTAAAAATAATTTCTTTGATGATTAAGATTAATCTCAAATGTTCATATTAATATCTTTAAAATGAATTCATATACATACAGTGGCGAGCATAATCGAGCAAATGATTGTCGTTGCCGCATGTTTAATTCTGTAAAAATTGTATTACTTAACTAAATTAAACGAAACTTTCAGAAATTATTTACTATTATTTATCAAATAAAGCGCAAAATATAACATTTCAAAAAAAATTTTATTTTTTTAATTATACAAGTAAATGTAAGGAACCCATATTTGCTCAGTTTTGCTCGTTTCGCGAATCGCACTAAAACCTGTAATTGCTCAGTGTTTGGTCCATAATCCTCTATTTTTTATGACGCTTTTAATGCGTTTAGGCATACTTTTCACAACTTTTTCGATAATTTCGCTAAACATTTTTTTTCATGGACTTTGGGCGCGACGCCATAGCTTGTTTAAGTTTCAGGTGCTATCTCGTGTTCCCCAAATCTTATTTTGATTATTGCCCACAAATTCTCAATTGGATTGAGTTCAGAACTTTGCGTAGGCTAGTCTATTACCCTAAATTTTTGCAAAGGTAAACCATTCTTTAACTAATTTAGCGGTGTGCTTCGGGCCACCGTCTTGCTGAAACACTACTTCCTCTTCAGGGTAAGCACTTTGTCTACAAAATGCAATGCAAGTTGGTCTGCAATATGTGCAAGTAGGAGTGGTCGAATGTACCACCATGTGAAGCAACCCTACACCATCCAACTGCTTCCACCATGCCTAACAGTTTGTATCACGTGCTGCTCTTGTGTCATTTCATGCGGTCGCCGCCAGTATTAACTTTTCCAACGCTCTGGAAACGACTTATTTTCACCTTATCTGACCAACTTAAACGCTTCCAGTCAACAACGGTCTAATTTTTGGGACTTCTGCAAAATTTGAGTCGTTCCTTTATATTTTTATCGGACAAGACCACCTTTTATTTTTAACTGCTAACTCGATACCAATTGTGTTCAAAGCTCTGCGCGCGATCCATTCCCAGATAGCCTTACTTAATGCTTCTGCAGCCTTCTTTGTAGTAGCTTTCTTATCTTTTTTTGCATTTCCGGTGTCATAAGGCCCAATTTTGTAGACAAAAGTGCTTACCCAGACTGGCCAACACAAAGTCCTGATCTCAATCCAATTGAGAATTTGTGGGCATTAATATAGATAGGGAATACGAGATAGCACCTGAAACTTAAACAAGCTATGGCGTCGCGCCCAAAGTGAATGAAAAAAAATTTTTAGCAAAATTATCGAAAAAGTTGTGAAAAGTATGCCTAAACGCATTAAAAGCGTCATAAAAAATAGAGGATTATGAACCAAACACTGAGCAATTACAGGTTTTAGTGCGATTCGCGAAACGAGCAAAACTGAGCAAATATGGGTATTAGGGTGGAGCACGGCTCTATGGAGATTTTTTATTTTTACATATTCTAAATGGGCCAGTGCGGAAAAGGTGCTCCGTCTATCACCTTTTATAGTTACATAAATATTTTTTAAAAATTTTCAGTCTTAGTACTGCCGCAAGCCAACCAAACATTACGCGTTGCACAGAAAAAAGAAAGCAGAGGCCAACCAGCGATGAGAAAGATGTAAACAAAGGATTTTACGATCCAGTCTAGCGCAGTATTGGCATTTTCGGTACATTTCGGTGTTGAAGACAAAAAAAAGTACATTCAGCCTCTAAAAAGTACATTTGAAGTCTTGATTCAGTACATTTTCACAAAACCCAAATGCCATCTCTGGTCTAGCTTCGCTTCAACTTGCGATGGTAACATCTTAAAAACGGTCCCAAAAAGAGCTTCAGGAAGCTACAAATTCTCAATGAGAACGGTCAATTAAAGCATTAAATCAGTGGTGGGCACGTAGTGTCCCTATCCGCCCTCATTGCCCGCACCGTTATTCGACGCACAAGCAAGTGCAAAAAAATTCGCAGAATTTCAAAGCTATCGAGGCACAGCGTTGACTTGAATTCAAATGAAAACAAAAACACAAAGGCATAAGCGACGGCGCCGCATTGTGTCTTGACCAGTGGTTCCCACTACAAAAGCAACGATAAACATGTGTTGATAATTCTGTATACGTGCACAGTTTTTTACGCTATTTTACGCTCTTTAAGCGTCTTAACGATCTCATTTTAACGCTCTTTGAGCGCCTGCTCGTCCTCTGGGCAGCACCGGTCGTGACGAATGTAGCAATTTTTTTTGTTTGTAGTGCAATTTGGTTTTTTTTTTGTGCTGTTGGCGAATTTGAAAATGACAGCAAAAAAACCTTAACATTTTTTTGTTGTTGCTTGATGTTGTTGGTTAGCCCTTTTGTTAGATTTCCATGCCCACCACTGCATTAAATCGTTCTTCATACAATGAAAATACGAAATCGCAATTAACGACTATGAAAATTGTACTCACAACTATGTCCCAAGCTCTCTAATGACTTAAGTACTGATAAATTATACCTGTAAGAAATGTGCCAAGCTATGAATATGAGCACTTGTTCGGAAAGCTTGCTGAAAAGAAATCCCGGTAAAATAATTTATTCGAGATGGCTTACTACTCCCAAAAGAATTTTAAGATTGTATGTTAGCACAGCAAAACCCTATGAAAATCTACAGATTCTTACAAACTTTATCTTAAAAATATATTCTCCTATGTGGTTTACTATTAAAACTCAACCAATTTGCATTTATGGTACCAAACATTTGCACCGAACAATTTGGATTTCTCGTTATGTTAGTGATTCATTAAAAAAAATAGTTGACCGTGTTATTCAGAGAAATGGCTTTTTTGGTCATCCTGAAAATATCTTAAAATCGATGCTTGCAGACAAGTCAAGATCTGTTAGGATTTCAGCCTTGAAAAGATACTGGAACTAAGGAAAAAAGAAACCGCATCGTTCGGTTTTATTCAACAATTTCATTTGCCGAAATTTAATTTTCAGGCTAGATCTTACACTGAATTGATCAACTGTAATGCTGTTTCTTTCTCGGATCCGCCTCTATTGAAACATACATATATCGAAGGATTATTTCTGAAAGCATTGAAAATCCGGATAGTTTGGAGGATTTGACCGCAAATTCAATTTCAGACAACTGAAAGGTGCGTATGTGGTATGTGGTTCAGAAAAAAGAGTTGGTTTCATCAAAATAAGGCTAGAATGTCGAAAAATAATACTCGTAACTGTTTTAATACTAAAAGGAGTACAAATTTGCGTAAATATTTTATTATATTAGAGTGGGATATTTATAGTTTCCAACACTATAATTATAGAATTTATGTGGCTTGTTTCATACTTCTACATTAATATTCTAACAAAAATCACAATTTGACATGTCTAAGCTCTTTTTTTGACTTTATTCCATACAAACATACGCTACGTAATATAATTTTTTTTTTTCAAATCTTCTATGTCTTTGCGGCAGTACAAAACATTAAAATATCAAAAAGTACTAATAATATTTTGTATTAAGTATATTATGGACCATCTTTTCCATATGGCCCATTTCGAAAATCGAAAAAAAAAATTTCGCTCCACCCTAATGGGTATCCTTATATTTACTTGTATAATTAAAAAAATAAATTTTATTTTGAAATGTTATATTTTGCGTTTTCTTTGATAAATAATAGTAAATAATTTCTGAAAGTTTCGTTTAATTTAGTTAAGTAATACCATTTTTACAGAATTAAACATGTGGCAACGACAATCATTTGCTCGGTTATGCTCGCCACTGTATATAATAAGGCAAACCACTTAACTATAGGTATGAGTATAGTTTAGCTTTAAAGCCACACTTAAGTACTTTAATGTTACAATTATAAGAAAACAAAACAAATTAAAGGAAGTAAACAAAAATGGAAACCCAAAGTTTTAGTCCATGTGGTGTAGGTAGGCAGGGGTCGGTAGGGGGTTGCGTAGTTGGGGGTGACCGCAGAAATGGGGCCAAAGGTCAACTAGGAAAGCTGGCCAAAGCCAGTCGAGGGAGGGCCCAGGGCCGATAACCGATAACGGGTATCGATCCATCAAAGGAACATTACGAAAAAAAATAAAAATTAAAATCAAAATCTGTGCCGACGAGCGGTAAAGTTTGGTCACCCACGAGGGAAGAAATTGGTAGGGTTTTCGGCATCAAGGTAGGAATATTTTTCTTTATTTATCGCAGTCTTAAAAAGTCTGGTACACTCAAAAAAAAAAAAGTGTTTGCCACAAATGATATAGATGGAACTACTTCAAGTGTTTGCGTGAAATAATAAAATGTTTGTCACAAAAACTTTTGATTTTACTTACAAAATAATAAAATTTTTTTTTGAAGTGAAAACTTCTCATGGCACGTTGTGCGGCTGAGGAAAAAAGTATAAACTCGCGACACCGACCGTCATCGGGATTCCCCGTCATGAATGCGATAGTAAAATTTGAATGTTCTTGAAGACTTGGGAAACGAACTCGATTTTGGAATTTTGAAGACTTGGGAAACGAAATCGATTTTAGAATTTTGAAGACTTGGGAAACGAACTCGATTTCAGAAAATGGGAAACGAACTCGATTTCAAATTTGGAAGACTTGGGAAATGAACTCGATTTTGGAATTTTGAAGACTTGGGAAACGAACTCGATTTTAGAAATTTGAAGACTTGGAAAACGAACTCGATTTCAAAAAAATTTAAAAACGTTGCCTACTTTAAGGTGCTATTAATAATTTGCCCCTAAAAGTATGCAGCACTTTCTGACAAATTTCAAAACAGCGCCTTAAAGTAGGCAACGATTTTAAAAATTTCAGATAATGTTGCCTACTTTTAGGAGATATTTTTGAAATTTGTCGAAAAGTGTTGCATAATTTTAGGGGTAAATTATTAATAGCACCTAAAAGTAGGCAACATTTTTTGAAAAAATTGGCCCATTAAAGTATGCAATTTTTTGGAAAAATTTTTTAAATTTGTAGCATACAAATTCCGGTTAGCTGTTGCTCAGTCAGCAAATTTTTCTCTGCTTGCGCAGCCAAAAGCAGAGCCAGCAGCCCGTAGCGGAGAAAAATCTGAAATACCAGGACACCATGAACCAGCAGCAAGCAAATTTGGTTTTTTGAAAAACTTTAAAACGTTATATCTCAACTATTACTCAACCGATTTAGAAAAGTGAGGTGTAATAGTTTTTTTAAGAACAAGCAGATTTTTTTTAAGTCATTTGTGTTTTGATAAACTGTCACTAGATGGCGTTGTAAGCAGTTTGAATATTCTAACAGCAATAACTTGGCTACGCATAAGCCGATATTGATAAATGTGGTGTCATAGTGTCTGTAGGAAGAAGAAGATTTTTAAGTTAAGTTTTAGAAAAATTATGTTTAAGCTATTTAGTCGCAGGTCCAGGTACTTTCTTTACCTGATTTTTTCTTATACTTACATAATTCGCAATGATGTTTCTTACTGCAATCAGAATAAATTTTTGTTCTCAAACATTAGGAATACTTAGCTCAAATTTAATTATTCACAGTTGAGGCTACTGAGCCGAATATATTTCTTCCAGCAATTTTTGAATTGAAAACTTCTTATGGCACGTTGTGCGGCTGAGGAAAGAAGTATAAACTCGCGACACCGACCGTCATCGGGATTCCCCGTCATGAATGCGATAGCAAAATTTGAATGTTCTATTGTTTCTTTTAAATTGGGGCTTACCAGTGCCCTTGGGCGTTATGGTAAGCCTAAACTGGTAGTAGACAGGAAATTGTACTGTATAGTCCTTTTTCAAACTACTAAGCTTGACCAGAGGTGAAGGTGCAAACTAATCTGGTACCACGGGTTGTTGGGAGCCCCTAGGACTTCGGTCCTAGCCCAACAGTGCCTGAAGCCCAATGGGGCAGATCGCATGGGAAGGATTCGTGGTCGCTGTGGTTGAAACCTAACTCGTAGGAAGGATAATATGCTAACGTAAATTACCGGTGTGGAGTTGCATTCTCAACCAAGTGGCAGTTCTTAGAACTGCAAGAGATCCTAGATAGGTCTCGGCTCAAACCAAGGGTGAAGTTATGCCTATAAACATAGCTTTACTTGGTAACTGTATTATATGCAGTCGTACCTAGGTTAGGCACGAATATAAATTAATTCATGCGTGTGAAAATCATACTGTGATATTAAGCCGTCAAGGCAGGTGATCACATAAAAAAACAAAGGACTCTGTTTCTTTTAAATAAATATTCCAAGTGGAAGACAAAAAGCAAAGCAGACACACTAACTAACACATTCCATTCTCATTCAACGATTGTTATGCTTACATGTTTGTTTCTTTCAAATTCCGCGTTGTTGCGTTGACAAATTGAGAATGAGAGCGAGAGTAAAATTTGAATACATATTCCGTTTTTGTCTTCCATTGCATTGCC
This sequence comes from Tricholauxania praeusta, assembly GCA_949775025.1. Classification (NCBI taxonomy): domain Eukaryota; kingdom Metazoa; phylum Arthropoda; class Insecta; order Diptera; family Lauxaniidae; genus Tricholauxania; species Tricholauxania praeusta. The sequence goes on from OX459031.1 coordinate 80,221,611, forward strand.
ATATAAAAAGAAAACACACACATACCAACTAACACACTAAATTGCCATTAAACGATTTGTTTTCACTTCTGTCGGCACTCCCGGAGTGCAACCCGCCGTTTTTTTTGTCACAATAACTTTTGATTTTATTTACAAATTGATAGTTGAAAATTATTATACAAAACTACTCTTTAAAACTTAACATAACATAGAACACAGCCTGGCAACATCGTCATCGTTCTTTGCTCCCAAACACTTATAAACATTTGATATCGTATATGTACAATGCAAGTAACAAAAAAGTTATTTCGAATCAAAGCACTACAAAATATGAACATGAAAAGTTTATAAGTGATAAATCGTTTGTTGAAATGAATAAGTGTGTGGGACAAAAGACAAGTGTTTGTCGAAACACTTCCATAAATTGAATTGTTTGACTGAAATATTTTGACTATTTGTCGTAAATAATTATATCATTTAGAAGCAATATTTTATGAAATGTTTTGTTAGAAGTAATTGAATCACTTGCCACAACTTAACATTTACTTGTGTCAAATACATTGGTTTTTCTTATATTGTCTACAAATACTTATAGTTTAAGACAAAAGTTAAGTGTTTGCTTGAAATAATAAGTGCTTATATTAAGCATTCGGTAATTTGCTACAAACGCTTTCTAAACAATCCTTTTTTTGAGTGTACCAACAGAAAATTTATGTCTCCCAATACCATAGTTTCACTGGCACCGCAGGTCATTGCCAGATCGCAGTAACATCTGAGCGAACTGGCAACGATCTGAAACACCAACTCAAGGTAACACGACAGAATGGCGCCAAGCTAAGGGGCTCAAGTTTTTGAGTTCCTTCAAAAAATTAAAGATTACGGGAATTGTTTTATTCAAAGATATATTAGATAAAGATACATATGACAACTTTCTATTGCTTTTTTGCGCATACCGGTTCATTGCCTGCCCAGCCAACTTATTCTGGGTACAAATATGAAAACTATTTACAAGTACTAAAAAGGGATTGCAGAAAGTCATCGCAGATAGGTCAGCAACTGAAAAACCGAATCATTGAAAGAGCTTCATTTTTAGAGAAGTCTTCACCAACATTTTTTGCAAGTGGCAGGCCAAACAAAAATAATGTTTATGCAAAATATAAATTTGATACCTTTTTTCTATCTATAACACCACCAGATAATTACTGCTTTACAAAAGATATGGTTCCAGTTAAAATAAATGGTTTTGTTTAAGTCGAAGGTTCAGGCTATTTAAATGGAAACACCTTTACGGATACTACGAGCTTTTTTGAATATCCAGTTGACTCTAAAAATTCTTTAAGCATCTGCAAAGCGCAAAAATTAAATAGAATTCAAGCACAAATTAAAATGGAAGATATTTACTGCAAGAGCTTTTGCATACCACAAGGAGAGTATTTTTTATTTATTGCATCACTGTCATATTTAAAAAATATTTTCAGAATGAATTCCTCATCAACAAAAGATTGCACTACTGATCGCCCATCATTTTACCGACCTTCATTAGCTCAGCGGAAATATTATGATTATGATATTATGATTATGATTAAGCAAATAGCTTGAAAGCACACAGTTTTATTGGAAAACATTGCTAAGTCCTTATGTGCAAAAAAAATTGATTTCCATATATTCCCTCTTTTTTCAATTGAAGAATTGAAGATAGCAGAGGGACAGTTGGAAAACGCTGATGAGAAGCAAGTGGTAAGTTAATTGTTCTGATTAATTCAAACTTTCGAACGTTCATCAATTTTGATTCAATGCTCAACTCATAATAAAATGTTTATTTAATAATGGTATTTTATTAACAGATTTCGTATATAGAGCATTTTACACGGGGCGAGTTGCACAAAATATTTCGATTGATATTTTCTGAACAATTCGTCCTTTAAATAAACTGGGAAGGAAGTAAAGAAAAGGAAGCTATCAAAAATTTTAAGCTATTTAGTCATTACTTTTTTGGTAAAAGATGAAAAATATAGTTGGTCACGTTATGTATGTAACTAATTTTAAAAATGTCTTTCAAAATTTCAGAAGCAGTAAAATCTCGCTACGATTCGTATTCGTCGTACGAAAAACAGATGAGGATGGCGTTTCGCAAGCACAAAGCCAACGTTTATCGCAAAAATTATAGAAATAAACAGTTAAAAAAAATGCTGACAAAAATTAGGTTTTGAAATCAATTTCATTATTTTTTTTTAATGAATTATTTTAAGTTAAGTATTAGATTTTTTCTAGTCCAATATGAGTCTAATTAACACTAAACATACCATACCGGGTCAAATGACCCATTTTGAACTTTTGCATTGAAAATGCACGTATAATTTTATTGCGTTTGCACATTTGACTTCATGACTTTTTGTAAGTAATTAATGTACATTTAAAAAAAAATTTTTTGTTTTGTTTTGCTTTGTTTATTCTGAGTAATCGTTGATGTATACCGATATCTACCATAACTGGTCATTTATTTGGCCCGTTAAGAATTTTGTTCTATAAAATCTATAAAAGTAAGCCAACAAAAAAAGTACTTTTACTTAATTCTAAACATAAATTCGATAAAGTAGAAAACAATGATAAACGTTTACCTGAAACTGTTCCATATTACAATAAAACCAAATTTGGTGTAGACATGACCGATCAAATGGCGAGGAAATTTACTACAAAATCTAAGTCTTGCAGATGGCCTCTCCAAGTTTTTTTTCAATATCCTTGATTTAGCTGGCATAAATGCCTGGATTTTGTACAAGCAAACGACAGGAGAAAATATCTCGAGACAAAATTTTTTACTCAACCTAGCAGAAGAACTTGGCGCCGATTTTCGAGAAGCCCGTGAACAACCAAAACAAGAAACAAATACGAAAGAATCGTTGCCTAAGTCTACTACAGATGCTTATAAACGTATGAGATGTCAAATAGGATACTGTAAAGAAAATAAAACCAAAAAAATTTGCTCTAAATGTAAAAAATATGTTTGCGGAATATGTACAATGGACACACTTATATGTAAAAAATGCGATGAACTATGAATTAAAAATTTTTATTTTTTGCTTTTGTAATAGAAATGCTCAACATACTATTTTGTTTAATTATAATAAATTTAATTTATATTTTTATTACCTTCCTAACATACATATTTCATACATTAAAGCATGAAACATAAAGTCGGGTCATTTGACCCGCTATGGTAGAAATAGGTATATATTAAGTCTTGGTATGATTAGTGTTAATATGTTATGAATTATTTTGTTTTTTGTTTTGACTGTAAAAGTTTTTAATTTTTTTTTTATGGAAATGCCAGTTTTTGTTCACAAATATTTGTTTTTTCATATTATATGTATGTAAATGTTTTTGTCAAACTATAACCAAAATTTGTTTTCATGAGGATTTTGATCGAGACGGCAGCTTTTTTTCTGTTTAAAAAAAAATTTAAATAATTTCTCTAATATAAAAAAATAAAATACTGATATTAAGCAACGAATTATCTTAATTGAACTATTTTTAAACCGAAAGACTCAAATCTATCAAAATTCTATTAATTGGAAAGAGAATTTACGACAGAGCGCGTAAGCGTTGGAACGTAATTCTGTTCACCACCATTTTCTTAAATGGGCAAAAAGTAAAAAATGGGAAGCACCGATGAATACCAAGACAAAATCATGGATGCATCCATAGATGATTGGATTCTTCCAAAAAAAAGAGCCCGAGCTACTTCCATTAGACTCAGCAATGAAAGCATATTGGACAATACCACTCGTAACAGATATGCCATTCTGGACCAAGCAACATTTAAGAAGCGAGAAATTGGTAATATAACAACAGCTACCAGCGGAAACATCTCCGAGCCGGCAGCGAGCAAAATTCCTGTTCTGAACAGCAAAGTTGAAGAAACAACCAAACTGAAGGCTACACGTAAGTTTTGTCCGCCAATTTTTGTGAGTGGCTTAAATATAAAAGAATTAGTGAACACTTTAAGAAGTGGAAATTTCGTTTTTAAAATTCAAAGCAGAGGTAACAGAGCGAAAGTATTTGTAGAAGAGAAGGGGGCTCATCGGACACTTTTAGAAAAACTGCGGGCCACTCCTGGAGTAGATGCATTTACGTTTACTCACAAGGAGGACCGTTCTGAAAATACTATCCTGAGAGGTTTGTGCTCAGAGTACAGCGATGAAGAAATTCTAGAAGAAATAGGCAGTGTCGCCCCAGGGTTGGTCAGTAAGGTTAGTAATTTTACCACACCTAGGTCTTTAAAAGCAGGATTAAGATATGACCTATTTGTAGTTAGCATTCTTCCGGGAAAATCTGTTAGCGATATTTTGAAAATTAGATTTCTTTTTAATACACAAATAACTTGGGAAAAACCAAGATACTCTTCAAATGTACTCCAGTGTAAGAGGTGCCAACAATTCGGCCATAGCGCTAAAAATTGAACCGGGGAGTTGCACTTTAACGAAAGAGTCGGGTGAAAAACCCATATGCGTGAACTGTGGGAGGGACCATCCCGCTAATTATCGTGGATGTGAAAAATTCAAAAATTACAGCAACAACAAAAAGGCTAATGTTCGCAGAGCTAAGGTTGAAAGAGAGAAAATTATCAATACTTTCACCCCAGCTCCAACTCCACCGCCACTATCAGGGTTATATTCCAGCCACTTTAAGAAGCAAAATGGTTCCACTCCAGTCAATCCAAGCACCGATAGCAATATTATGGGTCAATTTATTGGAATGGCTGACAATTTATTTGGAATGAGTGCGAAAAGCCTCATGGATAAAATTTCCGATTTTATGAAGAATGTAAACAATTCGGATTCCATTCAAGAAAAACGGTTGCTCTACTTAGAGCTTTTAGGCCAAATCGTTTTTAAGTAATAAGACTAAACTTTCTTACATTCAATGCTGCTTCTCTTATAGAGCACAGCAGAAGACTAGAAATTCAAAAAATCTTACAAGCCAACAATATCTCCATAGCTTTCTTACAGGAAACGCATTTAAAATCTAGACACAGAGTATTTTTAGAAAACTATCACTTTTTGAGATGCGATAAGAAACAGGGAGTCGCGATTGCAATCAAAAGCAACATCGATTACAGTACTGTCAAGCTTCCTGATGCCAACCTTCCTGGTATCTTTATATCAGTTAAGACAAAAGTCCAGGGAAGAAGCAAAATTTTACTTTTTGGTTCTATATATTTTCCGACTAATTGTGGGACGAAATTAATTCTGGACGAGTTAAACAAGATCGAATCTTTGGCTATGAAATTTGATGGTGCCGTGATCGGTGGTGATCTCAATGCGAGAAGTCCCAGATGGGGGGATGCACTGCTTAATGTAAATGGTAGAAATTTCGAAAATTGGCTAACTAATCAGTTGCCATCGCTTACCAATTTTACTCCAGCGACTCCAACTTTCCCGAGATGCACATCTTATCTTGATCATTACTTGGTATCATCGCACTTAATTAACCTGATTGATACTAACTTCACAATTAGAACACTGTCAACTTTCTCAGATCATTGTCCAGTCCTACTTAATTTAAATTTTGAAAGCTTAGAATTGTTCTTTATTCAATTTAATCAAGCTAAATCTTTTAAAAATACTAATTGGGATTTCTTTAGGGAGGACCTCGATTACAATTTATCGCGTTGCATTCCTTCGAAAATAAGAAATCTTACTAACGAAGAAATAGATGCATCAATTGAATTATTCAATTCAAATGTTTTGCAAACGCTTGAGATTCATACGGAGAGGATTTCTAACTCTTTTAAAAAATATAAAAATATCCCACACGACATTGAAAAGTTATTCAAGCTAAAACATAGATGGCAGAAACAATTGAAGGGCATCTTCCATAACTCTTTCAATAGAGTGAATAGGGCTTACAAAGAACTCTCCGTAAGAATCTCCTTACTAAAAAAAATTATAAAGGATAGAGTTAGGATTTGGATGAATAAACAATTCAATGATAGATTGTCGAATATTGTTCCTGGATCATGGGCTTTTAAAGAAATTTTTAAAATTGTAGGTAAAAAAAAAAAATTTTCCTGCAACGAAGTTGAAGTTGATGGTATCCGGATCTCTGAAGAAAGTGAGGTTGTTTCAGCCTTTGAAAATTACTTCAAAAAAACTTTCGCTGATAGACCACACAGTCGAGATTCAGTCTTAGCTAATCAAGTTCAGTCGGTTGTTGGTGCGATGAGACGAAATAAGTGTCAAAACATTTTTATTTTTGATACATCAGATACAGCACTGAATCCTCAAGCCACGGAGATTTTCACCGCTCAAGAAGAAATTGTAGACATCATTAATTCAGTTATGCCCAAAAAATCCTATGGCCCGGACCTGGTTTCAAACTTTGCTTTAAAAAAATTATCTGATTTGGCTATTCAATATCTTACGATTGTATTTAACAATTGTATTAATAATGGTTATTTTCCAAATATATGGAAAACAGCAAAAATTATTCCCATAGCCAAAAAATCAAACAATGTTATGGTACATAATTTTTGACCAATTTCACTTCTCTCAAATATCGGCAAAATACTTGAGAGAGTCATTTTGAACAAAATGGATTCTTCAGCCTCGGTTCCCATAGATTTTATTCCAGAACAACAATTTGGTTTTAAGAAAAAACACTCAACAGTTCACGCACTAGTAAAATTCCATAATGATATAAATTTAGGGCTGAGAGAGCAAAAATGCTCTGTTGTCTGCTCTCTAGACCTTGAAAAAGCATTCGACAATGTGTGGAGAGAAGGTCTACTTTTCAAGATTCTGCAGATGAACTTTCCTCCACATATATTTTTTATGATCGATAGTTTTCTGACCGACCGAAAATTTTTCATCCAAATTCAAGCAAGCCATTCTGGAACTTGTGAATCGTTCAGTGGAGTTGCTCAAGGGTCAGTAATGGGACCTAGGCTTTTTAATACATTTATATCTTATTTTCCACATTACAACTTTTCAAATGACAGTTCGACAGGTATCTTGTTTGCGGACGATACTTTGGTTTACGCTAATGACCATTATCCTTTAAATGCACTACGAAAGGTTCAGGATCATGTCAATAAAATAGTTCATTATTATAAGAAATGGGGAATAAAAATAAATAACTTTAAGACTGATTGTATATGCATTAGAAACTCCAGTGGTAAAGGAAAGGAAGGAGCTGTAAGGGAAAGTAGAAACCTTGAAATGGTGATTGATGACGTTCGAATCCCATTCAAAAACCAACTGAAATACCTTGGTGTTAATTTCAATTGTTTATTTAAATTTAATACTCATGCCAGAGGTATTATTGAAAGGGTTCGTAAAGCTTCAAATATTCTAACATCAATACTAAGAAACAAAGGAATGATACAAAAAACGAAAATTTTAATATACAAAACTCTGATCAGGCCAATTTTGTTGTATGCATTCCCTTCTTGGTTTTCTATTTCTCCATCGGTGGCTATGGAGATGGAGCGTTTTGAAAGAAAAATACTTAGAATGTGTATAAACAAAAACTTTGAGTCTAGAACAAAAAGATTCTCCAATAAATTTGTGTACGATGAGGCAAAGGTCACACCGATTATTAATTATGCTGTTTTCTTGATGAGGAAATTTATTGTGAAAATGAATGAGTCTGACAATGAGATTATTAAAGAAATTAGCCTTTCTCAACTGAATAGCACCTGGGCTAACACTGCTTATCCCTCTCCGGTAGGAATACTAGCAGAAGATATTGATGCAATATCTGATGACTCCCCTATCCCCTACTATATGAGTACCATTGCCGGACAGAACCGTGGCTAATTTTCTCAGGCTCAATAGTTTACACTCAATATCAAATTGGCAGACTAAAACTTACTTAAGCAGCATTTTTATTGAAAGTATTTTAAAATTAGAAATAAGATAGTTTTTGAATGAAAAATATATAATATATTAATTATGATATATAATATATTAATTATAATATATAATATATTAATTATAGTATATAATATATTAATTATAATATATAATATATATTAATTATTGTTATATAGAATATATTAAGTTATATAAAAATTCTTTATTAATCAACAATTGCTATTTATATATATAATTATATTTCAATCATGAGTTGGTAATCTGGGTCGGAAGGAGAGTCATGGCTAAGGGGTGGTGCATTTTGGATATGGTGCCTCATAGTTATGAAACGTTTTGCTTCACGAGATTTCCTCTCCTGGTAATCATTTGTCACACATATAGTGTGTTAGTATATAGTCTTGATTATATCCCGTCGATATTATTCAATTAAAATAATTCTTTCGTACCTGAGAAGGAGACAAGGACTCTGTATAAATCGTGTATGCTAAATTTATTTTTAAGCACACACGTTTGTACAGTGCCGTTTTCTCTTTCCCTTTATTTCTTGTATTTTAAGTATTGTATATAATATTAACATTCGTTAAAAATAGATAGTAATAATGCTCCATGAGCAAGAGCAAAATAGTAATTAGTATTATTGTAAGCCATGAGGCGTTCAATTCAGTATCATCGCTAGTATCAGAGCAGGCCATATGTTACAGCCGCCAATAGTACAATAAGTGAAATACCAAAATACATATATGTAAAATCGTTGTATAAAAGTCTCAATAAACTCAATTCAATTCAATTCAATTTGTTTTCATGAAGCGAAAAGAACCTTTTTTTATCATGTGCTCCAAGGTATATGAAAAAACATTACATGTCATATAAGACCAATCACTCCTTTTGTTCTACCATTGGAGTAAAAGAGGATTAATCCTTTTATACTCCAGAAGGAGTAAAAAGGCATTACTCTTTTTATACTCCTAAAAGAATAAGAGTGGAGCAATATTTTACAAAAACAACAATACTTCGCTATAACTCTTTAAGGAGCATAAAATGAGTAATCCCTTTTTACTCCAATGGGAGTACAAAATGAGCAATTGGTCTCATAGGACATGCAATGTTAAAAGAGAGTACTTTTTTCATATACCTTGGAGCATTGGGGAGCATTCCGTTACTCTACTTGATGTACTCCAAGATTAATTTTTGGATCATCTCATTTTCTGCTGGGTAATCCAACAACAGGGCTTACTCGCTCCAAATGCAAATTTTAATTTTTGAACTTCAATAAAACATGAAGCAGCACAACCATAAGAATACAGAATTTGTCACAGAAGCAATTTCAACCTTTGCACTTCACCGATGCATATGCCTTCGTTAATTATTGGTTTGGGGTGCTGACAAAACAAATACCCTTAAAGAAAATACTTTACATGTGCAAGCCAGTACTAAGTACCAAACACTTGTTTGCTGTACAATAATTGTGGAACAGAGTGAGCATAGGCTAATCCAGCAGCTATTCGCACTTCGTTAGTTCTATTTGAGTATACAATCAAATATTTTAGTATCTACAACATACATACATATGTACATTAGGGTGGTTCCTCAGAAAAAAATTGGGGACGCCCCCTTAATCGGTTCGAAATATAAAAAAATAATTTAAATTTTTATCTTTTACCCCTACGGACCTTATTTCAAAGTGAAATTTGACCTTTTCTATTTGATTTTTTTGCGAAAATCAAATAGGACGCCCCCCGAATCAGTTTGGAATAGGGTAAAAAATGTTTTAAAATCTAAAATTTTTATCTTTAACACCTACGGACCCTATTTCAAAGTGAAATTCGACCTAAGCCGCCATTTTTTCAAACTATTTTTTCTTGAGAGAATGTAAGTATTAAAAAGTATAATTTGGATCTAGTTTTCGAGATATAGTCATGGGAAGTTGCGGATATAGCTTTTCTAAAAATCATTTTAAGTTGGAAACTCCTGAATGGATTTTACATATATTGATGTCATATGGAAGGTCATTTTACTGTCTATAAGATTGATGCATAAAAATTTGAAATAATTTCCACGTATTTTGAGGTATGGAGGTTTTTTAAAAATTGCCACCATTTTTTTTAAATAACTGGGTCAGAATACGTGAAAACGACATGTTTGGAATTTTTTTCAAAATTTTTTATATAAATCTGTAGCTGCAAGTGGTAGAAATTAGTGTACGGAAAAATTTTTTAAAAAAAATTGTTTTTGTAACAATTATTGCTAATCAAAGTTTTCATTAAATTTTTTTTCAAAATGCTATAAGTTTTGAGCTGCTTGACTGATCGTGACGATCAAATTTTTTTAATTTCTATAGATAATAAGTTGAACTTATGTATTAAAAAAAAGTTGCAAAAATTTTGCATTTTTGTTGTTAATTAGCAATTTTTTCATCAAAAATTGAGTTTTAATGATGTGCTCCGCCTCGAAAAAATCTGAAAAAAATACAGAGATGCATTGAACCCTTCCAAATTATAATTCGTCAAAAAAATCGTGGAGCCTCAATTAGTTTTGACGATATAAATATTACAGTGGTACCGGGTGGACGAGAATACATAAAATTTTTGTTATTTTTCAAAAAAATCAATAACACTAGCTTACAAGAAAAAGGATCTAGTTTCTCATAGACTTTTTCGATGTATTTTGGAGCGTAGTTTCCAAAAATGGCAACCATTTTTTTCTTAAGAATCGTTTTCGTGATATCCCCAAAAAACCCCTTTTTCGGCACTTTTTTTATTTATTTGGCTATATATCGATTTATTTTATTTCGACTCAAAAACGTTTTTCAGCACTCCAAAGACACTTTTATTCCCTTTCTAACGGTATGCTGTTTCCTTGAATCGAATAGGATTTGATGAAGTTACAAGCGCTCAAAGTCCAAAAAACTGACTTTTTTGGTCTTTTTTAAAAATCACTAAATTTCAATTGCTCCATTTGAATGAAAAATTTTTTCTTTTTCATATTTTTAGAATTAAAAATGAAAGACTATTCTTTTGCAAATATTTTAAGTATAATTTTGCGGATAGCGGACAAAAAATGTAGAAGTTATTCGAGAAAACAGTATAAAACTTGCAACAAAATTGAACGAAAATACAATACGATTGTGATAAAAAACAATTTCGTCACGATCAGTCAAGCAGTTCAAAACTTATAGCATTTTGAAAAAAAGGTTAATGAAAACTTTGATTAGCAATAACTATTACAAAACCAATTTTTTTTAAAAAATTTTTCCGTACACTAATTTCTACCACTTGCTGCTACTGACTTATATAAATAACTTTGAAAAACATTTCAGACATGTCGTTTTCACGTATTCTGACCCAATTGTTACTTTCTCTAAAAATTGTATCATTTTAATCTGTAATTTTATTAACATATTATGATAGCTCAATTAACGGAATTTAATTCCATTTGATACCATTAAATTTTAAATCTGTTCAGGAGTTTCCAACTTATAATGATTTTTAGAAAGCGGGCGTCCCATTTGATTTTCGCAAAAAAGTACGCTTAAGAACCACCCTACATACATACATACATTCTGTTAGCTGGAGCTAGTTAATGAAATTTGTTATGGCTTTGTGTATTAGTTTCTTGATATGGGAAATCGACAGGTGGGTTCGAAAAATAGCAAGGGCAGCTAATGAATCAGAAATTAATTCGCTGCATAGATTAGAAACGATAAAGTTCTGTCATTATCAACAAGAGCATGTCCATACATATGCAACATATTTACATATTAATTGTGTGAATGAATATAACTAGAATAATTTTTCATATCATCATCCATGCTGTTGTATATCAGTAATTATTTTACAAACTGCACATCAATGTAAACTTTACATTTCAGATCTGTCATATATGTATATTAAGGTGACCAAAAAAAATGAGTTTTTGATTTCTACCCAGCAAAACATTCTGACTCTTTTTAGAGTCAGATATGATTCATAATGAGCCTGTACACTTATTATGAGTTCATAAAAGAGTCAGAAATGTGTGTATTTCCCTTTTTGGATGGGCTCACAAGTATGAGTCAAAAATTAGACTCATATTAGGGTCTGAAATATGAAACTATATTGAGTCTGAAATATAAATGTTTTTACTATTTTCGGAGACATATGTGACTCATAATTTACAGCTTTTACGAGTCAAAATTCGGACTCATATTAGAGTCTGAAATATAAAACTATTCTGAGCCTAAAATCATCAATATTTTCGGAGACATACTACATATGTATGTGACTCTTAATAGAGTTTTTATAAGCTTCAAAAAAACAAACTTCCATTAAACAAATTCTTTTCATTTTGATAGACAATATTGTTTATTATTATATTTTATTGAAATCAGTTCAGTGTACAATTGTTTAAATCATTTTCATGTAAGCAATTTTATATAAACAGTACTTGTATATATGATGAAAAGAAACGAATATGAATATGGATATTATTTAATAGTAACAAAACTATACGTAAAACAAATAACGTGTTATTTTAAATATTTACAATTGCGAAAAATGGTATGATATAGGTTTTCTCATTTCACGTGAACTACCATCTGGAAAAATTTGAGCCAAATCGGTGCGGTCACAGGGTGGTGGTCTTTAAAGTCCAGTTCATTCCTGAATTTCATGCAGTATGCGCCTATAAGCAGATATATTAAATGTTAAAACTTTAACATTTGCCTACATTAAGCAATAAATATCTTTAAATGCTGCAGTGATTGGCAAATATTGCAACGACTTTTTGTTCGTCGCCTTTGTCCACGTTATTTGCTTAGCAACGTCGTCTGTAACAATCCTGGTTCATTAATTTCTATTTTAGAAATGTAATTTTTCTTAAAAAAAAAAACAGTTATAAAATGTGTCTTCATAAATAATTTGTACTTAGAAGTATTTCAGATTTTACCTCGGAGCTTTGAATCTCCTCCTCAAAATTCCAAAATTCCTCTTACGAAGAAAATAGATTTCTGGCAGAGAACGGCAACTGGTGATTGTAAAAACGTTCATACATACGTAAACAACACCCAAAAAACATGCTATCTCTATCAAGCAATCAAACTTGCTCGAATACAATTGTTCGCTGTTGATTTTAAATCCATCCAATCATGTGATTCATGTTGTCTCAATGATTTTAATCACCGTTTGTTCGCATACCAATCGTTTCGGGTTTTTCTTCGTTCGGCTCAACAACGATTGTTTTGATCAAGAATAAAGTACAAAAAGCAAGAATGAAAGCGTATGAGTTTTTACTTTAGCTGACAGAGAAGACAAAGAGAGTGAAACCAAAAAGCAAAAGCAAAATAACTTTATAACAACAAAACAATATTTATTGCCATATTTAAAAAAGTATTCAACATGAAAGTATCATAAAGAAAATTTTTTATTGATTAATGATTGATTATTCAACGTTTGCTGATTTTATTCAACGCTGAAATATTTTTGAATTAATAGATTTGAATAGAACATGTTCGATCAGAAGGTTCACGCCGAACTGAACGATGCGTTCGACAGGGAGATGTTGATTTTATTCAATTCTGAATGTGAGTAAGAATTTTAGTGTATGATGAAATCAATGAAAAAGTGATTTTTGCTTTTCTCTGATTTCTGGGAAGAAAGCACTTCTTGTCCTGAGTGATATTATTAACAGTCAAGCTTCTTTTTATGCCTTTTCTGTAAGCAAGCGTGTCTGAATTTTATTCTCTTCTTCAGTGTTTTCAACCATTTTTCGATTGAGTTCTGAAATGCATAGTCTCTCAAGTAATTGTTTGCAAAATAAATTATGAAATACAATTTTCACTTTCATATTGAATAAAAATAAGAAACGTTTATATTTTTGGAAATTTTTTTTTTGACTCAATTTTCTTACTCATTCCTCATTAGAAAACAGTAAAAAAATTATTTGATATAATCAAAAACAAAAGTTTATGGAACAAAAATAAAAACACTAGCCACGCAGAACATACATATGTATGAAGAAACTAATAAACTTATAAGAAAAACTTCAAATCTTCACCTCGAATATCAATAACAGCTTGTATCCTTCTTGAAATAAATACAATAAGTTTTTTTAAATCATATTCTTCGGGTATATTTTTGTCCATTCCTCCTTAATAACTCTTATTAGAGCGTTTTTATTTGTTTGAGCCCGTTTTACAACTTTTTTTTTCAGTGTGTCCATTAATTTTCGATGGGGTTCATATCGGTCCCTTGAGCCTATCACTTTCCTGCAGTAATACAGCACCCAGATCCGCCATAAGACCGATTTGGGCTTAGGAATATTGACCTGATACAATTTGTATCTTAACTTTTCGGCCTTTTAAGTATCAGTGAAGCCGAAATTCTGAGCATTTTTTTTCAATTCATTTTAAAAGAGTGTTTAAGTAAAACTCCTTCCTTTATACTCTTCTACTGCAGGAGTATTAGAGAGACGTAATTTCTTGCGGCAAAACAAAAACTATGTTTTTGAAGTTTTTCTTATAAGTTTATTAGTTTTTTCATATGTTTCTTGCATTTTGTAAAGAGTTATTTGACACCATTAAATGGCTAGTGTTTTTGTTCCATAAACTTTTGTTTTTGATTATATCAAATAATTTTTTTGTTGTTTCCTAATGAGGAATGAGTAAGAGAATTGAGTACAAAAAATATGTACATTTCTTATTTTATTCAATAAAAAAGTGAAAATTGTGTTTAATTATTTATTTTGCAACAATTACTTGACAGACTGTAAGTGTAAAGAGATATTAAAAACCAATACCTTTATATGAATGAAATACACTCTAAAAAATGAAAAATGCGATGTGTGAATTTACTATATTAATCATAGTGAATTTACTATTATTATTGTTGTAAAAAATACAAAAAATGTGTAAAAATTTGCAAGTGATGTGTATTTTTTAAAATTCTAGGATACACACACTTAATATGTAAAATTGCAGAAAAAATGTGTATTCAACTAACTTCTACTAATAAAATATGTTTTCTACTGTCTAGTACTAAAAAAAAATTGTATTCTGCTTTTATTACACAAAATAAAGTGTATGTCTTGAGCTGTCATTCAGTATTTCATCAATTAGAAAATATTCACAGTTTAAATTCAATTAAATTAAAATCAAGCAAACATCCATTAAGAAAAAGAAACACATAATTCTACCGCAAGAAAAGAAATAAATCAAATGGCTATCGTTCCAATGTTGGTTAATTTGGCACGTGAACTCGATTCTTATTACTGCCGTTCTCCGGTAGACGAACTGGATCATCTTTTGGACGATGATTTTAGTTTTGGCATCCATCCGATGAACTTATTCCGTCCGCACGTTGGTATATCAATGATGCTGCATCCTAGACGCCGGCATACACCCTATGATAGACATCAGTATATGCTCTCAAAACACAGAGCAACAAATCGTCGTAGTGGTGATGGCACTAGCATAGCCGGTTCGCAGCTATTGCCCACTGTATGTAAGGATGGTTTTCAATTTTGTATGGATGTTTCGCAATTTAAGGTTTCAACAATTTCATCAGATGGTGTACTCACCGTTAAAGCACCACCACTACCGAATAAGGCCATTAAGTAAAATGAGCGCGTAGTAGAAATTCAACAGACTGGACCAGCGTCTTTGAGTGTTAAGGCACCAGAAAAGGACCAATCGCGAAATGGTGTCACCAGAGAGAAAGTGGAAACTGGCAAATAGTTTTGCAGTCAATTTTACTTTAATTTTTATATTCTTTCACCCAGTATTTACCATTACCTCATTGAATTATTCATAAGCCTTTATGTTTGTTATATCATCAAACCTTTGAGAAATATTTTCTTGTCTAAAACTATGTTATTGTCATCTCCTAATTTTATAAAAAAAAATTAACAAATAAAATTATTATATGTTTGCGTCAATAAAAATCTTGCATTTTTACACATTTATCGTAGAAAATTTGTAGGCATTAATAATGTGTATAGGTTTACACATCTAATGTGTATCTTTTATACTAATTTTTATGAGCAAAAATTATGAATACATTTCGTGTGTAAAATTACAACATTTATTAATGGAACCACGATTACAACATTAAATACAGTATTTTTTCTAGAGTGTATTACCTTGATTTTCCTTTTCTAAATTCTAAGTTGGTCAATTGGCAAACGCATGGGAAGCAATTTTAATTCACCTGTTGTCAACGGTGAAAGTTTAACTGTTTTCTGCTGACTGTTTTCTGATAAGGTGTCAGTAACAGGCTTGGATCACGGGAGGGCGGTCATGTGGGCACGTGCCCTCTCAAGGGCCGAAGATGAATCACTGGAAATAGTGACAAGACCACTAAAAGTTTTCCATTTATCATCATTTGTTAAAAATTCATTAATAGTTACTAAAAAAAAAAGATTTTAGGAAATACATTCAATACGGAGACTTTTTTGCAAAACGCCGCACAGTGGTAAACTTTTTAAGGAAGCGTTGCAAAAATCGATTTTGGTGTGGGTCTGTTTGACAAATTTGATACTTGCGTCGGATAGAAAAATGTCGAAAGCAGATACATAAATTTAAAAATTCAACCCATTAGGATAAGTAGTTTAGTTTTTACAGTTAGTTTAAGTTGAGACATTTTTGAAGTTTGCAACAAATTGAATTTTTGGGATAAAAATATCATGTTTCATGTTTGAAAAATAGTGCGTTGTTTTTTTTTTTCTTTGTTTTTGAAACACTGTTTTTTCGAAGTGTTTGACCTTACAGTTGAGCTTGAACTTCACTTCAATAATTAGTTACTCTTACTAACAGTGCATGATTAGTTTTAAAAATAATTTAATTTTGATAATTTTTGGACCAAAAATGAAATTTTTTTTTTAATGGAAATTCATGTACATATGTAGTTAAATTGAAAATTTCAAGTTATAGTGTATTAAGGTGAATGCAATGAAAACAACACAGGATTTGAGCTGTTACACTAGAAACAACAAAGCTCTACTCGCGGAGAGACCACAGTTTTTCTCCTTATGTATAGGGTGAAAAAAGAGCAGCAAGTTTATTTTCGACACTTCCCTACATATACATAAGGAAAATCGAAAAAAATAATTTAAAAAAAAATATTAAAAATAAGAAAAAAATCAAATTTTCATCATTTTTTTTTGCCAAATTCAGAAAAATGCAAGTTTAGTTACAACAAAAACTTGAATGGGGAACTATTTGGGATGTTATTTATAGTCGATATACATACATAAAAAAAAATTCCCAGAGCATGTTTTTTGAATTCCATTGTCAGATTTTAGTAATATTATTTATTATTACACATGTATGCGCATGAAATTTAAAAAGCATCCCAGATTGTTCTTTTTGACACTTTAAGGAACCATGAAAGATAACCACACATCCCAAATTTAAGCTCCCTAGGTTTGAGCACTGTTAAATCAAAGTTCGAAAAATAAAACATTATTTTGCAAAAACAGCAGAACTCAATGTCTAATATATCTGGGCCTGGTGCACCATTTTTACTGTGTGGTATCTCATTTAAAAGCGTATAAAAAGAGAAGCAAAAAAGTTTGTCTTGAGTATTATAAATAAAATCTCGATCTGTCATGTTTTACCTTTTTTTTTTTTATTTATTTATTTATAGTCTATGAACATAAATTCTTACAGACTAGAGTAACAATAATAAAAGTTCAATAAATTCAAAAATATTCAAAAAATACTATGTAATAATAACCTCATCGAATTTTTGGAAATTGAAAAATCTAGGTTACATAACGGATTAATATCATTTAACAATTTTAGATTTCTGAAAATAGGTGCATTTGCCGCATAGTTCGTGCGAACAGTATTTAAATAAAACGGATCAAAATTTCTGAGATTCCTAGTTGGGACATTAAACTGTATCATACTGAGAAGTGCAGGACAATCAACTACACCAGATACAATATCAAATAATAACATTAAAGATAAAATTTGTCTTCTATTTTCTAAAGTTTTTAAGCCAATCAGAAGGCAACGGGAATTATATGGCGGAAGAGCACCTTCAAAATTAATAGTGCGTAAAGCAAACCTGGTGAAAGACCTCTGAACTCTTTCCAAACGCACTTTATGCAATTCATAAAAAGGATTCCATATAATTGCGGCATATTCTAGTCTTGAGCGAACAAGAGTGGACCCAGAATGCTCCCTTGTGGAACACCTGATGTTGCACAAAAAGGAAACGACTTCACATTATCAAAAGCTACAAAACATTGACGATTTAATAAATAAGATTTAAGCCAATTCAAAAAGTTAGAATGAAAACCTAACAATTCAAGTTTTTTGATTAAAAGGGGGTGCGATATTTTATCGAAAGCTTTTGAGAAATCCGTATAAACAACATCAACCTGACAACCTTTCTGAAACGCTGATAAACAGTATTCAGAAAATAAAAGTAAATTAGAAATTGTTGAACGACCCGAGACAAAACCATGTTGGCAAGGAGAAATTATATTTTTCACTGCAAAAAAAAGTTTGTCTTTGACAATGCACTCAAAAAGTTTAGATATAACATTAATTTTAGAAATAGGCCTATAGTTGACTACATTATTTTTACAACCAGATTTATTAATCGGAGTTATAAGAGAAACTTTCCAGCAATCGAGAAATACACCAGACCGCAACGAACTATTGAAAATTATTTTTAGAGGATACAGTAAGCTTTCAGCACAATTTTTTATAAAAAAAGCACAAATGCCATCAGCGTCAACAAAGGTTGATGCCTTAAGCTTATGAATACCCTTTAAAATATCAATATCACTTAAAGAGAGTGATCCAAAATCTAACGCATGAACTACATCGTCGGGAACTTCACGATCACAATTACTTGGTAGTTCATAGTTTGACATGAAAAAATCTGCAAAAAGATTAGCTGTACTAGCAGCATTATTAGAAAATTTGTCACCATAGTACATTGATGAGGGTATGCTAGAACATCCTTTTTTAGATTTGACAAATCGCCAAAAAGATTTAGGATTTATCTTTATATTCTTTTCAAATTTATTCAAATATTGTCTATAGAGATGTTTATCTAGAAAATTGAACTCGCGCATATAATGTCTGTATTTTGAAAAATAAAAACTTTGATTCGTACTCAAAAACTTTCTATAGAATCTAGAACGTAGGTTTTTTAGTTTTTTAAGGCCACAAGTATACCAGGGCAACTTATGAATACGTTCCCTTACTTTAGGAATGTGTTCATTGCAAACTATAGAGATTACATATTTAAAAGTATTAAAACAAGACAAAGTGTCTAAATGTAGAAACTCACTATCCCAATCAATACGGCAAATAGCATTATTAACAGTTTCAAAATTGCAAATTTTAAAATTGTAATTATAATTTTTACAATTATTAGGTAGATTAAGGTAATTATAAAATGAAATTTCTAACTCAAGAGGTACATGATGCACACTTATTGGTGAAATAGGAAAAGCAGAATCATGAATATTATAATTAAAGTTATTAGAAATAAAAACTAAATCCAATAATCTATTAAGAACATTAAAACACTTATTGATTTGAATAAGACCAAGCTCTAGCAAATTATCAATAACATACATTTCAATTGTACTAGACACATTAGTTGCAGAGAGATAGTTAGCGCCGTACAGATTAGACCAAGAAACTCCACTTAAATTAAAGTCACCGAAAACCATCAATTGACTTCTTTCAGCAGAGAGCGAAGTACCTAATGCAGAAATATTATCTACATGACTTTTATACAAATCATACGTACTATTAGGCGGTACATAAGAAACAGTGATGTATACAGATTGTGACAAGCCTTTAATCACCACACATAATTGATCCAAAAGCAAATCAGTATTTTTTAGCAAAACAGAAGATGATAAAAGCGCACGATTAATCGCAATTAACACCCCACCGCCACGATAACAACCAGTAGCATTAACATCACGATCTTTCCGGTAAATATTGTAGTGCCGAGAATCAAAAAACTCTTCACTATAAAATGTGTTGTTAAGCCAAGTTTCAGTTAAAATGAAGACATCATACTCATACTGGGAAGTAGCAGCAAAAATTGAGCTAGACTTAGTTCTCATACCGGATACATTTTGATAATATATTTTTAACGCATTATCACCCACATTAAAAAGAGACTTCGCTACAGTACTTTCTTTTGCTTTGTTACTTTTTGAAAAAACTCAAAATCTTTTACTCGAACATCCACTGGCCACAGAGCTGGACTTAAAATCATTTTATAGAGTGACGAGGGTACTCCAAGCTTAAAATTGATACGTTTCAATGTTTCACAAAGCACATCTTTTTTTATCAACTTATAACAAAAAATATTATGTCTTGCAATTTTCGTATGTTTAGTAACATATTCAATTATCTCTTCTTCACAGACAGTAGGTTGAAAAGAAGAGAGATGAACCCATCTCATTCGATCAGCAACCGCAAGCTCAGCATTAGAATTTTTTCCAACAACAAATGCAGGCTTTCTATGTTTTATATTCGTTATTTTATTCCACTGAGGCTCATTATTCTCAGCAGAAAGAGCAACAGCACCAGCACCCGCACCACCGCATAACGAAGAATCAGCAGCAGACGTACAAGAAGAAATAGAATTTTGCACATTAGAAGGAATAGCAGCGACGGCAGCATGAATTGGAGTAGCAGAAACGACAGCAGCGGCAGCAGCAGCATGAATTGGAGTAGCGGAGACGGCAGCAGCGGCAGCAGCAGCATATGATGAAGTTGCATTACAAGGAATAGCAGCGACGGCAGCATGAATTGGAGAAGTAGAGACGGCAGCAGCAGTTGCATTTGCACAAGTAAACAAATTACAAGAAGCCATAGAGTTAGGTAACTCAGCAGCAGTGGTAGCAGTAGAAGCAGCGTCAACATGAGCTACATTTGCTAACATGAAAGTAACATCGGTATCAATTTGTTTTTCATTTTTCTCCTTACTTGTGTTCGTAAATTCACGAAAGTTATTTTGCAGGTCTTTGACCTCATTAGATAAAAGAGTTATTAAAGAGAGTAAATGCACATTATCAGATCTAAGAGCGATAATTTCATTGTACACAGCTTGCAATGTCACTTCTTTCTTGTTACACTTTTGTTGCTGTGACAGAGACGAAACCGGTTTACGTTGTTGTAGTTGTTGTTCTTTAGGAAAGTTCAAAGATTCTGATTCTCTTACTGGTGGAGTATTAGAACGCGGGGGAGAACGGATGGAATTACGACGCACACTCGCGCAAACTTTACAATAAAAAGGCGAATAGATTTTTGCATAAATTCAAAATCGTCAGGCAAAATATTTATGCAGTTTAAATGAAATAATTCACTGCATTTACAACACTGTATTCCAGGCCGACTACGATCAACCTTTTGACCACAAGAGCAAGGCATTATAAATAAAATTTAGAGACGTTTCAAGAGAAAGTGTCCAAGTAGCAACGACCGAGAACGATATCGCCACACTCTCGCACATACAAATCAAAAAATATATTATTAGAAATTAGAGCTTAGACAAAGCAGGAATTAACACGTCCGCACAGTACGAGCTGAAATCACGGAGTAGCAAAAAAAGGTTTTAGGTTCTTGGAACTTAATTTTTTTATGTTCATAAGTTGATATAATAAAAAAAAAATTTGCGTAATATTATATTTGGATTTGTAGGCTTTAATAGCTAAAATTTTTAAAACGGACTACATACATAAATATATGTATTAGAGCGGTTCAAAATAAAAACTTTTTGAGTTTTTCATGATGTGTCAGCGGATTGCAATAGCCTTACATGTATGAACAAAGCCCATTACTAGGATTAAGAATAATATTGAAAACTGGATTAGCGCCCTCTATTTTCAAAAATATTGATTTAAAAAATGGTGCAAGTTACAGAGTATGTTAAATTTTCCAACACAGTGGGTATGGTTTTCGGGAAACTATCGATTGGGGAATTCGAATCCGTGATTCATTTTTCTTCTTATTCTTTCTTTCTTATGAAAAAATTGAAAATTGATCGGACAAAAGTAAAAAAGTACCAATTTTCCACTTTCTAGTTGCAACACTTCAAATATTATTTAACCGCCAAACCCGTGGTACATCATTTTTAATGTACTGTTATTTGTGTAAAAGAATACCGAAACCGTATAAGATATAAGATAATGAATCTTATTTCAAAACTAAGATATTTTAATTTTTCTAAATTAACAGACCTGATTTTTTTCGAATCGGAGTGGACAAATTTACATATTAAGGTGATTAAATTTTTTTTTTGTTTTAAACAGCAATTATCGATCGAGGAATTCGAATCCGTGATAAGTTTTTCTCCATTTTATCTTATAAAAAAATTCCGATTTTGTACGTTGCAAAATCACTCCATATTATTATGCGAGCCGATCCCGTTTTATATAATTTTCAATGTAACATGATAACAATCTGCATAAAAGAATGCCGTAAGCCGCAAATCATTTTCTTATTTCGAACTCGATATCTAATGACAACAAAAAGTTAACTAAAATCATAGCAAACCAAAATTGTTTGAAAATAAAAGTTTTTTATAATACTTAAAGTTATATGGTAGCTTTTTGCGCACAGTTGAACGATTTTGCAACAGATAATTTGTGCTATAAGCGGTTAAGCATTTTAAACGAAGACATACCAGCATATTTTAAGTAGCATCAAATGTTAAAAAACACATTCAATGCTGTAAAAAGATGGATTTTTTTTAAATCGAAAAATTTTGGTAGGTTACAAGCGATTTTGGTAGGTTTTCGAGTTAATTTTGGTAGGAAAAAAAATTTCTCAGTGGCAACACTGGCCCCATGTAAATATCGGCGAGCTCACCGAGAGTAATTTTTTTATTTTGTGGTTTTTTTGCACAAGAAGTACTGAGCATAAAAGCTTACCTGTACGAACTCATAATTTTTTTGTCTTTTAACTGTTTGGCATGTTTTTACTTATCACCCGCTTATATTTTAGAACTTCAATTCTTGAGACCAAAAACAAAAAACTCTTCCTGTATACGCACTTGAAAGTTGATATGTTTTATATTCTGTAAGAATAATAAGTCAAAAACCACAAAACCACATGCAAACTAATAAAAATTACTGAAATAAAAACGGAGTCTTAATGCATTGCATGTTGTATCATTTTTGATACAAATAAAAAAAAAAGAATAATTAATTAGAGAATTTTATGATTGCTTACAAAATATATTACTTGACAGATAATTTATATACTTACTTATGATATTAATATTTTTCCAGCCCGATTTAACAAATAATACCTTCAAATTTCACTTCTAAAAAGTTAGCTTTTCACTTATTCACCAGAAACTGACCGTAACGAAAAAACGTCACTTCCAATAAAAAATAACAAATCTTTTGTTATTTTGCTTTTGTTGGTTTGTTAAGATATAGTAAAGGAACGGTAATTTACAGTTAATTTATGCAAACGAAATGCGATTTGTATTACACACGAAATAAGACAACGTATCATTTTTGATACAATATGCATTTAAGAGTTAACTCGATTCGAATAGACTCTATTCAATAGAGTATAATTTTCATTTGTAACGTTTGTCTCCAATATAGATCACAACAGTTAAATTCTCATTAATGCTTTGAAAACGAAAAATTTTTCTATAATACAGTAGACCCCGCTTACTTGATCTTTTAATGGCGCAAAAATTTTGGCTCTATTAACCGGGGAATCAATAAAGCGGGCCCCGCTCATTTGATCAAATAGATCAATTAAAAAAATCCCGGGCAATTGATCGCATTAATCAATTAAGCGAAGAAAAAAAGTAGATATGTATTTTACTGATCTTACCCCAAGAGTTCAAAATTAGAACCAGAAAAAATTTAATAAATATCTTTCAGTTTTAATTAAGTAAAAGGAACTTCAATTTAACTTAATAAGCCATAAATTCTGGTATGTGTAGCATTTCACAAATAAAGAATGTATGTATGTATTCCTTAAATTTTTTTAAAAAATCAGATTGCATTTCAATTTGCAGTCTATTGGTAAGGATTTCTCCCTCCATATTTTCTAATTCATTGAAATATTTATTGTACGGAAGAAAATATGTGCGAAGGGCTTGAAGTATCTCGCCAACAGTTTTAAACCTATCAGTTGTTTCTTCCTCGCTTTTGTCTGCATCTCCAGAGATTTCAGAAGTTACAATGGTGCTAACGATTTCGTCGACTGTAAGATCCCCAATGTACAATAATGCGTCGTAGCATCTCACGTACTCCTCAAAAGCATTTTGTAATTCCGCATCATCGCTAATCGTTACTCCAGCAGCATCATCCCCATCCATCTCATAAGAATATCGACGCTCAAGCTCTGAAAATCATAGACGCCGTCTACAGCAATTAAATTATGTAATAGGCAAACATTGTTTCATACATAATTTGTAAATTTCTGCATGGCCAGTGAGTGAGATCATGTTTCATCACAAACTTTACCATAAGATTAGTTCGATCTACAATAGTGATAGAACGGAAAATGCAGTACAGAATGCAATTTATTCAAAATTCTTTTGTTTAATTTTTTTATTTTTATGCTCAGAGCATTAACCTTTCATCCCCAATGTAGCATATAAGTTTTCTAACTTTAAACTTCTGTAACTGAGTTTTTTTTTCCAGCGATCTAATGTGCAATGACTTTTGCTTATTTCTTTGTTCAATTCACATTTTATTTCTATGCTTTAGAGAACGTTTATCAATCGTTACGAAGATATCGCGGGAAACTGTTAGTGGCTATAATTACAGAGAAATTTTTGCCTGTGGTAAGGTTTTTCAAATGTGTTTATTTATTCGTTTGGGTTATATTTAATACAATTAATGCACCTATCCTTATAACGGTTTTGATATATGATGCAATTAAGTTTATTTTTTTTTATTAAATATAAAGTCTTTTAAAAATTTTGATACCCAATTTTTGGTATACTCAACATGCTCTAAAAACAGTTCCATTGTTCCAATTTTCCTAAAACTTGAAATTTATCTTATTTCGAACCCAAAATAATTTAAAATACCTAGTTCATATTTTTCCTCCTGCTAGAAATAATTTTAGGATGAAAGGGTTAAGGAGGGTATTCTCTATATGTAATTTAAGAGTTTTTAAAAGGAACTCGATTTCGCACGAGTTATTGGCCATGAAAAATACGTATTCTTATCCCTTAAACTTTCCATAATAGAGCATCAAAGTTTAAATAAAAAAGAAATAAAAAAAAAACTATTTCGTGTTAAGGCTATGTTGTTTTAATGATTTTTTCTATATTTTACACAACAAATATTGTTATTTTGGAATGAAGCGGTATTGTTCTGCTAAGAAAAAATACAGAACAAACTATACCTTATCTAAAAACCAATTTTAGAACTTATTAGGTAAGCTAGAAATATGGTGATAAGACTAAAATTAAGTACATTAAATAAGCTAATTGGTGGTATACATAACTCGAAAATTGACTATTTCGATTTGAGGCCCTTTTATTTTGACGGTGCGATATAGACTAAGGTATAAAAAACAAAATGATTTTCAAAATTTTTTTTTTCTTGTATTAAATTTGCAGTTGATTTTGTTTTTTTATTTTTTCGAAAAAAAAAATATTTTTTTTAGAAATCAATTTATTTCGCCGTAAATAACAAGCCAACCAAAAAGTGACGAAAACAATATTTATAGCAAATTTCATTGCCTTTAATTTGACATGTACTAAGTTTAAATATAAACAATAGTTCTTGAGATATTTGTAATTATATATTTTTTTTTGGTCCAAAAACCGAAAATTACCGATATCTCGAAAATGACGTGAAAGAAAAAGAAAATAATATGATTTTCGGAATTAGCAGCTGATTTTACATATCAAATGAATAATTGTGTTCAAAGTTTATTTTGGCTGCCAGGCCAACCTTTTTTTGTATATTTTCTCAGGCCCGTGCGCAGGAATCATCCATGGGGGGGGTTTTTAACTCGAACATTTCATGTTAGATTATGTTCATAAAAAACGTCAAAAAAGTGTTTACTTTTAATATAGACATTTAATAATAATTAAATACATTTGTACACGTGCTTATTAGAGATGTTCAAAAATATGTTCTAGAATACTTCAAGAACACTCGATTTTTGAAAATTTATGCAAATTCGAGTATATCCCCATTTAAAAAAATAAAAAAAGAAATAGTCCTAGGGTTGCTACCATAGCTGCAAAATTTTCATTTTTCGGAATTTATCGAAAAAAATAAAGGAAATTTGATTTTCTTCTTATTTTTAATATTTTTTTTTTCGATTTTCCTTATCTAAACATAAGGAAGTATCGAAAAAAAACTAACCGCTATTTTTTAAGCCTATTTACATATAAGGAAAAAAATTGTGGTCTCCCCGCGAGTAGAGCTTTGGTTTTTTCTTGTGTAACAGTTCAAATCCTTTGTTGATTTCACTGCATTCACCTTAATATTATAACATGAGTTTCTATTAAAAAATAAATGAGAAAAAAAAAAATAAAATTTGATTTTTGGTCCGAAAATTTTCAAAGTATTTTATAAGCAAGTAATTACAATATTTGCTTCAATAACTAGTCACATGACACAGTGCACACAGTTTAAAAAAAATATAAAAAAAAATTTAATGTTGAATGAAAAATTTTTTTTTATCATTTATTTTTTTAATTTAAAATTCATGTATTTGCATTGACAGTTTCAAGTTACAGTGTATTAAGGTGATTTCAGTGAAAACAACAAAGGATTTGAGCTGTTACACAAGAAACACCAAAGCTCTATTCGCGGAGAGATCACCGATTTTCTCCTTATGTATTAAAAATAGCGGTAAATTTTTTTTCGATTCTTCCTTATGTGTATATAAGGAAAATCGAAAGAAAATTAAAAAAAAAAATATTATATATAAGAAAAAATCAAATTTTCTTAATTTCTTTGGCCAAAGTCCGAAAAATTAAAATTTCGAATTTGAATAAATTTTCGAAAAAACGAGTGTTTTTGAAGCATTCTAGTACATGCCCTATATTTGAACAAGTCTAGTGTTTATGTTATGATTCGATATTCAGTTATCATTACGTAAGTACCTAATTCTGCGAGATACTTGAAAACACCCGTCCAAAACTCTTTCCACATTGATTTCGATATCGCGATTTATATTTAGCGAGGCTAGGCCATTCAGCCGATCTTCGGACATAGTTAATCTGAGGCATGTCTTCAGACGACGTAGCGCTGAAAAAGAGCGTTCATTTGTTACTGTTGTCACAGGAAAAGTTGCCATAACACGAAGCATTTAATGGACATTTGGAAACGCGTCTTCATTGCAAATATCCAGTGCTTCGAGAGAATTTTTGATGTCTTGCCCGGCAATGCGTTGACGCCAAAGTTGAACTTCATTTATCCACATGTCACGTGAACCATTATGCAAAATTGACGTGAATAGATTTGTGCATGAATTTTCAATGAAGCTGATTTTTTTGATGCCAGAGTATGCTTAAACGCGCATTGAAAAAACGCTCGTGTTACTTATCCTTAGCGACGCGCAGTGGTCCCAAGTCGTGTTTTTTGTTTCAATAATAGCTAGAAAGCACAAATCTTGTCGAAAATTAAAAACTCGGGCTTCGACGATTTATTGGCATTTTAGTTTTATGATTTAAAAAAAAAAAATTTATTGTGTCTTTTTGATTATTCGTTCAAATGTCAATAAAAGCCTATGTGCGAAAATTCCCAATGGGGGGGGGTTTGAACCCCCAAAACCCCCCCCTTGCGCACGGGCCTGTATTTTCTTATGTAAGTTTTCTTACACTAAGGATCCATTTCCATCATAGAAGCAAACAATGCTTTCATCCTTGTAGTTGGTACCACTCTAATGTATATTCTTTGAGAAAGTTGAGTACATTACTGCCGTACAGATGAAAAAAGCACTATCTACATTTTCATGAAAATTGAGTTTTTTATACCGTTGGATTCGTCTTTTCAAGCTCTATCAATCTGTTGAATTAAAAAAACGGATAATCCTTATATTTTCCAAAATGAAAATGCCTATCTACATTTTCTGTGTATTACTAATAGATAAAATGGAAAATTACATGAGAATTTAGCTTATCTACGTTTTCTTGCAGATAGTGCTTTTTTTCATCTGTTCGGGTAATAAATATTCACATCTTATACATATAAAAAATGCCTATGTACATAGTGCGTTTTTTCATCTGTAATTTCCGATAAATTGGCATAGAAAACTGCCTATCTGCAATTTCACCTATAAAATGAAATAATTTTCCAAATTTTTTTACGCCATTAAAAAGAGCACCCTCAAAAATACCAAAAACCATAAAAAAAAATTGTAAAATGTTAAAATACCGATTTTATAAGAGAAAATAACTTTTTAAATGTTTTTCTTATTTATTCGACTTTGATTCTATTGCAGATAGTGCTTTTTTTCATCTGTACGGTAGATTACGGTACGGTAGTTACCTTTCCGAAAACAAATTCATAATAAATTTCCGTCAATCAAAATATTTTGAAATGGTTTAAGACTTGAAACGTAAAGTAAAACTTGTCTTCCCAATCAGAAAAAATGTTTTGTATTCTTTCCAGATATTTTAAAATTCGACGAGGTGGGTTTTACTTCCATGATCCAAGTTTGCAATATTGTTCAAAAAATAAAGAAACATTTAGTAAAAAAATATAAAACTTAATAGAAAGAAAAATCTAAGGGTTGTTTTTTTCTGACTTAACCTTTGAATTAAAGCATTCTGTGTTTTTGTAGCATTTTATATTTAACTTGTTCATTTTATGAGTGTCGGTGTGATTGTGGTTCTTTAAGTTTATTATATTCCTTTAAGCCATAAGTATACATTCACAAATATGCTTTTTAAGTATTTTCTTATCTATGTACTATATGCGCAATAGGATAACAGTAAAAAATCGATTGCTTGAAATATTCAGGTCTCCTAGTCTGAAAGGGTTCTATAATACCTTAAGCAAGCCCCTGTAAAATTTCAGCTATTTCTATTAAGAATTAGAGGTTGCGAGTTTCATTTTAAATGTTTTTAAAAATGTTTGTTGTCTTTTGATGTTTGCAAAATCAAGCGAAATGTGGATATACTTTTAAAATGCGCTCTGACTATTTTGTGTTATTCACCACCAGTGAAAAACATCTTTTTGTTTAGTTTTTGGGTTTTAAAAGTATCTTTTACTAAATAAATAGATAAATAAATAAATAAATAAAAAAAAAATTCTTTTGGTCTTAAAAAGTAGTGAAAACTATTTCGAATAGTTTCATTTTATAAGCTTAAAAAAATTTTTTGACTACAAAGTCCACTAAAAACATACATATAATTTTTCTTTTTAAAGTGATACTCAAAATTGTTCACGGAAAAAATTAAAAAAAAAAATACAAAATACTAGCGACAAATAAATGGCGTTTTTTTTTTTTTTTTTTGTGGGATTTGTAGTCAAAAATACTTGTAAAGTCCTCAAAACAAAAAATATAAGAACCAAAATAATTTTTTTTTTAATTTCTTTCGATTTTTTCCCACGAATAATGGCTAATACATAAATTGTTTTATGTTTTTGTAAGCTTTATAGTAGGGTTTCTAATCCCGGGATCCCGAAATCCCGGGATCCCGCTGTTTTTATCAATCCCGGGATCGATCACTTAATCCCGGGATCTGACTTTTTTATGCCTAAAACGAAAAGTATCTCACAGCCCTCTTAACATTTTTTGTAAAAAAATCGTATTTGGTTCAACATTTTTTATTTAAATTTTTTCAGTTGAGATTTGACTATTTTTATATTAGAAATTCTTGGATTTTTTTTTGTTCGGTTGCTGCGAATTTGGGAAGCAAATGGCTCTAATAAAAGACTGCAAAACTAGATGGAACAGTCTCTTGTCAATGCTTGAACGCGTCTATTTATTGAAAAATTGTATACAAAAGGCATTAATAGACATAAGTCTACCTGAAGGTGAATCTTTGGCTTTATCAAATAATGAGATTGAAATGGTCCCTTTTGCCGTCGGGATGCTAATAGTTACATCTTCAATAAAATGCCGCAAATTAATAGTTGAGTTACTCGAAAGACTACACGCTTCAAATCCAGTTACATCAGAAACAGCTATGAGACTGAATCTGAAGTTGAACTTTCTGTTTTAAATGAGGCAATTCTCGAAATTGTTTCCGAGTCTCCATCTGAATCTATTTCAGACGAACTTAATAAAGCTATAAAAAAAGCGTTTGCCGAGGATACCAATTCGGTGTGAGACGCTATCAGTGAAAATTCAAAAGGAAATGCTGTTGTTTGAAAATGGGGGAACACGTGGTGACTTTTTACAAAGAGCCTATGATTTTTTAATGACTATTAAACCTACCAGTGTAGAGTCTGAACGTGCTTTTTCTGCGGCTGGACTTTTCGCAACTAAAATAAGAAATCGTTTGGGCGATGAAACTTTGGATGTCCTCAAAACGTATTTTAAAAATATACAAAATTAATTACTATAAATTTTCAAACAATGAATGAAGTCCTTATAATTTAATAATTAAGTATGTATAATATCATATAAACAATGAATTTCCTTATAAATTAATAAATATTTTTTTATAAACATATTTTTGGAATGTGTCAAGTTTTTAATTTTCTTAAAATTTTACTAAAATAATGTGTTAATATTTTTCAAGAACAGGTATTTAAAAATCCCGGGATCCTGGGACTAGATAAATGTAATCCCGAAATCCAGGGATTACAAATATAGCACGGGATTGCAAACCCTACTTTATAGTCAAAGATACTTAAAAGATACCTAAAAAAGAACAAGTTTTTGAGCCGAGAGAAAATTTTTTTTTTTTGATTTTGTTTTTCCATGAAAAATTATGAATATGGGTATTTCCACAGAAAGGTCCACCGTAACCGAAAAAGTTATTAATAAAACGTTATTATCTGATATTATCTAAGAAATCATTAAAATTTTATTAATTTAAGCAATTTACTCCTGAATTCATTCACCATGGTAAGCAAACCGACTGCACCAATGCAGTTTCTCTTTTGTATTTAGCAGGGACGTGAACCGGTTTTGAATCGAACCGGTTCTGAACCGGAAAACCGATTTTTTTTTAATAATTAACTGAACCATTAACCGAACCGAAATTTTCCACAAATGTTTGATCAGAACCGAAAACTGAACCACTTTTTATAAAGGTTTGAGGGTTCATTCTGACCAATTTTCAATAGACAAATTTTCTCCACTTTTTTATTTTTTCTTTTCTTAAATATGGAAATCAATGAGATTTTCAAAGGAATAGGGAAGCATGAGACAGAGTTAACAAACAAATTATTAATAGATTAAATCAAATCGTTTGATAATACAAGGCGGCTTTCAAATAATGTTGATGTTTTGAACTTTTAGAATAACTACCCTGACAAAGAACTATCTGAATTAGATCAAATTATTTTTGGTGTTCCAGCAACCCAGGCTTAGGTAGAGACTGCATCTTCCACCCTAAAATTTATTCTATATACGTTCTTATACCGTGTGACATAAATTATGTCTATACTGAATAAAAATAACACAAATGTGCATAGTTGTTTTTTTTTAATTCCAGAACCGTTGAACCGAAACGAAACCTCGGCTCAAAGCAAAAAAAAAATCGTTTTGACGAACCAATCCAAAGGTGCAAAAACGGTTTGAACCGCTGAACCGAACCGACCAAACTTTCACCCGGTTCACGTCCCTGGTATTTGGTCTTAAATATGTAATATATAAGAGAAGACACATGATGATAGTCATTCCGCAAAATCTCTCTCCAAACAACAATTAGCTAAAAAAATTGCAGACATCAGACCAATCTCTAGTAACTGTTAATTTTTAATTTGCATAAGTGCATATTCTAATGTCACGTGCGCTATCAAAAAATGTAATTTTTTCTCATTTCGTGATTAATTACAGTAACAAGTGTGTCAAAATTTTTGTTTAAACAGAGTTTTATGCGTATAATTAAAGCAAACGATTGACAGCTAGTGCAAAAAAAATAAAATTTAGAATTTTTAGAACTGTTTGAAGTTGGTCCCGTGCGTAATCGTAAGTGTTAAACTTTTACAATCTATATACAATAAATAGGAAGTTGCAAAAGGGTTAAACCATTTATTAACTGCCATAACAAAGCATAATCGCTGAGTTTTTTTTTTTTTTTTTGGCAAAGCTATGAAGAGGGCTAGTGCATGGTATAATTTTCTTTCCAATAGTAAGTGGTGCCACGCCCCTAAGAGGAAAATATGTTTCCACGGCTAATCTAAGTAATTAACCGATTTTAATGAAATTTGCTTTGGAGATAGATTGTACCATAAATGAAGT
The DNA here is from genome assembly GCA_949775025.1 of Tricholauxania praeusta. NCBI lineage: Eukaryota > Metazoa > Arthropoda > Insecta > Diptera > Lauxaniidae > Tricholauxania > Tricholauxania praeusta. Next base: position 80,253,795 of record OX459031.1, read on the forward strand.
TATTAGAGACTCTAAGTCGTTTAAGTGAGCGTGGCGCCGTCTTTAATAAAAAAGTGCAGCCACGACTGAGCCGCTACACCAATTTTGATCAATTTTGGTATGGAGATAAACTCATTCCTGAGAAGAGTAGTAGGGCGATGTCACGCTCCTTATAGAAAAAAACGTATTAACAGCAAAAAGAAAAGTTTCATATTTTTTTAAGAAAACTATTTTATAACGTTTACCACTGTTTCCTATTTTCTATCTAAAAATTGATCTCACCAATTTAACTCGACAATGATTAATATTAAATTTGTTTTTAATTATTAATTACTATATAAATCTTAAATACAAAAAATATATGGAAAATTGCCCAAGTGAACCTTAATGGAAAAATATGTCACGTTCGTATCGAGTCATATAAGAAAAAAAAAAATTTTTCAATCAAACGAAATCTAAAAAAAGTTATATTATTCCATAACATTTTAAAATTAGTCGCATTAAAAAATTTTGGCAGTTTTCGCTGACTTCTGCTTTTCTATAGATGAAAAACACTTCCATTTTTGGTCCCGTGCGAATCGCTTTTTTATTGCTTTTACCTTGGAACCAGTGGTATGTCCGCCATCAACTTTACCACTATATCTTTTGCTACCAAAGGCCTATTTCTTTTGTTTTACTTTGAACTTTATTCCACACCATATCACAATTTTTCAAGTATCAAAAGACAATAAACATTTCAAATGGATCTCGCGACCTCTAAATCTTAATAGAATTCGCTGAAAATTTAATGAGGTTAACTTGAGGTGTTATAGAACTATTTCAGGCTAGGAGACCTAAATTTTTTATACAATCGATTTATATCTTATCGCCCTAATGTACTTATGTATATACGTTTTTGGAATTTTAAAATTTGTCATTAACATGCCATTGTTTAATTGTTTGTTTTTAATTTTCTATTTTGAATATTTTTTTAAAAATTAATTCAGCTAAACATTTATATAGAATTAATTTGGGTTTTAAATAACATCTAATTAAACTTTTGTATTTATTTAATTGTTGACTATATATAATTTTATATATTTTTTTAATTTAATTTAATATTCTTGTTATTTAATATGAAAAGAGTCTTAGATAAAACTTGAATACTCATTTTTTTACACAATTCAATACTGAGTGATACTTTTTACTTTTTCATAGCACATTTATTTTTAAAAGAATTTTATGAGCCACATTAACAATTTAAATTAGAAAATAAAAAGATTTACATATATCACTATCGGATTGTGTTCATCACAATTATTCAGTCATTGTCAAAGAAAACGAAATAAAAGACGGAGAGCTAGCGACCGATTAGCAATTGTTGTTTTAAACGCATGTAAATCGATAAAAGCCTTGCCTTTATCCTTGCTGAATAGAGATTTCAGTTCAGACAAATGCTATAGAGTAGGAAATTTCCCAGAAAATTATTATGCGCATTTTTTGCGTAGGCGTAGCTAGAAATTTCACTGGCGTAGTGCTGCCTTTCCTTTCCTCCTAAAAAATCTATAAAAAAAGTGCTTAGTCGGGGAGCTGGGTTAAAAGTTAAACTCACTAAATATTCAATTTAAAAGGGTTTATTATAATATTGTGAATTATATATGAATTATAATATCAAATGGACAAAGTATTACCCAGTATAAGCTTTAATACAAAGCAAAAGTTCAGAAATATCTAGTTCATTGACTGATGGGCTTACTCTAAAGCAAAAATTATTTCCGTTATTAAAGAATGCCTAAATTTAAAGAAAAAGTGTCCTTCAATATGCTCTGAAGACAAGGTTAAGTAAATATTACTCCTCTGAAATAACTATAACTAAACTATAGCTATAACTAAACGAGTAATGTTGTTCCAGCAGCCGCTGTTTTGGCTCTGCTCAGTTTGTGTTTTCTTGAAAAAATGCAAAATCAGCGTAATTTGGACACCAATGATATTGCTTAAATGCCAAATGAAAGTGATTCAGATGTTTCAATATGGAATATGAAAATCCCGAGAACAAAGTTTCAGTTGATCCATTTTATACTGCAAGAAATGAATTGCAATGGAGTGCTTACAAGTACCCTCTGCTTCGATAATGGTACGCGCCCAAGACAAATGCGAAGTAGCAATGAGCTTGGTTCTATTCCTGATTTGTGGATCCATTGGAAAGTCCTACTTCCAACGTTTTATAACTACCATGAAAAGTGACTATTCAAGAATAACTGGTAGCTTTCAGAAGACGTTGCTCTTTTAGACAATTTATGCTCTCAAAACCTGCCAACTGTGGCTCATAATTATGGTTGTCACTGTAGACACCAAATCAAGTATGGAAGATACCTTCCAACTGTGGCTCATAATTTTGATAGTCTCTATCGACACCAAATCAGGTATGGAAGATACAACCGTGTTTTGGAAAGCCAATAAGTGAATAGCCTTAGAAAATCAAGGAAAACGTTTTCGATGGAATTGAACAGAAGGTTTGAAAGGGCAACATATTACGACCGATATTTTACTTTCATCTTTTGATTTGACAAAAATAACTTTTGGAAAGGAATGTGGGAACAGTTCGATCATTTTCAAAAAGTTCTTTTATACAGCACATCATTTGTTATCAATGTAATTGGAGCTTTGATTTCATACATCAGAGTCAGAAATAAAGGTAGGTACTGTTTTGATAAGTACGATGCACAAGGCAGCAGAAGTCGCTATCAATGAAGCGAAATAGAACCAGAGATAGTGTCTTATTACAACTCAACAAAAGGCTTGTAGCTTTTAATATTTTTTATCATTTTGCGTTAGTCTATAATTTCATACTTTTTTTCTCTCTTAAGAAGCGTGCATACTGCCATCCAAATGATTGGCAATTCTAGTACCAAACAAAAGCGAATCGATGACCGAATGTTGTATTTGCAAGTATGATAGATATATCCGCATTGAATGAGTTTTTAATTTGCTCTCGAGTCGATGTTTGTGTGCATCTAGATATCCAAATTATAGGGTACCAGAATTTTTGCGCCAATTGACACTTTTTTTGGCTAATGAATACGCGATGAAACAATCCGAAATACCTAAACAACGGCAGAGCTATTGGCCGAGATAATAGCATCGTGGTCTGCCTCCGTAGCATCTCCAAGCAGTGCTACAACAAATAAACCTGTTAGAAAACGTGGTATTTGCAGTTGTTGTAAATCTAAAACCGACAATAAGTGTGGTATCTGCTTCAAATTTATTTGCAAACTAAGTCGAACAATAATTTATTCATCTTGTAATGAGAGTAATTTTCAACAAAATTACTAAAATCATATTATTTTACATATGTAGCTTCTATAGAAAACCCATGTATTTTGTCAATGAAAAATATACAAAGGACCAAAGTGGGTTTAACATATGGAAGCAATTTTTTTTTTTACTAAAACGCAAAAAATATCTGTTTTTCATTATTTTGCTTTTTTGTTTTTCATATGAATTGTACTAGGAAACAAAGTGGATGCGCCGTTCGCAGGTTTGATCTAGGAAGCTGAAATTTTGGGAGATTTTTCTTCAAACCCGATTCTAATATATAGGCATATACTCGTAGGACCACAAATTTTTTGAAAAAAAAAAAAATAAATAAAAATACCTCCTTCGGGTGCATTTTTACCGCATTTTAAGTCACATGAAAAATGTAGGCGTGGTTTGACAACAGTGGATGGTGTCTCCCATTCAACAAAAAAACCTAAAACGCTATTTATTGGCACATAAGGAAAGCTTTTTCTATGTTTTAGTAAGTCGGTTTTTTTGTTAAATTTCAACAAAATTGGACATAAACTCTGTCCGCGCCGTTTACAGGTTTGAGTTAGGAAGCTCAAATGTTGGGACAATTATTTTTATTCCTCAAGCTGTAGTATAGGAAAAAATAAAGAACATCCATCTCCAAAAGTTTGAAAAAAAACACCCTAATGTATACCATCTTAAAATCATTGTGGTCAAGTTCGACGATCTCTGTAAATATAGAAAGCTAAAGTCAGAGACTGCCAGGTTCGTTTGGCACTGCTCTCTGAACTAAATTCAGATTAGCATTTTAAGGATTTCAAGATTGATCAAATTTCGTAAAAAAGTCCAGGTGCCAGCTACTGCCAAGTAAATCTCGCACTGTATGGTCAATGCAGTTGCGTATATTGGCAAAGTATTTGCGTCTTTTCGGCCGTCCCACGTATAACCATAGCCTGGCAATACCATTTCTAGAAATGCGCTAACTACAGGCCATAAGCACAGTTCGTAATAAAAATTCAATGGGTTTTCTTTTTTGCTTTAAGAAATAGTCAAGGCAGGCAAATTATTCATTTATTTCGTAATATTCTTACTTTGATGCGCATTTTGCCTTATACATACAGATGTATCAATTTCTGAGCTCCGTCTTAAAACATAGATATGTCATAGAACTAATAAATAAAATATTTTTAAATTTTTACTTCGTTCTTTGTACATTTACTTTAAATCGAAACCATTTGACACACAGCATGTAGTTCTACTTACTTACTTGCCTTCCATAACGTAATAATGTTGCGTCTTAATTTCTAAGGATATTATAAAATACAATAGGCTTTTTTAACGAAGTATCACTCAGCAAAAAGCTATAAGGATCTTACTTTTTAAAAATACATTTACAGCAACATTTAAAAATTTATTTTGTATTAATTATTTCAATATTTAAATTTTTGTTTTAATTTGTTTTTAAGTGTAAAAATTCGTGTTTTTTAAATATATATAAATATGTTTATATTGTTTTTATTAAAGTAATTTTAAAGTAATTTCGTTTGCATTTGTGTTCATTTAAGTTTTTATTTATTTAGTTTTAAATTTTTTTTTTTTTTTAATTTGGTTTTAATAATATTTGGTATATAATATAATATTTTTTTGTTCTCCTTTCAATGGCGGAATAAAACAAAAATTCCTGTTGATCTTTTGATTTTTCTTTATTCTATTCGTTTTTCCTCATTGATTTGGTGTATTTGTTGTCTCTTCTCATTATCTTTTAAATAAAAATATATGCATTTATTTTATTTATAATAAAGTTGTTGATGTCTTGTGTACAATTAAGTTTACATTTAGTCCCTAAATTTGTGTTATTAAATTTTATATTTCTTAATTATTTTTAAATGTCTTTTTTTTTTAAACATAACAGTATAAATATATTTTTGTTAATTTGTTTAACAAATATTTTGCTCTCATAAAATTAAATTTAGTTTTGCGTTGGGGCGAGTTTTGTTTTTGTTAAAGAAACGTTACGTGTGTTTTTAATATAGTTTTTTATTCGTTTGGGAGGCGGGGTTGCTTGGGCGTAGTTGCTTTGTAAGTGTATTTAATAAAACCGAGGTGCTCACTTTCGTTGTTTAAACACCTTGTGCAAGGCTTTCCTTTGACAATGCCATCATGGATTGGTCCATTGGCTGGTGGGGCAGAATAAAAGGTGAAGCAAGCATCTGCAAGGGGCTGTAAATTAGAAAGAAAAAATTAGTTTTTTTTTATTGCGTTACATAAAGATGAAAAAAGTTTATAATAAAATCTTAGGCCTGTCCAGAGCTTCAGGACCCACGCCGAAATTTGTTGACATAGACCAGATCCTTTTTTGATGAATCAGTCAGTTTCCACAAGAAATTTTAGTTTCAGTTTGATAATCGCCTTTTTTTGTTTGCTCAGCACTTTTCGAGGTGTTCAAATGGAAGACTTAAATGAAATACATAGGAGGATCTCTTTTTCTTTTTTGGTAATTGTTAGAAAAAACGTAAAGATGGAAGATCAGTTAATTGGCGCTTTTAAGAAATTCCACATTTTTCTTGAAAATACGAATTTACTTCAAACAATAATTTAAAACTTTTTTTGGTTTGTTTTGAGACTAATAATTATTAGTCTCAAAACAAACCAAAAAAATTCTTAATATATGGAGAACCCGCCAATTTTTCAATAATAATAAAAAAAAGTAGCTGGAAAATTTTCCAGAACTTTGAAATTATATGAAAATAAAATTATAAAAAATCATAGCACATGTATAAGCCAAATAAGCTTAAAAAGAGCTATGTCAACTGAACATAACTCAGAAAGATAACAAGAAAAATGGAACAATACGTGCGAAATCAAAAGAAACACGCACTTTGTACACATCAAGGTCACATACCCAATAGCTCAAGTGTTAGAGCGGCCGTCGCAATTCAAAAATGCATACGGTCGGGTGTTCGATTCTCAGTACAACTTAACCAAAAACTGGTCTGATGAGGCTATGTATATGCATATAAATATGTATATACGTGGTAATAGCCGAAACATATGTCACCAATTACCAGGTTAAATTGATCCACTTGTTATCTTTGTCATGTTGGTTGTATAAATGACTAAAAAGTTCAATACAAAAATTATTAATATAATTTAAAACATTTTTTTTCATTTCGTGCAAAAAGTGTGCAAATAAAAAATTAAGTAGAATGTTAAATAAAAAATTCATGGCTTCAATTTCGCGTACTCAGAAATGCCCCAAAGCAAAATGGTTCAAACGTCCCGAAAATGCGTCAAATGTACTGAAATTCATCAATTCCACATTAGGTCAATTCAAACTTCTCAAGTTCCGTTACACTATTTTTTCTTCATAAATCTGATTAGAAATACTTCAAAGCTTAGGAATGTGCATTTTGTTTGTGTAAAATATTAAAAACCGTTTGACAGAGCTCACTCAAAGTCATCGTATTTTCATTTCTTTCATTTAATTTTTTTTTCGCAAAATTTCAAGTGCCGGTTGTGAAAATTTGGTAAATAAATCAAACAAACTTTAAAATTGAAAATCTTGAAATAAGTGCTACAACAAAATCGCTTACAACTACCACCTGAAGTTATCGAGTTGTTAAGTTGCGAAGATGCAGCGAAGATAGTAATGACGATGACGACTATGAAAATAATGACATTTTATCTGCAACTTCTTGAAATATTTTAAATGAATTGTGTCTTCAAAGTAAATTAGATTTAATTGATCCAAGTCTTTAAAAAAAACATCTTATAAAACAATTAAAGGAACAATGGTAACGAAAGGTTAACGTGTTTTTTTTACAATTTTTAGTCCTTATTTCTATAGTATCTTAAACCTTTTGGTTCAAATAAGATAAGATTTTAGTTAGACCTAAAAAGGGTTATGAGTCACGCAGGGCTTCATTTTTTTTTTTTAAATTTATGAAAACTGTTTTTACTTATGCTTTTTTTACATTTTTTGGTTTGAAAAACATAAAATTTTAGCTGTTGTTAATATCGCACTGAAAAAGTTGCTATTTGACCAAATGTGCATTGTACCAAATGTATTAAACATTTGTCGAATGTACTGGCTGATATTTTTCACAATGCAAATGTACTGAAAAAACCAAATATATGCATATATTTTCACAGCCAAATTGGTTCCGCTATGTTGGATTTTGTCAACCTACCTTGACAGATTTTTTGGGGCGTCCATCAGCTACATTTGAGCTAAGATATGGTGCGGTCGGTTGTGAATTTTAATTTTTACAAGCCTTTTTGCTGTACGCTCCATGTTTCTTCGGCTTCTGGCCGCCATATTGGATTTTCCCAAGGCACACTCGGCATTTGAGAGTAGACGCTCTAAGCTTCAAAATGAACTCTTGGTTGACGTCATTGATGACATGTATGATTTTCCGAATAATTTTTATCGTTTTCTCATAAGTATTGATTTTTTTTGTAATTAATAAATGTAAAATAAATTAATTTTGCTAAGCAAAACTATGGCTAGTTGATCTTAGTAATTTATTTATTTTTTTTAATTAACTGAGTTTACTACTTAGTATAAAACAGTGTAAGGGGCCGTCCTTTAATTACGTCAGGTGTTTTTTAAAATTCCCTCCTCCCCTTGGTGAGATTCTTTGAGCTCTCCCCTCCCTTCAGTGAGACTTGCCTTATAATTTTTAAATGTAATCTGCTATAATAATACAGTGATATTTCTCTAAACCGAAAACCGATTAAGACGTTTTATTGGCTAAAGTGAACAAAATTAAAAAAAACGTCGTTTTTTCTCACAGAACACATGTATTTTTCTTCGCTTAAGACGATCCCGTTTAAAGCGAACTATTTGTTAAAACGAACCGAATTTACATACAAAATTTCTCGATTTAAATTGTTTAAATTAACAAAATTTGAATATTTTCGTTAGATAATATCAGATAGTAACGCTTTTATAATAACTTTTAGTTTTTCTGACACGGTTGGCTTTTTGGCGGAAATGTCCATATGCAATAAAACTAACTAAAAAATTTTCTAATTGCACTAATGTTTTTGAAGTTAAAGTTTCAGAAATTTTGAAAATCACATAAGAGTTACAAGAAATGTAAAAAGATGTTAATCGATTTGTGTAGAGAAAAAAAAAATCAAAATTTTATAACATGTAAAACTTCCTGCTTATTTATACCGTAATTAAGTACTTTTTATTAACCCTTTCAGTGGATTTCGCATTACAGGTAATTTATGTATTGGAGTTACAGGTAGTGCAACAGTTGATCTCAAGGGTAGGGTAGAACAAAAGAAAATTAAAGTATATACTATATAACATAATAAATTTATTCCTACAAGATAACTCTTATATTACGTGGCCGTGCGTGTAATCTAGCGAGTCTATCGAGAAAGTGCCGACGAGAGTCATAACGTTGCTTAAAGAAGTATCACAGAAGTTACAAGACAAATACATTCGCCCTGACTCATGTTTTAATCCTTTTAAGTTAATTCATCCAAAAAAAAAAAACTAAAACTGCGAAAAGTGAAGGAAAATCAGCTACGCGCAATAAATGTGCCAATAACTAAGGAGTTATTACAACAAAAAATTTGTGATAGCTGTCGTCGGCACATCAGAAACAGCAAAGAAGGAAATAATGCCGAGAACAATAATGATCAAGTTGAATGGTACATGGGTAAGAATTTTTCAAACGGGCCACTTCTCAACCCCAAATGCTAATTTTTTCACGAAACTTTGTTATTTATATAGTGGTATATGCTAGAAATCGAACTGTGATATTATTTTATTTTTGTTATTTTTTTGTTGTTGTTGTAATAGGCAATTGAAATTCGTGTACCAAATTTTTTCAAAAACTCATAACTTTTGAACGAGTTTTACGATTTTTATAAATTTAACTGTGTTCGATTTGTATTGAATTAGAGTACAAGTGAAATTGTTTTCAATTTTAAGTGATGTTTTTTTCAGTGTTTGGAGTACGTTTATTTATTAAAAGTTAATAAAAAACAGCCTTCCCTGTCCGATTGAAAACATAAAAAAAAAAATTTACAAAAGTAACACAAACATTAATGTACAATATTCCGTTGAGAAATAAAATGGATCACCCTTGACATAATTTTTATTAATATGTATATTTGTAACTCTGTATTCTTTAAATTTTGTTTACTTTTCTACATAATAGTCCATTAGAAATAGGGTTTGAACAACAAAATAGTTCGTTACAGCAATCCGACAGCGGAATATTGTCGAACAAGCTCTTGTAAAAGAGGACAAAATAAATCGAACTGACATTAGCTATCCGGGGTTGAATGGGGTGCATTTTTAGAGGTCGAACACAGTTTTACATAATTTCTGGCTAAGCTGTGCATCCTATCAAAAAAAGTTTAATGCAAAAGTTCTAGGAAATAAGAAGATCTACAACTTTTGTCCTGATCATTTTCACCTTAACCTCAATATTTTTTGAAAAAATGGCTGAAAACCGGTTTTTTGGTTTGTAATTTTTTTTTTTTAACAAAAAAGTTTCTATGAAGCTGAAACTTGAGCAAAAGATACTTTTTAATGTTACACATAGACGGTAATTTTTTCAGACGGAAATATTTGAAGGTTGTTGTTAGATTTAATTTTTAAGCCAATAAAACCGAAATTTTTAACTGCGGTTCCTCTTAAAACTACAACTCCTAAGGACCTTTGTTTTGGCTCACTTACTCGCTGTTATGTCTGCTTTAGATAAATGGTAAAAAAAGGTATACTACAATGGAAAAAATGACCGGAAAGTTGAAAAATCGAAGGTTTCTTATAGAAAAAATTTGTGGGGCAACAAAATGATACAGTCACAGTAATAAAAAAAAATAGTTTTTCCAATTCAAAACTTGAACTAAACGTGGCTGTCTTATACATGTAAAATTGTCAAATTTGTCAAAAAAAAAAAAATTATAAGCCAAAAAAAACGGTTTTCAGCCATTTTTTCAAAAAATTTTGAGGTTAAGGTGAAAATGATCAGAACAAAAGTTGTAGATCTTCTTATTTCCTAGAACTTTTGCATTAAACTTTTTTTGATAGGATGCACAGCTTAGCCAGAAATTATGTAAAACTGTGTTCGACCTCTAAAAATGCACCCCATTCAACCCCGGATAGCTAATGTCAGTTCGATTTATTTTGTCCTCTTTTACAAGAGCTTGTTCGACAATATTCCGCTGTCGGATTGCTGTAACAAACTATTTTGTTGTTCAAACCCTATTTCTGCTGGACTATTATGTAGAAAAGTAAACAAAATTTAAAGAATACAGAGTTACAAATATACATATTAATAAAAATTATGTCAAGGGCGATCCATTTTATTTCTCAACGGAATATTGTACCTTAATGTTTGTTACATTTGTAAATTTTTTTTTTATGTTTTCAATCGGACAGGGAAGGCTGTTTTTTATTAACTTTTAATAAATAAACGTACTCCAAACACTGAAAAAAACATCACTTAAAATTGAAAACAATTTCACTTGTACTCAGTTGACATCGTCCTTTAGTCAGTGTCGGTTGTGTTGTTAAGTGTATCGTGATTTGTTTATAAATTTTTTGTCAGTTAAGTGTACTAAATAATAATTTTCTAAACTTGTGTTTAATGCAGTATCGTTGCTAGTAAAATTGCATGCTAGTAGTAATAATTTTGCTTTAATTTTGTGCTTTTGTTTATTGAATATTGTTTTTTAATTTGTACATACAAACACACATATGTGAATATTTTTTTTCTGCAAGCGTAAATATTGTAAGCAGTGCGACAATTTTGTTTTTTGATTTGCTTTTATGCTTTATAGCGAGAACACAATTGGGGCAGCAGCAGCACGGCAGCAAAATCTGTCAACATAAAAATTATAGAGAATTATGGAGGTGAGAAAGAGACAAATAGAAAATCCTGCAGTTTGCTGCCGTGCTGCCCTGCTGCCGATATAGAAATTTTTCTATTTTTTATCCGGCAGCAAAGCAGCAAAATATCAGTGTTGTATTCAAGCTGGCATGAATAAAAATTTTGTTTTTGTTTATTTTTTTCAATTTATCCAGCACTAAGAATGAAGTTCATATAAAAAGTTTTCTTTTTGAATATAGCGAAAATTTTTATTTTGATTAATTTGTTTATTTACAATTTTTGGAGTTCTGACAGATTTTGCTGCTGTTGCCCCAATTGTGTTCACAGAGCGTTTTGCTGCTGCTGCTGCCCCAATTGTGTTCTCGCTATTATTCGTATATAAAGCTTGACTTTAAACTCAGTTGTTTTTTGTTGTTGCTGATTAACGTTTGCATTTTGTACAATTATTAACCCTTTTTTTCACGACATTAAAATTTTTTTAATCAACATTGAAACATTTTCTTATTTTATTTTTCTTTTAATTTTTTGGGTGCCATATTTTCCACATACATACATATTTTATGATGGATTATTTTTCTTCCGAAAATTTATTAGCTTGCTCTCTAGGAGATCAATGCAAAAGCCAAAATATACTATGTTCTATGTTTTCTTGTTCAGGTCCCTGTGAACAAGTTTTTCATGCCTCTTGTGCAAACTTGACGAAATCTATTACAGATTTATTATGTTCTGTACGTTCGGGCCTGCATTGGTACTGTCCATCTTGCAGGGCCCTTTCCCCGTCGGTTTTTTTCGAAAAAATTAAGCAATTTGGGGAAAATCTTAACAATCTGAATACTAATTTCAGAGATATTCTCAACAATTATCTAAATTCAACTCCCCAAATTGAAAAATGCCTTAATGAGGCTATTTCACCTGATGTTAGTTTGCAAAATAAAACTATTACCGAGGCTCCTTTGGTTTTTGCTTCCACTCCTTCGATCTCTTCCTTACCTAAACAAGCTATTCCCTTAAAGAAGAAAAGAAAATCTAAGAGGAAATTAAACAAGAATCTGGGTAATGTGGGGAGAGCGAATAGTGCGGGCATCAGTCGTGACAAAACTTCCGTGGATTGCTCTCTAATTTCTTCTCCACCTATTCGCAATTTTCCTGCTACTATTACTCCGTCCCCTTCCTCCTCTTTAATTACTCCTCTTTCGATTTTAGTTATTCCCAATCCACGGGAGGTTGATGCGATTGTGCCTCCTGTTTCTTTGCAGGCATTGCCAAGGTTAAAATCTATTTTTATTTCACGACTTCAACATAACACTACCACTGACAATGTTAAAAACTTTATCAGACAAAAACATATTATTCCTGCCGACGCCTTCATTTCATGCAGGAAAATCGGTAAAAAAACAACTCATGCGTCTTTTAAAATTACAGTGGCGACTTCTTATTTTTCTGCCATTCTAAATTCTAATGCATGGGTAGATAATATCTTTATTTCTGAATTCAAGTCGAAAAAAATTAATAAAACTGTCCGACACACTGTCCGTTCCAATTCAAAAAACTGAAACGGCTATCCCTTTACTATCAAAATGTAAGGGGTTTGCGTTCCAAGACGCAAGATATCTTTTTATCAACTCAGAATTTCTCTGAGGATATTATCGTGTTTACCGAAACTTGGTTAAATAACAGTTTTCTCAATATGGAACTTTTTGATAATAGTTTCCAAGTTTTCAGAAGAGACAGACACTTGGAAGATATTTCTTCTGTTGGTGGAGGCGTCTTAATAGCTATAAAAAATCATTTAACTAGTTCATTAGTCGAAATTGCCTGTGCATCTAATATTGAACTGTTATGTGTTAAAGTTACACATTGTAACACTAATTTATACATTCTTAACACTTATGTTCCTCCAAATAGTAGCGCAGATGTCTACGAATGTCTTTCGATGGCCGTAGAACATATTATTAATGAACTAGACGCTAATGACGACATTTTGTTGTTAGGTGACTTTAATCTGCCTGACCTAAAATGGACTCCTTCGGACGATGGTACATATTTTTATGCATCTTGTCCAAAAACTCGACAACAACAAATTTTTGTTGACGAAATACTTTCAAATTTACAACAAGTAAGTTGTATAACTAATTGCCACGGACGACAACTTGACTTAGTCTTGGCTACAAATAGTAGCAATGTTGTTGTAAGAAATGCTATCCATGCTCTGTCTACGGTAGATTCCTATCATCCACCTTTGAGTATTGTGTACCAATCTGACAATGAAAATTTGACTAATGCATGTTCATCCATTAATATTTACGAATTCAATTTTAAGAAAGCTGACTTTTTGAAATTGAACGAAAATTTAAGAAATAAATTAGATGACTTACTAAATTTTTTTAATAACAATACATTTGATGATTGCATTAAATTTTTCTATGGTGAACTTTTTTCTGCCATAGCATTGTCGGTGCCATATACAAAGAGGTACGTTAATAATTCCTCGTACCCTTGGTATACAAAGGATTTGAAAAAAATTCGGAATGGCCGTAATAGGGCATGGAATGAATACGTTTGTAGCCAGGACCGAAATGACCTTGTTGCTTATCAGCGACTGTTTATTGAATTTAAAGATATGTCAGCTTTAGTTTATTCTGAATATTTGAATAAAATTAGGCTGAATATTCTTCATGACCCCAAGAATTTTTGGGGTTTTATTAATTCTAAAAAAAATCTGACGGGTTTCCATCTGAGTTTAAAACAGTTGATGGGCTCACTAGCGACCCACAAATTATAGCCGGGTTGTTTGCCAATTTGTTTAAGGAATCATTTTCTACGGATTTATTTAGCCCTGAAATCAACTATTTTGAATATATGGATAACGACCCTTTAGTTTCGGTTAATGAGATATCTTTCTCTCCTGACCTCATAGAGAAATATATTTCATCTGTTAATGATGATTTCAGCTCCGGGCCTGATGGTATTCCTGCGACAGTTTTAGTTAACTGCAGCTCTATGCTGAGTCAGCCCCTCAGTTTTTTATTTAATAGATCAATTAGAGAAAGCTATTTTCCTAAATTTTGGAAAAATGCATACATTAGCCCCATTTTCAAGAAAGGGTGTAAAAATGATGTTTCAAACTACAGGCCCGTGGCTAAGTTATCATCAATACCGAAAGTTTTTGAACATATTTTATACGATCAGGTTAAGGTTAAAGAGTGCTGTAGTGAAGTCATAACAACTCGTCAGCATGGTTTCGTTAATGGCAGATCTACAGTTTCTAACCTCCTTGATTTCACCTCTTTTGCATTAAGCTCTTTGGACTCTGGTGGGCAAGTTGACTGCATCTACACTGACTTCAGTAAAGCATTTGATAAATTACCACATAACTTGATTTTGTTTAAGTTAAAGAAGCTTGGATTTCCTTTAAGTTTTGTCAGCTGGATTGAATCTTATTTATCTGATCGTACGTATCAAATAAAATTTAGGAGAGTGTTTTCCTTCCCATTTAGCGCGACATCAGGTGTTCCACAAGGAAGCCACCTGGGGCCGCTCCTGTTCATTTTAGCAATTAATGACGTTACACATGTTATTAAAAACTCCCATCTGTTAGTATATGCAGATGACATGAAAATTTACAGGAACGTAAAGGGGGTTGGTGACACTATTCCACTTCAGTCTGACTTGAAATCCTTTGAAGTTTGGTGTTCTAAGAATAACTTACATCTTAATCCTGATAAGTGCCAAGCTATGATTTTTACCAGGAAGAAAACTATTGTGGAATTTGATTATAAATTAAAAGATAAAAATATTTGTCGTGTCGATGTAGTCAAAGACCTAGGTATACATTTTGATACTAAGTTGACTTTTAATCTCTGCTTGGCTTTATTAATAGGTGGGCAAAAGAATTTAATAGCCCTTTAGTAACAGTGACTTTATATAATACAATAGTGCGCCCTCACTTAGAGTACGCTAGCCAAGTATGGTCACCATTTTATAATATTCATATAAGGACTGTCCCAGAAAAAACTTGCACTTTTATTTTTTAAGATTATACTCTACCTGATAATCTTATAGGTCTAAAAGGACAAAATATTTATTCCATATAAAGTGACGTTTGATATGATGTATAACACTTGAAGATAGCACTTCTAACGACGAAGGTGAAGCGCCTTTTTAAGCAGAATCCCAACACCTCAGTGCGAGATATGGCGGATAGAGCAGGTACATCAAAATCTACTGTGCAAAGGATAAAGGAGAAAAGTAAGCTAAAGACATATAGAGTTCAAAAAGTACCAGACCGTTCTGATGAAAAGCAGTTGATGGCTCAGATGCGAGCCCGAAAATTGTATGAAAGGTACCTGACTAAATTTGATTACTGCGTTATGAGCGACGGAAGTTACGTCAAAGCAGATTTTAAGCCGCTATCTGGGCACAAATATTATACATCACCGAAGAAGGGGCATATGCCTAGTAAATTTAAAGAAAAAAAAATTTCAAAATTTTCGAAGCAATATATGGTTTGGCAGGTCATATGTACCTGTGGCCTCAGAAGAAGCTTCTTTGTTACGCAAGGCACAATCAATTCAAAAGTTTATATAGACGAGTGCCTCGAAAAACATGTTCTACCATTTATTCGTGCACATGAAGGTACAGTGATTCTCTGGCAAGATTTAACAACCTCTCATTACTCTAAAGCTAGGATGGAATGGTATCAAAGTAAAAAGATCAATTTTGTACCAAAAATAGCGAATTCGCCCAACTGCCCAGAGCTTCGCCCAATTCGGAGATATTGGGCTCTAATGAAAAGAAATCTTCTTAAGAGTGGTAAGACTAGAAAAAACTTACAAGACTTTAGACTTAAGTGAAAAAGATCGTTTCGTACTGTCGATGAAACACCTGTACAAAATGTAATAAAGGGCCTTAAGAACAGCGTCAGAAATTTTTATGAAAAAAAAAAAATTGTTAATTAGTTTTTAGTTATTTATATTCTTTACACTAGCCATTATTAATAAAAAAAAGAAAAAAGACCAAAAAGTTTATTGGGTATTTTTTTATAACTAAAAAACAAAGTGCAAGTTTTTTCTGGGACAGTCCTTAAATAGAATTGAAAGAATTCAAAAAAATTTTATTCGTTTTGCTCTCAATGGCTTAAATTGGATTGACCCTTTAAACCTTTCTCCTTATGAGGATCGTTTAAAGTTATTACATATGCAGTCTTTGAGCTCGCGTAGAAATATTGCGGATATACTTTATCTGCATCAACTTGTAACTGGGTCTCTTGCTGCACCAGAGCTTCTTAATTATATACATTTTAATAGTAATCGGAGGAGTACTCGTAACTCTTATCAGTTATTTTATCAACCGGTTAGTAGAACTAATTATATGGCTACAGCTCCTTTTAATCGCATGACAACTCTTATTAATAATTGCGAAGTTTATAACATTAGCTTGTCAAAAGGTCAACTCAAGCTTAGACTGAAAACTAACTGTAGCTAAATTTGTAGCTTAATGGTGGTGTGAATTTTTTTGTTTGTGTTGTCCGAGCCCCACAGCATGCTGGGTAAATTTTTTCTAACATTTATGCCTTGGACCACGTAAATTTATACATATAATTATTTTAATATCTATATGTCTATTTTTACATGGTGTGAGTGAGTATGTTGAGAAAGTGCGATAAAGCTAAGAAAAAATTATAAAATAAATAACAAATTAATGTGCATGATAATTTTTTCTATTCCATTTTTTATTGAATAAGCTTTTTACTTGGTATAAAGCTTCAACGCTAAATAGGTAAGAAGGCTATAATAGCTGTAGTAGCTAAACTCTATTATTATTATTATTATTACTCTAATTCAATACAAATCGAACACAGTTAAATTTATAAAAAGCGTAAAACTCGTTCAAAAGTTATGAGTTTTTGAAAAAATTTGGTACCCGAATTTCAATTGCCTATAACAACAACAAAAAAAATAACAAAAATAAAATAATATCACAGTTCGATTTCTAGCATATACCACTATCTAAATAACAAAGTTTCGTGAAAAAATTAGCATTTGGGGTTGAGAAGTGGCCCGTTTGAGAAATTCTTACCCACATACATAACTATGTACTATATCATATTAAGAGTGTTCAATAACACAGCCAGCAGCAGCGTTCTGCTACCTTCATTCCTTTAGCCAGTAAATTCCTTTACCTCTATTAAATGTGACGGAATAGGTGGAGCATTAAAACGACTTGCTGCTAGAGCTAGTTTTCAAAGAGTAAATAATCCTATCCGCACAGGAAGAATTCTTTATATGGGCGACTGAAGCTCTACCAAATATAACGTGTCGCTATTCCACTAATAATGAGCATGTTGAAGAAGAAAAACAATTGTCAACGCGTTTCCGAAAAGCTATGACGATAAAAGCCACGTTAAAGTATCAATGTATGGTTCTAATCTCTCCTCAAGAATTGGAAGCATAAGGATTCTCGTTTTATGAAAAAAAAACTATAAAAAAAATTTTAAATAAAAAATACTATACACGTATAGTATAAGACTAAATGTAAATATTGTACAATGTAACTGTTTTGAAATCCTAATAAATAAATTTTTTTTTAAAATTTTTAATTTGTTTTAGTCGACTGAGTATTATTAATTAATTGAATTTAATTGAATTTACACTCAATTGCAGTAACGAATATTCATGTGAAATTTCACAAATCGGTTAATGCTTTATACACAAACATGACAAAGACAACAAATGGAACAATTTAACCTGGTAATTGGTGACATATGTTTCGGCTATATACACAATTCATATGTAGATTAGGGTGATTAAAATTTTTTTTTTTGTTTTTTTTTTTAAGGTGCTGTTGCTTAAAAAGTAAGTTTATGATATGAAGAAAAAGTTCACGAAAATTCAGCTCTGTAACTAAATTTTATAAGGTGGCGCCGGAGCCTGTTAGTTTTACATGTAAATTGTATGGAAAAATTATTTTTTACAAAAAAGTATCTAAATGAATAAGTGATTAGTGTTGTTGAGCTGAAAAGGGTCGTTTTTCGACGTAATTTCTTACGCTGAATCCGAATCTGGCCTCAGAATTGACCCATCATGTCCGAATCCTGAAATATTTGAGGTATATGATGATTTTTGTCTACTTTCGAGGCCATGTATAGGATTCAAAGAAAGTTGATCAGCTTTTTTTTAACAAAAGCATCATTTAGTACCATCCTTGCCCTTTAAAATGAGCTTTCAAGTGGTGATCTGTGATGTTTCCTTGCAAAGTTATAGCCATTTTAAAGTGACATGAATTGGATCCCCTACAAAGGGTTGCAACCCAACAATATTAACCAACGGGTTTCAATTTCATGTCACCTTGAAATAGCTGTAACTTTGCAAGGAAGCATCACAGATCACCACTTGAAAGCTCATTTTAAAGGGCAAGGATGGTACTAAATGATGCTTTTGTTTAAAATAAGCTGATCAACTTTCCTTGAATCCTATACATGGCCTCAAAAGTAGACAAAAAACATCATATTTTAGGTACTTAGCCTCAAATATTTCAGGATTCCGACATTCTGAGGCCTGATTCGGATTCACCGTAAAAAATTACGTCGAAAAACGACCCGTTTCAGCTCAACAACACTAATCACCTATTCATTTAGATACCTTTTTTGTAAAAAATAATTTTTCCATACAATTTACATGTAAAACTAACAGTTCCGTCGCCACCTTATAAAATTGAGTTAAAGAGCTGAGTTTTCGTGAACTTTTTCTTCATATCATAAACTTACTTTTTAAGCAACAGCACATTAACAAAAACAAAAAAAAAAATTTGAATCACCCTAATGTATATACATAGCCTCATCAGAACAGTTTTTGGTTAATTTGCAATGCGATTCGAACCCCCGACCATTCCATGAATTACAATTAACCAAAAACTGGTCTGATTCGAATAGGGACTTGATTCAATTTACTTTCTGGTGCATATGTCTTCCACCATAATAACGGATTCATTTCTTCATCCGCTTTCCATATGAAATGGCGTCCCCAAAGTCCTACGAATTTGATATTTTCCGAACTCCACCATTACATCATATTCTTCCAGTCCCATTTTAATGGCTTTATCATGGAGAAATTCATTAGCGTCCATAGATTCATTTGCAGACAAGTCGCATCAATCAAGTGGGATCAATCTTTCTTGCTGCTAAGTGAATTGGCTTTAATGCAAAGTGTTTGAGTTCTGATAGTTTTTCTCTCAAATCAAACTTCTCAATTTCACAAAAAGCTCCGATTGCTCAAATTCGTTATTAAGACCACTCAATTTGACATTTGATGATACCGTAACACTTTCTACGCACATTGCGTGCATCTATATGAAATGACGCTGTAAAATCGCTGCTTCATTGATAGTAGGTAGAAATCTGAGAATTCTTAAGTTCAATACAGCGACCAATTAGTTCAATTATATTTCGCTAAAAAAGATTTAAAAAAAAATCAAAAAATCCATTTTTGCATTGAGCAAAAACCCGATAAAAACCTAAAATAAATGCTGTGGAAATGGGGTTTTTGCTCACCGGTACATCATTGGCCGCACTACATAAATTAATTTATTTCTAATAGTAATAATAGTTTGCCCATTAAAAAAAATACGTTTTCGATAGGAAATGTATTGTATTAATGAAAATGGTTGTACTAAAATTTTGATACAGGGTGAGGAAAATTGTTAAAAATTGATTTAAACATTTAAATTGCTTACAACAATTTTTTAAGGAAAAATTTTTTTTTAAAGTTTGTTCCCTTTGAAATGAAAATAAAATATATTTTGTGGCTTTAACAGAAGCTCGTTTCTGTAACTCGTAACGATCGCAGTTACCGACTCATATTACCAATTTGACGTCACTCTCACCTGCACAATTTCTGTAAAGATTTGAATCGACTTCGGCTTCAATTTATTCGTCTCAAATCGATAAGTTGTCACATTCTCCAATTTCATTCCAATAGAACCTTTTCAAAAAGTGTTTCTGTAAGAAATGTGAATCGATTTAAAATGTCAGTTTTGTCACTGACTCTCCAGTAAGTGAGAATTTTACCGATTCTAAAAAATGTCAGTAATGTTGTGTAAATATGAAGAAACAAGTACTCAATATAAATTTTTAAAACCGGGTACTTTAGCTGAAGTTGAATTTTTTACTGATTATAATCTTTTTGTTTATCTTAGAACATTTTAGTTTCCAAGATAATGTGTTTTAAAACTAAAACGTGTATACATAACAGTCAGAAACTTAAACAAAAAAAAATATTTGTTAAAGCAACGCAAAAGTAACCGGTTGCAAATATATGTTTACTTTTCATTTCACATCACTAAGTGTCAAATTATATCCGTTTCTGAAAATAATTCCAAATAAAATTTGAAAAGTAAATAAACAAATGTAAATAAACAGGTGTTATTTGATTCAATTTCACAACGTCTCTTCTCAATTTGTGTTATTTTCCATCACGGACCAAATTTTTAACGATTTGAACGTACAGAAACATCAGTTGTCACGAAATCGGTAACTCAGGATCGAAACAGTTTGACGTCACACAAATCGGTAACTTGCCGATTTTTTTACAGAAACGAGCTTCAGAACGGGAGTTATGAATTTTTGAAAGTCTCCTTGCCAAAAATCAGGAAAATATCAAAATTTAAATTCGCTCTATTTTGTAAGAAAAATTTTTTTCGAAAACATCCTCGAACACGTGTCTTTTCCTTTTTTGATACAGAACCCATGAAAAAAATGTCAGCCAAATCAAAAATGTGTCTGTAAATTTTTGTTAAAGTTCGTTCGGTTTGTAAAAAAACGTTCCATATGTGTGTATATTCATTGATTTATTAAAGTTTTCATATAAAACGAACTTCGATTAAAACGAACCATTTCTTCCGGTTCTTTCAAGTTCGGCTTAGAGGAATATAGCTGTATATAGTTTCTGCATTAAAAAGTTGACGTGATATTTTTAGTGATCCCCCCTCCCCCTTGGTGAGACTAGGTGAGATTTTTCCAGAACCTCTCCCCCCTATTTTGACTCACGTAATTTATGGAAGCCTCCTAAGGCATTTTACCTCCCGCGAGCAACTGCGGTAGAACTCAAGCAGAGGCTCCGAAAAATGATTCGGCATAGCTTGATTACGTTCGGCGCACACATTGACATGCATATGTGTAAGCTTACCTTACGCTGTACTATAGGTCAAATATCACACTTTTCTGGCCAAAACTCAATTTATACAAGTATTGATATTTAATTTTTGTTGTGGTAGTGTATTGGAGAATACTTCGAAACAAACAAGAATGCATTTTTTTTTTGGAAAAAATAATTTACTGCTTTTCAGTGATGTGTCATAGTTGATGCAATTGCATTCTACTGAGATAACGCAAACAAGTGATAATCTTAACTCTTTTCTCAACTATTGAGAAGCAATTTAAATAATCCGTTTTTTTTTTCTCCAAAATCAAAATGTTAAATTGAAAAATCAGGGATGGTATGTATAATGCAATTTAGCTTAAAACATTTATGTAAATCGGTCATTCTTTTAATAACTGCACAATTGGTTTTTTTTTACGTCTTTGAACATTTTATGAAACGAAATATCTCCAAAACTATATTAGAAAATCATGTAATCATATTTGTTAAGAAAGACGAGAGATGAATTGCACCTGATTCCATGCAGAGTGCAATTGAATCAGGCACTGCAATACAGAGGTGCGCAATCACGCCTCGTTTATGCTGTTCGCATCCAAGAGCTACCTAAAGGGCGAAATGAGTTTCGGAGATCCTTGAGGAAATGGTTTATGCAAGCAAGCCAGCAACGATCCAGGAATGCAAGGCCAATATCCGAAATGAAATTCGAGCAATGTACCATAAAAAAGTTTTAGGAATACGTATAATGGAAAGTGCTCTCAGAAGAGCTCGTCCTTTTGATGCAAAAATGGCTATAATTTGACTTTGTAAAAAAGGGAATGAGTATTGATTTCAAAGTTTTCTAACTAGTCTCTATAAGTCTTTTTAAGGGTGTACCGAAACTTACGCAAGAAGTAACTGTAGCTGACAAGCCATCATCATCATTTCTTCGTTTAGCGCTCCGCTTTTAATAACCCTGAACTGTCACCTGCCACTCCGTCTTTTTCTAACAACACTTTACCGCACAAATGGCACAAAATTCAAGTCGTACGTGAATTTTGGTACACCCTTTAGATAGAATTAAATTATTTATGAATACTCACTCTGCAAAACTTGCAGCAACTGCTGAAGGATTTCGTACTGAATGTAAAGCCTGCGAGTTTTTAGCACGTGCCAAAAGCGTCATAACAGTGCGTTTTGTCGGATTCATACCAGAACGTGGGATACCCAAAAGAGGCCGTTTGCGTCCCAATCCGCCAGCTGAAAAATTCAAATCTTTAGATTTTTTAGGAATAACGAGGGCAAAGTATGTTACAAAACATAATACAAATGTATTTATATATACGTTATACATATATATATATACATATATATATATATAAGTGCAAATCAAAGTATGGTATTTCCTTATTTCCCTAAAAAGAGTTTATGTAAATATCAGCTATGGTCACCAGTAACCTAGCAAAAAATAATTAATACTTGTAATATGGTGGGCAATCTGACCTTTTTCTGTTTGACCAATTATACCTTAGAATACGCAGTGTATAAACATACATAGGGTTGTCATTGGGGGTAACTAGTTGCCCTTAGCAATGAAACATTTAATCTCAGTTAAGTTCTCAGTATTGGCAAATATTGGCACAATGACTACAGAGCTAATGTTCTTGTAATATATAACTAATTGTTTTCTTAAAATAATTCACAATAAATACTTACGTTTGGTATCTTTCGACAAAGAAACTATTCACAAAATACTCACATTACTTCTATAAAAGTGAATTGTGAATAAATAATTACATATATGAAAAGAAAAACTTTGGCGGATATTAAAAACGGCCTAGACGTTATATATTGAGACCCTTCTTATTTTTATTCACTTAAAAGGTATGGTTATTTAGAGGCAATTAAGGTCAGTGCAAAAAGGCTTATGAGGCTCAACTGCAACACTTTGCACAACTCTGTTGTTGCCAAGACTATTAAGTGGGAATGTGGCCTTGAAAAAATATGTCGCCTTATATTTCAAGCCTGGCTGCAAGTAATTATTGTTATTTGTTTCTAAATTGAAATCCCGTTTTCAATTGGATATCATATGAAAGAAGGGATTTTCTAAAAATAATTAAAATAATTACACTGGTCAACACTAGTTTCGGTGCCGAGAAGCTGTACTTTTTTTTAAACTAAGGACCTTATAGTGATTACATAAGTAGTAGGCAAAAATTTTGATATCCTACATGCAAGGGCGGATTCACGGGAGGGGAAATGGGGGAAATTTCCCCCTCCAACGGCTTCAAAAATACACTAGAGAGCTTTCAAGTTTTAAAAAACCATGCAGCATCTGAGAAACAAACTGAAAATTTTTGAAGTTTCTAGTAACACCGGAGATGTGTAGTTTTATAGTTTGTTAACTTATTCATATAAACTTAAAAATTAACAAATCATATTACTCTACAAATTTGCAAAAACTTACATCACATTGAATGGCGATGATATCTAATGTAGTGAAAATTTCCGTAGAATTCGAATATCTTAATGATTTTTTTCGATTGGCCCCAATTTTCCACATAAATGGAAAAATTCAAAAATAATTGCTTGTAAAAACTTTGATTGTCAGCAAATGAATTTTAATTTTTTTTTTTAGTATAGAGAAGAATTCTACAACAATTTTAATTGTGCCAATAGTGTTATGATATTCAATTTAGGAGACTCATATTTTTTTATTTTGCTGAAGAGCCACATTTTTCGAAGTTATCGTCATTTAAACTTTGTATGTTAAGATTACAAATACGAAACAAATTTTGAAAGGACTTTTTTTCAAATTGTCGGTATTTCGTTAGTACATAATGGCTTCTTATATATATTTTTTTAAAATTTCTTCATTATCTTATGGGTTTTGTGAAAAAGTGACGTTTGGTGCTAAGTAAAAAACAATTATGAAAACCCATTATGTATCAAGGAAATACCTACAATTTGAAAAAAGGTCCTTTCAGAATTTTTTTCGTACATGCATTTTAACATACGAGTACAATGTTCAAATTATATAAGAAAAAATATTTTTGCGTTGATGTTAATAAAATGCTCCATAGTAGTTATGACTTTTCTATAAACATGTGTAGGTACTATGTTTAAAATTTTTATAATGAAGTTCTCTATGAAATAGAAGGACTAACTTTTAGTAACTCACATAATTAATTCTGGAAAGAGGGCATCAAAGTTGGAATTTGTTAAAAAAAAAACGAAAACAAAAAATATTTTTTTACCTAATTTCGATCATAATAGCCATATCACTAATACTATAGGCACATTTTATACCTTTAAATATTTGTAGGACTCTTCTCTACACTTAAAAAAATTTTAAATTGATTTGCTGAAGATTAAAGATCTTACAAGCATTTATGTGAAGTATGCGCTCTCAACACTGCATTTTTTTGAATTTTGCCGTCTATGTGTGTATATAGAAAATTGGGGCTAATCGGAATATATGTTACTATCAAGATATTCAGATGCTTCCACACTGCACACTAAAAGCAAAACCGAGTGCAAAGTTGATTTTCCATGCGAGAATCGGAATTAGGGGTGGCCACAGTGAACGCGAGAAACGGCGCTGAAATTCTGATTGTCGTTCGTACATATATGTTACATAACTGTGGACGTTTGACAAAACAACCTCTTTCGATCTACGGTAATAATTCAATATAGCGTAAGTCTTGCGTTGAAGCTATGTATAAAGATTATTCAGTCTCGTGATTCAATAATTAAAATAATTTTTCTACCAAAAATCTATTGTGGTAGCACTTATTTTTGTGGCCCTTCAGAGCAAGTCGAGAATAAACTTTACCTATAAAAATTTCAAAATTCATTTTACACAATCAAAGGATTTATTCACTAACATATACTCATTTGATACTGAGTAGACGAAAATTCACTTGTAAAAATGAGGAGAGCTTCCCAAAATAAAATAGTAGAAAGTTAAATTTGTTTTTTCTTTTTGTTAGCAATAATAACCCTGCAGGATGGAATGTGCCCACACGTTAAAAAATCAGGCAAAATTTGTATAGTATCCAAGTGCAATGAACCTGTACCCCAAATTTATTCTAAATTTATATATTTCCACATATTTTAAGACTAGTCTTAGAAGTATTTAATTAATTAAAGTTGAAAATTTCCTAATTTAAAAAATGTGTCTGGGTATCTTTCGGTGAAATTTTTCAAGAAAAATCGAAATGTACTTTCAACTATATAATTTAATTTTTTTTTCAACTGAAATTATCCAATTGTAAATTAAAAAAATTAACTTTTGAGTTACATAGTAAAATACGTGATTTTACTTGTAAAAATAAAGTTTTTTGATTTAAGAAACCAGTCTTAGAAATATACTCATTTTAAAGTATGGGTGGATTACATTCACGTCAGTAATGGTGTTACGAAAAAGGCGTCTGTAATGCAGGGCTTAAAAGTTAACATAGAAGACCTGATCATCTTTTTTTAACTAACAAAAATCATCCAATTAACGGTTTCTTCCGAAAATTTTGAAATCCTACAAGGCTTTGACATGCAATCAATGCCTTCTTGGCCTCTTGGCAACCCTGTTTGAAGCGAACAGAGCTATAATTCCACTAAAGGAAGAAGAAGCTATATGGCTTATAATGTAAACGTGAACGAACATTATAGTAAAACAATATTTATTTTTTTGGACATAAATTTAACAATTTCCCCCTCCAATATTTTTTCCTGGATCCGCGCCTGGTCTGTCCCTTGAACAATTTTTTAAATTAATATTTTGGAAAATGGGTTGTTTAGTTAAAACAGAGGGCGCTAATCAAGTTTTCAATATTAGTCTCAATCCTAGTAATGGGCCGTGTCCAGACATATAAGGCTACTGTAATCCGCTGACACATCGTGAAAAAATCAAAAAGTTTTTATTTTGAACCGCTCTAATGTACATACAGTGGAACCTCGATTATCCGTCTCCCGATCAACTGTCACTCCGATTAAGCGTCACATTTTGTCAGCAAGCTTTTTTTTTCGTTTTTCGATTCTGTTTATGCATGCACACAATGCGCGAAGCGATTCTGTCTGAAATTTTTCTTACGAAATTCGGAGATGAAAATTTTGCAGAAATTCATTAATCCAGTTCACTTTGTGTGTGATTCAATTTCATAACATGATTGATTTTGTTCATTTGCGCTCTCTAACTGATTTTGGTCAGTTGCAAAGTCTCAAGCTGTTGTAAAGCAACCAAAAGTGACGAATTTTTTCACCAAAACATCTTGATTCGATTGTAAACTATCACATTGTTTTTTATTCGATAGTAAAATACGAAAATGACAAATCAACATTTTTTGTTAAGTTTCCTTTTTTCTTGCGTTTTTGTATTATATGTACGTATATTCAATACCTTGTATTCTAGCGTCACCATACAGAATCGAAACAAAATTCTGCTTTATATTCGATTATCCATCTATTCAATTATCCGTCAGGCTGCTGGTCCCGTGCCTGACGAATAATCGAGGTTCCACTGTACATACATATACACACATATATTTACTATAGTTGACGTAAGGACACAATACATAAGATAATAAATTTAATGGAGATAAATTTGAACGAATATTTCTACCGCCTCATTTTGTTTACTTAATCTGGTAGGTATTTTCTTTATAATAAGTGGCGCAAGAAACCACAATAGTATACACCATTTTATATGTGCTGGTGAAATGTCTACCCAACCCTAACAGTTTGGAAACTTACTTATATTAATCGCCTTGACGCCACGCAAGGCTGGATGAAGCAGGGCTCCTGGTGGATCTAAGAGACCTAGAGTTGATGCAGTTGTTTCAGCTTCACTGGGCATTGAAAGTGCCGTTGATGGGTGCACTGAGCTGAGACCTGTCACAGCGGCAACGCCTGTTGTTGGTTTAAGGATACTCGCCATGCCGACTGCTGTTAGTTGATGTTGAAGCGCAACAGCCATTGCAGAAGGATGAACTGATAAAAAATGATAATAAGTTTTAGAATTAATGCTTTTAAGATGTACTCGTATAAGAGTGATTTTTTTATTTTTCGAAAATTTAATTTCTCAAATTTACATGAAATGTTGTTGGTAAACTCTATACATTGTAGAGCCTATACATACATATGTATAGGGTGTTTTTTTTAGAGGTTTGTTTTTCGAATAGAGATAAAACTGGCATTTTATGGTCAAATCTGGCAACTCTAATGTCATTTATGTTCAGTTTGGTTTGCCATTTCATCATGAACAGGTTGACAAAAGAACAACGCTTGCAAATCGGGCAAATTTATTTCGAAAATAATGGTTCAGTTCGCGAAGTTTACCGCAAGCTCCGTCCATTTTATGGTCGACATAATCGTCCATCAGAGCAATTAATTCGGTTAACCATGGGTCGTTTTCGCACTACGTTTACTCTATGTGATAATACGCATCCGCAGAGACGTCGAACAGTGCGCACCGAAGAAACAATTGCCGCTGTAGAGCAAAATGTTGAAGAGGACCCGAATGAATCGATTCGCCACCGTGCACAGCAATTGGAGCTTTGTCCATCAACTTTATGGAAGATTTTGCGCAAAGATCTTGGCTTGCGACCTTACAAGATCCAGCTTGTGCAAGAATTAAAGCCGCGAGACCATGCAATGCGTCGTGATTTTGGTGTATGGGCCGAAAATGAGATTGATCTCGATGCTGATTTTCATCGCAAAATTTTGTTCAGTGATGAGGCTCATTTTTGGTTGAATGGCTACGTCAACAAGCAAAATTGCCGCATTTGGAGTGAAGAGAATCCACATGAGACCCTTGAGACGCCATTACATCCACAAAAACTGACTGCACGCAGAGAAGGAATCTGGTTGTGGCAACCATATTCGAATAGCATAATGTAATGGTAGGGCTATGATTGAGGCAAACATAGTGCTTTATTATACCAACCATGTATATACAGAACATTTTTAACATATTATCGTCACATTTAACAATTTAATGGTCATTGTAAAAATAATTATTGTTCCCTTTTAACATAATGTGGTTAGAAAATAACCATATAATGTTTGTCCCTAACCATTTGTTGTCCCTCAAATAATCATATTATGGTCTTAGGTAATCATAATGTGGTCCCAAAATAACCATATTATGGTCCAAGTAATCATAATATGGCCATAAGTTACCATAGTATGATTCAAACGTAACAATACTTTGGTCCAAAATAAACATATTATGACCACAATTTACCATAATATGGTTCCAAAATAACCATGTTATAGTCCAAAGTAATCATACTATGCAACCATGTTATGATACAGTTTTCCATAATATGGTTATATTTATGTATTGAAATACCTGTGAATAAAATACATTATTTATTTTAAAGAATATTTTTATTTATTTTATTTTATACATAAACTTTATGAGAAAAAGGTTACAATAGGTACATCAGTTCACAAAGAAGTTATTTCCTTTTGATACACAAATATAACCGAATACACACAACATGTAAGGAGAAAGCAAAAACAATTCTTGACAACACATGTGCGTTTGAAACATTCTCTGATTGCGATAATAAATAAGTTGATTTTTGCGACTGGTTATTTTTATTATAATTAAACATTATGAACTTACAGTCATTTTAGCAAAGACCAATATTGTAAATTTTACTTATTGATCAATGCTATTTTTTTTATTCAACGGTCAGGGGATCGACTCCATGTACAACATTAACCAAAAAACTGGTCTGATGAGGCTATGTGGTAATAGCCGAAACATATGTCACCAATTACCAGGTTAAATTGTTCCATTTGTTATCTTTGTCATGTTTGTTGAATAAAAAAAATAGCATTGATCAATAAGTAAAATTTACAATATTGGTCTTTGCTAAAATGACTGTAAGTTCATAATGTTTTATTATGATAATAAATAACTTTATTGTTTACAAAAATAATGTTGTTGGTTGGCACCAAATATACACAAAATGTATGAAAGAATTATTGCAGTAAATTTCATTGAAGGAGAACACATTTAATAAGCAAATTACTAACTTTAAAAATCACTTTATTTTCACAATTTATTTTACACAATATTTAATCACGACTGCACCCGACTACTCTGTTTACCAATTAGTAACTAAATAAATTAGCTTGAAAACTTTACAGCTACTTACTAAATGATAATGTTATTATTCCTTCTAAACATATTATATTTGATGCTGATAAAATACTGACAATTATATGATTGAAAGTAAAAATCTAACACATTATGATTACTTATAACTATGTAAATGGTAAGAAACCATAAGATATTTTGTTGATACAAAAGAGTATTATAGCGACAATTATTAAATAGTTTCGCTGATAATGTTAGGCTTTCCCAAAGTAACCATATTATAACTTTTTTATAAAACAATCAAGTTATTATAAAATTTTAATCAGGTATTTATTATAGGGATAATATTGTGGTAAAAACTAATAAGTATTTGATTGTGGAAACAATTGTATGACTTTATCAACTATTAAGTAATTGCTGCGACAATGCTCAACCATGTTTTTTCTCTGCGTGTGTTTGGTGTGCTCTATGGGCTGGTGGAGTCATTGGGCCATACTTCTTCCGAAAGAATGCTGGAGACTCAGTTACCGTTAATGGAGATAGGTATAGAGCCATGATAACCGACTATTTTGTTCCCGAATTGGATGGCATGAATGTGGATGAGTTGTGGTTCCAACAAGACGGCGCTACATGCCACACAGCGCACGTCACAATCAATTTATTGAAGGAAACATTCGATGAGCGCATAATTTCGCGGAATGGACCTGTCAATTGGCCACCAAGATCGTGTGATTTGACACCATTGGATTATTTTCTTTGGGGATATGTGAAGTCGCTCGTCTACGCCAACAAACCAGAAACGTTAGGGGACTTGGAAGCCAACATTCGTGGCGTTATTGCCGACATACGGCCCCATATGCTCGAAAAAGTGGTTCAAAATTGGACCTGTAGAATTGGCTTTATTCGAACCAGCCGCGGCGGCCACATGCCCGAAATCATATTTAAACATTAATGGCATAAAATTATCCTTCCAATAAAACCAAATTGATGGACATTAAAACGATTTTCTTGTGTTTTATTTCAATTCGAAGCTCTATACCTCTAAAAAAAACACCCGTTATATCAATAGAAAACCACCATCGATGTCTATATTTTTTGTTAAGAGGAATAAAAAATTCACCTATAAAAAGTTCTAATTTAAATTGTTTTAAAGTTACAGAATCGAAAAACAAGTTTTTGGTTGTAAATTGATTGATTTTTGTGCACAAATGCAATTTTTAAAAAAATTTAATTCTCTAGAAAATTAAAAACCTGAACATCCTCAAGATATTCAAACTAAATTACTTTTAGAAAAGATTTTTTTGTTCTTTATAATCAATCAAGGAATTATTATTTATACAGCGTGTTCTCATGGAAGGTATACTACTTTGTTCTGTCGCTATTTTGTTAAATATTACGGGCATTTCAAGGATGTACATTCTGAAATTCGTTCACATTCAGCCCAATTGTACAGCGTGGGCCAAAAGGCACCATGGGGTTTAAAAATTTAATAACTTTTTCGTTTATATATTTATTTTTTTTTTTTTTTTTAGATTATAAAATATACAAAATGGAAATTTTTTTACACTATGTATGAAAAATAATGTCTTTTAAATGACCCCCGTTTTCAGCTTCACAATGATGGGCTCTTTTTAGAGCATTTTCCATAACAGCCGTCAGAATTGGTGGCTGTAGCGTTCGAATTTCGGCAACAATGTTGGCCTTGAGTTCAAGAATGGTTTCAGGCTTGTTTACATACACTCTCTCCTTCAAATAACCCCAAAGAAAATAGTCGGGTGCTGTCAAATCTGGCCAATTAATTTCCGAATTTCTGGAAATTATTTTTTCTCGAAAAATTTGCCTTAAAAGTGTCATTGTGTCTCGGACAGTGGCTCCATCCTGCTGAAATCATTCATTTTTGAAGAAGTAAGGCCCAATGATGTTTTCAGATGTAATGCCACACCATACTGTACACCTAATGGAATGCAATTGGCGTTGATGAATGGCTCTCGGATTTTCAGACCCTCAGAACCTACAGCCATTCAAATGAAAATGAGCTTCATCACTTATAATCAGATTTTTACCAGATTTTCTTTGCGTTAAAATAATTGATCGTTGATTTAAATAATAAAATTCTATTATTCTGGCTTTTTGTTCAGTTGTGAATCTCCCCATTATTTATTCCCCAGGTGTTATTTATATAATCTGAAAAAAAAAAATGAAATAAAAAAAATATATAAACGAAAAAGTTATTAAATTTTTAAGCCCCATAGTGACTTTTGGCCCACGCTTACTTCTAAAAGGTGTGAAAGAAAACGCACAATTAACTTTATA
This sequence comes from Tricholauxania praeusta, assembly GCA_949775025.1. Lineage (NCBI taxonomy): Eukaryota > Metazoa > Arthropoda > Insecta > Diptera > Lauxaniidae > Tricholauxania > Tricholauxania praeusta. Next base: position 80,285,453 of record OX459031.1, read on the forward strand.
TGAGGCTTAGTTGCCAAGTTATTTCCAAGTTATATACATAGTACAATTCATATGAGAAACGAAAAAGCAAAACAACGAAAACAGATTTTAGTTTAGCGTTTTAGTAAGTTTTCTGTTTTTTGTTGTTTTGCTTTTTCGTTTTTCATTTGAATTGTACTAGGAAACAAAGTGGATCTAGGAAGCTGAAATTTTGGGAGAATTTTCTTTAAGTCCGATTCTATTATATAGGCTATATTCTATTATATAGGACTGCAAATTAAAAAAAAAAAATAAAAATGCCTCCTTCGGGTGTATTTTTTATACATTTTTAGTCACACGAAAAATAAGAGCGTAGTTTGACAACAGTGGGTGGCTTCCCCCATTCAACTAAAAAACCCCTTTAGTAAGGCGGTTTTTTCGTTAAATTTCAACGAAATTGGACATAAACTCTGTCCGCGCCGTTTTCAGGTTTGAGCTAGGAAACTCAAATGTTGGGACAACTATTTTTATTTCTCAAGCTATAATATAGGAAAAAATAAATAAAATCCCTCTCCAAAAGTTTGAGAAAAAAAACCCTAGTACATATGCTACATAATACAGTAATCTCCGCTATAACACGGTACCTTTATAACGCGTTTTCATATTACGCGATTTTACGTTCCTCGTATAACACGTGTTTTCCACATAAAACGCAAGTATTTTCCGCTTTATATTTCTGTACTGTGAAATATATAATGATTTGTACAGTTCATAATCAATTTCACGTACGTTTGTACATGATGTCAATTGTGTTCTTATAAAATTGTACATAACGCGTTATACGGGGATCTCGTACAACGCGTTTTCCTATAACGCTTGACGAATCTACCGTGTTACTGGGGGAATTACTGTACATAGGATGTTACACACTGTTCTCTTTGTTCAACGCGAAAAAGATTGTTGCCTACGCTAACGAAAGATTCGACTTATGGGAATCGTTTCCTGAACGCTTTGATAATTAAACTAAGTAGTTAAGGTAATATCTTCGGCCAGGCCGAAACTCACATAACCTGCACCGCAAGAACCTTTTAAATAAATGATAAAAAGGCGCTGACTAAGTCGAAAAAAATCTAAAACATAAAAAGGTTGAAAAATGCTGAAACAGGTAAAAAGTCTGAAAAAGTCGAAAAAATATGGAAACCATTGAAGAAATTGAAAATGTCGAATATATATGCAAAGTTTTGAAAAAAGTTGAAGGAGGTTGAGATATGTTGAACATATACATATGGGATGTATTGGAAAAAGTTAAAAGTTTGAGAAGTCAAAAGAATATGGAAAATATTGGAAAAAATCGTATAGAAATGAAAAAAGTTTAAATATGCCACGCCTACTTCTCCAATTTTGTCTACTTTTTGTTCAATGAATTTTATTCATAACCAACATCCGCATTCGAAGTTTTAGCACAATAGCTTGAATAGTTTGTGCATAGTTTGCGATATTTGGCGTAATTAGCCATAAAATTTAGGGCAGTGGCACACCCATTGGTACAATCCAGTCCGATTTTGATCCACAAATGGCTTTCCACAAACAAACCTTTTACACCAACTTTTCGTATGATTGCTCACATGACATGTGTCTCGAAATATTGTATGTATTTACTTGTATGGGAGGTGCCACGCCTACTGGTGCTGTTTCGGCCACTTATGGATTAGATATACTTTATAGCAAGTAAACCACTTAGATTAAATTGCATACCAATTTCTGCAATTGTTCACTTAAAACAGCGCTAAGAATTTTATGTGGGAGGTGCCACGCCCAGTGATACGATCCCGTCGAAATTCAATTAATTTTAAAGCTTATAGTGACTAACATTTATGCACCAAATTTTATGAAGTTTACTCTCATATCACACTATCTATAACAATTAACGTTCCACGCCCACAGGTTCTATTGAACCAAATTTTTTTAACAAGATACCTTATAGCAAGTTTATTTGCCTCAATAAATTTCATAACGATTACGTCGTTAGCTAATATAACGTATATAAATACGGTGGGCTGCGTCACGCCCTTCAACGAGTTTATCCAGTTTATTGAATACTGCTTTCAGCGGCATCGTCTCTTAAATTTTTATGAACTTTAAGAACGGTACTTTACACATTTGGACATACCATTAAAATTACTTAACCATTTGATTAAAAATTAACCATATCGCTCGTTTGCTGGACGACCGTCGTAACTCAAAAAACTTAAATTTGGAGAAAAACGCATAGTTATTAAGTTTTCAATAAATTAATTCTTTCGAGTAAATAAATTCAAGTATGTCGACATACATATGTACATACGTATATTCTTCTTACAATACAAGTTCATTAAATACAGTTATTTTTTCACACAATAAATATGACGGTTATTTCTGCATAATTAACTCGAATACTTTTTTTTTTAGAGTTGTGACGGTCTTCCAGCGAATGAGCAATATGCCTAAGTGACATGATTTGTATTTAATCAACAAATTTTTGAAAGGACACCGTCACATAAAAACAGTTTATTCATAAAAATATAAAAATAAATTGAGCATCTCTCCCAGTCTCTGATGATTTCATTTTTGAGTTTAGTCCGCAAAGTCATATAGTTTTATAATTTCAGAACAAAGTTTTGCATAAAACTTTTTTTAATTTATATTAAATGTTTCAGCAATATCAGAAAATTCATTAAGCATCATCTCTGCCTTACCCAAGTAGATATTTCGGTCATCGTTCCGTAACTGTGACCATACATTCGGTTTGTTTCGGTTAAGTATTTGTGTAGATAACTACTCAAACCCCGCTATGTTACGTAAGTGTTACGTAACCGTTACCAAGTGGGGATATGGAAGATATAATGATCTGTGTAGTTATTGTTACTGAATTTGTGACTGATTTGTGACCACAATTTGTAGTTATAGCGACCCACACGCAGACGTTTTTGTGTAAAAAATATTTTACTTTTAAGTTACTTTTTTCTTTGTAGTATACATACATAAATGAATATGAAGCATTAATATTAATATGTATGCGTATTATTATGACTTATAATATTTACTTTTTATATGAACTAAATTCTGCATATTATGCGTAGAAATTCAAAGGAAGCTCATTTTTATTGGAAATATTAATATTCTGTTGAACGAAAAACTTATGCGCTTAGTAAATATCGAATATTTAGTAATATATTAAAAATATTAAAAAAAAAATTTAGTAATCAAATGCTTTTTAAAATGCTGGAATGATCTTAAAACGTTTACTATGTGTTTTAAATGTATGATTATAGCCTTATTGAGATAATTTGAGCCTTAAATTTGCATAATAACTTTTTTAGAAATTATTTACAATTATAAATCAAAATGGATGTCTTATGAAAAATGGCGTCAGGCTTATTTGTGACCGCATCATATGTTGTGACCGATTGTGTCTACACTGTTACCATTCAGTACAAAACTTATATGTATTATGTTACCTACACTGTGTGGTTAACATGACTTAATTTACACAATTGTGCTCATACCTACACAACAACTACACTTTGTAGTTCGTGTGTACCTTTAAGCGCGAAGCTGTTTAATAATAAAAATTTCAACGTAACTCATTACAAATTAGAGTTTTAAAAAAGAAATTGTTCTTTTTACTATGTGTAAGCGGATATCTATAGCATTACACATCTTGACAACGCTCCTCAAGAGATTTCCATCAATATTGAATACTGAATTAGCGCCGCCTGTTTGAATTTGTCAATTCAACTCCTATCTTGTTCGAAAATTCGATAACCCTTATAACTTGAGCAACTTTTAAAATCAATCTATTTCTTCAAAAGCTGACAACTTCAAACAGGCGGCTCAAATCCAGTATTCAATATGATTAGAATCCTATGAGGAGCATTTTCAAGATATGTAACGCTATAAATATCCGCTACACATCGTAAAAAAAAAATTGTTTTGAACCACTTTACTTTCAAAATGTTATGTACACATATGTATGTGACCGAAATGTGTCTCTAACTAAATTTGTGTACGAAATGGTCACATTTTGAGTCACTTTTACTGATTTGTGCCTAAAATATCGTGGTTACCAACAGGTAACTTTTAAGAGGAACCGTGTAGTTATTGTTACTAAAATTTGACCCAAATAAGATCAATTTGGTACACAAAAATTACTGAAATGTTACCATAAAGTCAAACTGACCTTATCAGCATTTTTTCAGTTAATAATAGGTTAATGTGACTCAATACAGGAAAAGTTACTTTATTTACACAAAATTTAGTCACAATAACCACGCTGTGACTCGCACGCGAATTTTGTGACCTTAAAAGTCACAAATTTCTACTTGGGTAGGCCCAACATAAATATTTTTGTCGTCAACGAATATACATATCGTAAATTTATGTTCAATAATAGCGATTTTATTAACGAAATTCAAAAGGCTGTAACAACATGCGCCTGTATTTTATATAATAAATACAAAGGTTTAAAACACTTGCTTTGACTCTTTTCAATCTTTTTCATATGAAATTCATAACATTTTGTTTTCTCATTATTAAATGATTTAATTTCATAAATGAATGTAATAAATATTCAGTAAAAAAAAATTTTTTTTTAAAATTTACTAAAAAACTTAAAATTTTAGTTCTGGCGAAAAATCCTGGTAAATCAAGAATATTTCAGATTTATGTACAACCTTTGTTTTAAATAATGCACAAACATTTCAACGTTGTTATGTACGTCATTTTGTTCCAGAAAAAAAAATTCAACACATGAAAAACAAATTTCCTCCCGAAATAAATCTCACGTTGTGTTTTAAGCAAGATTGGAAAAATGTTTAAATTTAAAATATAATTCAGTATGCAACGTTTGTTGCTTCTCCTGTAAGGAACTAAAAAGTGTTATTGCATATTTTTGGATGTTAATTGACGATATGTGCTGTCTTGTTTGATATTAAAGTCGTTCAAATTATTTACGTAAATGAATTGTTTTGAACAAAATTGTGCATTACTATTAGTAAATAGCTTCTGACGGCACGCAGCAGTTTTGTAAAATTTGGGATTTTCACTCTGAAATTTTTTGTTCAAATTATGTATTTGTCAATCTCAGTATATATGATAACAAGTGAAAATATACTTATCTGGTCAAATTTAAGTTTCGGAAATATTAATATTCAAATCCGAATTAGCATCAAGTTTTCTGGGTAGAAAATAATGCTGAAGTGGTCCTGTTCTAATATTCGAAAAAAAATAATGGATACCAAAATAAAATTTTCAAGTGCCAAAGAGTCCAAAAATTTTCTATAAGTGCCAATTTGGCACCGAAGTGCTCGTCTTGGAAGCGCTAACTGGGAGTCATGCACACAAGCGATGTCAGATGTGGGATTGCACCTTAACCTTTATGCGATCGGGATTGTAAACTTACGTAGGCGGTCGGAAGTCTACATTTGTAGACAACATATCAACATATCAGAAAAAATCATCGTACACAGATGGTTATACTTAAATTCAGTTAAGCATATTTATTTGATAAAGTATATTATAAAATACATTTCAAATCGAAATAAAAATTTTAGTTTTCATTTAAATAGCAGCACTTACCGTTAGTATACATAAGTAAATGCATATGCGTCGCACACTGGTTTTTTCACCAACTGCAAATCTTGCGTGTTGTTTAACGATTTCCGGTATCGCAATATTGACAACGGACAGGATTCTTGGGCTATTGGTTGTTAGAAATATCAGGCAAGCCGCGCAAATTAGAGCTCGAAGACATAGCAGGACAGTGACCGAGTGTCATCTCTATAGCCAGACGTGTTTGTGCACAGCATACCCTTGGTATTTTAGAGCGCTGTTCAATTGCCGGCATGAAAAGCTGTTTAGCTAGGCTTCGCAGAAAGATTCGACACTTGTCGGTTCTCTGGATACCACAGACTTTATGAGCCCTTTAGTAGCTTGAGATGGGCCAATAGCGGCGCTACGAAACAGATTATGAGCACTCGTGCGAACTCCTCGATTAGGCAGGTTGGTAAGGCAGATTGTAACTAATGCACCAGGATGTTGCAAGGTAGATGCTTCTTCCTTAACATCGCCCTCAAAATCTTCATGAAACAATACGCCTGCTTCTTGCTCATCGTTTCTAATATCGTCTTCTTCATTAATCACATCGATTTCGGCATCTGACTCTTCAGAATTGTGGCAAGGCGGTATGTAATCCTGACACGAATTATCGTCAAAATTTTGACCCTCTTCCTTTTTTTCGTCATGATCGCTCAGTAGACACTCTCTCTGCTGTTGAACCTTTTTGTATCTTATCAAGATTTTTATTTCTTCTCATTCGGGTCACACAAAAAATAAAACACACTAACCGTTTAATCACTCGCTGCGGACAATTTGAAGCACGTTACATTCTCCAAGGTATTAATTTATATCACTATGTACATATATTTGATAGAAAGCTATTTAACAGTCGAAAAAGCACAGCAAAATGAAATCAACCGTGCAATGAGCTTGAGGAGCAATACAAAATTAAAATTTGCAGTATGAAAAAATTAATAGCTTATTACCTACGATTGCGAAATATGTAATTACGTCACATATTTAAACACTTGCAAGTACTCCACGGTGGGCTTTAACCAACTTTAAATAACAAGTTGAGTTGCAGCAAAAACTTGAATGTGGAATTATTTGGGATGTTAATCAAAGTAAAAATGCATCAAAAGGAAAAAAAAATCCTTAGAGCTTTTTTTTTTTAATTCCATATTTACTGTTTTTTAGTAATATTATCTAGTATAATATGTGTATAACGTACGTATGAAATTTAAAAAACATCCGATTCTGCTCAAATTTTGACACGTTAAAGAACCTAAAAAGACAGTCTCACAGTTCAAATTCGGGGTCTTGAGTACTGTTAGGTTAAATTTCGAAAAAACCCAATTTTTGCGAAAATAGCCAAATTCAATGTTTGATATCTCTGGGCCTGGTCAACCATTTTCACTACATTGTATCTCATTTAAAAGCGAATAAATAGATAAACATAATAAAATCGGTCTTTAATATTATGAATAAAACTACGATTAAGAACACCGTTTTTAAAGCAGTCATATTTTACTAAGCCTTATTTAACTTAATCGGGTCGCAAAAATAAGTCTTAAGGTCTAGGGTTTAAAATTATTTTTTATGTATAAAAAATTACATAACAAAAAAAAATTGATATCCACAACTTTAAATTTAGATCTGAGGGCTTTTAGGACAAATATTTTTAAACCGGACTAAACACGACCATTTTCAGGTCTAAATATGGTTCTTTCTCTAGACCCCGACCACCTAGGAAGCTGAAATTTAGACTGTAGTGCTATCTATTAAAGTATTTTGACGTGTCAAAATTTGAAGAAAATCGAATAACTTTTAAATTTCATACGTATGTATGTTATGCATACATATGTAATATCATTAAAAAACAGTAAATATGGAATTAAAAAAAAGCTCTAAGGATTTCTTATATTTTTCATATATCGACTCTAAATTACATCCCAAATAATCCCCAATTAAAGTTTTTGTTGTAACTCACACTTTTATTAAAAGTTGGTTAAAGCCCACCGTGACTCACAAATATGCGAAAGAAAGCATAGAATAATATTAGTGAGAAAAAATCGTGTTTCGACTAGCTGTAATCAATATAATCTGAGATAAGTAAAAATGTAAAGGAAATTTCCATACAAATTGTATGGTGTCTACATTTGTAGACTACCGGCCAGGAGATGGTAGTTTTTAAAAGTCAGGTGTGGAGGTCTTATAAGCTACTTTTTTAATGTTCCTATTTGTGTTTTTGGAACAAAATTTCATAATAATGTTTTTGTACAGAGCTTCTTGTTCAGTACTTTTAGTGCAAAAAAACAACAAACAAATTACAAGCGCAAAATACATTAAAGTGGGCAACGAGCTGCTTATACTAGTATCAATGACCGCTACGTCATATCATCAGTAAGCTTAGTTAGCCGAAGTATAGTAGTGTGCAAGCCTACTATGTTCTACTTCTTGCGTTGATCAGTTGAGAATCACAGCAATAAACAAAACAAAACTTATACGTTTTAGTGTAATTGCTTTTGTAATCTCTTTAATATCACACATTTCTTGACGAGCGCTTCGTTGTCCGCTTTTCTGGCGATCCGAACGAAGTTTCAAGTGCAACAAGTAAATATCGGCGAGCTCACCGAGGGTAATTTTTGTATTTGTGTTTTTGGAACAAAATTTCATAATAATTTTTTTGTACAGAGCTTCTTGTTCAGTTCTTTTAGTGCAAAAAACAACAAAAAAATTACAAGCGCAAAATGCATTAGTAGGTTTGCAGACTACTATACTTCGGCTAACAAAGCTTACTGATGATATTACGTAGCGGTCATTGAAACTCGTATAAGCAGCTCGTTGCCCATTTTAATGCATTTTGCGCTTGTAATTTTTTTGTTGTTTTTTGCACTAATACTGGGTGTTTTTTTTAGAGGTTTGTTTTTCGAATAGAGATAAAACTGGCATTTTATGGTCAAATCTGGCAACTCTAATGTCATTTATGTTCAGTTTGGTTTGCCATTTCATCATGAACAGGTTGACAAAAGAACAACGCTTGCAAATCGTGCAAATTTATTTCGAAAATAATGGTTCAGTTCGCGAAGTTTACCGCAAGCTCCGTCCATTTTATGGTCGACATAATCGTCCATCAGAGCAATTAATTCGGTTAACCATGGGTCGTTTTTGCACTACGTTTACTCTATGTGATAATACGCATCCGCAGAGACGTCGAACAGTGCGCACCGAAGAAACAATTGCCGCTGTAGAGCAAAATGTTGAAGAGGACCCGAATGAATCGATTCGCCACCGTGCACAGCAATTGGAGCTTTGTCCATCAACTTTATGGAAGATTTTGCGCAAAGATCTTGGCTTGCGACCTTACAAGATCCAGCTTGTGATAGAATTAAAGCCGCGAGACCATGCAATGCGTCGTGATTTTGGTGTATGGGCCGAAAATTAGATTGATCTCGATGCTGATTTTCATCGCAAAATTTTGTTCAGTGATGAGGCTCAGTTTTGGTTGAATGGCTACGTCAACAAGCAAAATTGCCGCATTTGAAGTGAAGAGAATCCACATGAGACCCTTGAGACGCCATTACATCCACAAAAACTGACTGTTTGGTGTGCTCTATGGGCTGGTGGAGTCATTGGGCCATACTTCTTCCGAAATAATGCTGGAGAGTCAGTTACCGTTAATGGAGACCGGTATAGAGCCATGATAACCGACTATTTTGTTCCCGAATTGGATGGCATGAATGTGGATGAGTTGTGGTTCCAACAAGACGGCGCTACATGCCACACAGCGCACGTCACAATCAATTTATTGAAGGAAACATTCGATGAGCGCATAATTTCGCGGAATGGACCTGTCAATTGGCCACCAAGATCGTGTGATTTGACACCATTGGATTATTTTCTTTGGGGATATGTGAAGTCGCTCGTCTACGCCAACAAACCAGAAACGTTAGGGGACTTGGAAGCCAACATTCGTGGCGTTATTGCCGACATACGGCCCCATATGCTCAAAAAAGTGGTTCAAAATTGGACCTGTAGAATTGGCTTTATTCGAGCCAGCCGCGGCGGCCACATGCCCGAAATCATATTTAAACATTAATGGCATAAAATTATCCTTCCAATAAAGCCAAATTGATGGACATTAAAACGATTTTCTTGTGTTTTATTTCAATTCGAAGCTCTATACCTCTAAAAAAAACACCCGTAGTACTGAACAAGAAGCTGTGTACAAAAATATTACTTCTTTAATGTTTTTAGTGGCAAAAACTGCTTAGAATTGTTTTTTAGGAGGGTACTGATAGCCCTGGACTCTTATGTATGTTGTGATAATTTTTTTTTATTAAACTTTTTATGCAAAAATGCTACAAATGTAGACAGCCGACCGGATAAAGGTTAAACAGATAACTTGATTTCTGTCAAGTCGTTTGTCAGATATTATTATATTTCTTGGCATGCAAACTCTAGAAAACATTTTCATGTTTGATATTGTGCTCCAAGAGCTCTTAGGTCTTGTGTGCCTTTTTATTTGAAAAAGATTTGAAATAATTTTGATTAATGGTTAATGAGATAAATTCAAATTCTAATTTTCTCAATTTCAAAAAATGCAATGAAAACTTTATTAAATATGTAGTATTTTTTTAGGAGGTTATGTAATTTATACATACATACTTTTATATTTCAAAGATCTAGTCTGTAATAATAATTGTTCAAAGACTGCAATATATACTTAAATAAGTATATAAATATGTTATGAAGAAGCACTGCCTGGGAAAAATGCCGCCCCTGAAAAGTGCTGCCCGGGGCGGGCCGATGTTGCTTAAAAGTACACAAATAAGGCTCTATCTTTTTGGGAAAGGAGCGAAAAGGTCCGCAAAAATATGGCGTATGAAGCCTTCATAGAAAAGTGTATTACTAACATTGTCAAACACGGTGGAGGCTCAGTTGTGGTTTGGGGCTGTATGGCGGCAACAGGTGTATAATACTTAGATAACTTAGCCATTTTGAAGGACAATGTTGACCCTAGCGTCGAGAAATTAGGCTTGGCTTGAAACTGGATCTTCCAATCCGACAACGATCCAAAGCAAGAGTCGAAAATTGTAAGGGTGTGGCTACTGTACAAGACTCCTAAGGATCATCCACCGCAGTCCCCGGATGTTAACCCGATCGAGCATCTGTGGGAACACCATTTACTGAAAAATCAAACAAAGGGCTTTTTCAAGCAAGGCAGGCTTAAAGAAGGCTCTAAGGGAAGAATGGAGCGAAATCTGCCCAGATGTAACAAAAAAATTTATCGAGTCGATGCCTAGGAGACTAAACGAGGTGCTTAAGGCCAAAGGAAAACAAACCACATATTAAAATATTTAAAAAGTTTACTTTTTATAGTGAAGTTTTGTGCTCTTCTGTTTGCTGTTTACTTTTTTTTGACGCGTAAAATTTGGTCTTTTTCTAATTAAAGTCAATTTATTTTTTTCTTAATTAGTTTTGTTAAATGTTTATATCGAAATCAGCTATTATTAAATAAATCTTGAATTCCTTATATTTATTTTTAATTTTGTGTTATTAACTTCATTTTAATAAAACTTTCAATATGAGTATTTAAGGTGTTTACTTTCTTTTGACGCTCCCATATTATAATATATGACAGGTAGCCTATTAGGTAGCACGCAGGACTATGAATCGCTGAGACATGGGTTCGAGACTGATTTTTCAAATTTGAAAATCGTAACTAAAAATTAAGTTTGATAATAATATAAAATTATATGTAATAAAGTTTTACAATTTGCATATTAAATAATTTGATAATTAAATAAAATTAATTATAACAAGGGATCCGGATATGAAGTCCGTTCCGAATTCGAGACGGATCCGACAAAGCGGACGATCCTTCCGTTTTTTTCGAGAAGAATTTCATACGAAAACGAGTTCAAATCAGATAGGAAATGGAATCCGTTTCAGATACAATGTACGAAGAAACGATTCCGTTTCGAATTCGAAATGGATCCTTTTAGTACACTGGGTGGTGTGGATAAAACACACACAGTCAAAATAACATTTCATTTACAGTCAAACTTCCATATAGCGATACGCATGGGACCAGAAAAAAAATTCGTTATATAGAAAATTCATTATATAGATATAATTTTTTTTTATTACTTATTTAAAGAAGTCAGTAATTTTATTTATTTATTTCCTTGAACAAAATCATCTAATACATTAAGAGAAGCATACACATTAGTCGGAACGTTGCTCCTTATCTCCAGAAAGTTTCGAAATTCGTCAAATGTCACGCCTTCTTCAACTTTTTCTATAATCAATTACTTTTTTTCGAGAGAAAGGCTACTTAGTTGCAAAATTTTCACTCCTATCACTGAACACTGACTGAACTATAGTCACCATGAATAGTGAAGGAACTTTCTTTCTATCGATTGTTGTTATTTTCATATTTTGGGGATCCCTTTAAAATGTTTTCTTTTTTCTCCGTATGTAAGTAGTTTTATTGACATGCTTAACAGAAAGTTATTTTACAAAATTCGCTTTAAGGAGATCAGAAACGCATAAAAGTTTGATTTTCAGCATCAAAATTTCTTCGTTTTAAAGAAAATCTCGCTATAAAGAAATTCGTTGTAAGAAGATCAAATTATACTGAATATACAACGAGAAAGCTGTGTACTTGAACTCAGTTCTTACTAGAGAGAGCTTCGTTGCATAAAAGTTCGTTATAAGGAAGTTTGACTGTATTTGACAATTCAGTGATGCATGCTTTTGCCAGTACTTTCCCTAAAATTATTTAAAATAAGTAATCATAAATTTGGATACTTATTGTTTTAAATTAATATATTTCGTTTATTTAGGAAATATATAAGAAATAAAATGTATATAATATTGGAAATATCACATAAGCTTGCATCTGTGGCTACATTGATTCTTAAGTTCATGTAAGTACGACATAGCCACTAAAAAGTTTATTCTGAGATCCTTATGCATTTGACAGGCTTTTCGTTCGAATTTAACAGTTGGTTAAGCTAGCCCATGCATGGTTTACTTGGCGCTTTAGTTCGCATGCAGACTATAACGTCATAGATACGACTTAGGTTTCTTTATGGAAAATAAGATCTTGGTAATCTCATGTAATAGACCTTAAGATACAGTGTACAAAATATCATAGAAAAAAAAAGATAAATCTTTATGAATATTGTTTAATTAAATCGAAAGTGCGTAAAATACGAATTCCGTCCTGAACCATTATATTGAATTTGTGCACATAATAATTAGACAAAATATAAATTTTGTGAAATAAAAGAACAATAAAACGAAAAAAAAATTGAGATTTTGCACATGTAAGGCAACCTAAAGTAAAGCTGGTGAGATTGCTTAGGGCTAAAAGGAGAATACGGAATCTTTTAGCAGGATGAACGGGTACAGAACGCGGTGCCTATGTATGACATCTGGCGTCACCATATTAACTGATGCGGTTTGTGGTTGTTGACTTCAATTTAGTCAGTCTTTCGGCTTCAATAATGTTTTTGTTTTTTTGTAAATCTCTATTTCCTTTTTATTTCTGATGACATACGGTCGGTACGTTACAGATTTTGGCGCCCAACGTGGGGCCGATAGACCATTTCTGATACTTTTTCAGTCAACTACTGATTGCTGTCAGCTGGACACAATGAAGTATTAAGCCAGAGTTTTTTTTTTGCGCAGTGTATTTCAACCATGGAGTAAATTTTTCGTGAATGTTTTGACTGACTTTATTATGATCTTAAACGCAAATAATTCTGTGGCAAAAAGCAATAACAGCTTAAGACTAAAATTGATATTTCGAGAAAATACGGTTTAAAGTTTTAAACGAATTCTTGATAAAATCTGCAACCCTTTTTGAAAAAAAAATTTGCAAATAATAATCGGCTATTATATGAGAAATGTAAATAAATTAAACAAATATTAAAAAATTATTTATTGACCAAGTATTTCATAAAAAACCTGATATTAGCGATTGTTGCAAAATTACTATCAACATTCAATGGCTCTAATATCGACTTAAGCTTTTATTGCAGTATATTACCGCGTTAATTTCTTTTTATATGTTGATTTAAGTTATTGAAATTTTACCAATTTGACAAAATATTCATCCAAACAACTCAGAAATAACAACTTAATTTGATATAAGCTTTTTCACAGAAACAAAAATATATGTGGACGCAATTTTAGTCAAACTTGGGCCAAAAATAGATGTTATATATGTAACAGAGACGTGGTTTAAATAAGAATTGGATGACAGTAATTATTCTTTAAATGACTATCAGGTAATTAGAAACGACAGGGAGACAGGTACTCGGGGTGATGGCGTTGCCATCTACTACAAAAAATATTTAAGCCAAAAAAATATTTATAAATCAGATGATAGCGATCCCGTTGATTATCTAATAATTGAGATTGGAGACCAATTCAGTAAATGTTAAGTTGTGTGTGTCTATAGTCCTAGTAGAATAAATGATCTTGGACCTGCCTTTACAAAAATAACAGACATAATGTTACAATACGAGCATATTATTATGTGTGGGGATTTTAATATAGACCTTTTTATCAAGGATTCAAAAGCTACTAACCTACTCGATAAAATATCATCATCATCACATTGGCCTCAATGCGACAAATAAATTCCCCACTCGGTTCGCGCCTAATTGTAAATCTAGTCTGGTAGATATTTTTTGCGTTTCAGGTAATACAAACGTTCTTCATTTTGAGCAGCTGCCGCTTGCGTGTATTTCGGATCATGAAATGTTATTTATATCTTATAACATCCCATTTAATAAGCATACTGACGCACAGTTCTGGTTCAGAGACTTTAATTCAATTAATTTAGAAAGTCTTTTTTATGAAGCTAGTACTCTTCGTTGGAATGAGGTATGTTCTTTTCCAGATATAAACCAGAAACTTAACCATTTTACTTTTCTAATAAATTACTTATTTGATAAATATGTGCCCAGTAAGCATATTAAATACAAAAATCATAAACAGCCTTGGTTTACATATAAGGTTTTGTCTGCTCTTAAGGCAAGAAATAAGTTATATATTCGCTGGAAACGCAGTCCTACAAACATTAACTGGGAATTGTATCGAATTTTAGAAATCAAGCTAATCTTAAAACCAGAAATGCAAAAAAATTGTTCTTTCAAACAAAATTAAGATCAAGTTTGCCAACTAAAATATTATGGAATAATCTAAAATCCTTAGGCATTTGCGGTAAGAATAAAATAAGCTGTAATATAGATCCAAATATTATGAATTCGTATTTTCTGCAATCAAATGCTTCTCAAAACTGTACCAATTTTTTACTGGACCAAAATTTAATTTATCAATCTAATACTAATTTTTGTTTTTCCGTAACATCTGAAGATGAAATAATAAACATTTTTTATTCAATTAAATCGAATGCTGTTGTGGAAGATGGCATCAGTTTAAGGTTTTTGAAACTAATTTTTCCTCATATACTCTCCACGCTGGTGCACGTTTTAAACTTTTCAATTACAATATCCAGTTTTCCTGAAGCTTGGAAAATTGCCAATGTCATCCCCATTCCAAAAAAATGTTCAACTATTTTGCTTACTGATTTTCGTCCAATAAGCATATTACCTTTACTCTCTAAAGTGTATGAAAAACTCATGGCTAAACAAATGGTTGAATTTTTAAATAATAATAATCTATTGACTATTTATCAATCAGGATATAGGGCTAACCACAGTTGCGCTACCGCAATGCTAAAAGTTATGGAGGAGGCCTGCTTTTGACAAAGGTGACATGACAGTCTTAACTTTGTTAGATTTCTCCAAGGCATTTGACACCGTTGACCACAACATTTTTCTGCTTAAAATTGAGAAATATTTTGGGTTCTCTAATAGTGCTTTAAAGCTTCTGAAAAGTTATTTGAACAACCGCTGGCAAAAGGTAAAGAGTGAAAATCGAAATTCTGAATTGAAGAGACTTTACTGTGGAGTGCCGCATGGCTCGATTCTTGGTCCCATTCTTTTCAGTATCTTTATAAATGATATAGTTTTCGGTTGCAAAAACGTCTCAATTCACCTTTATGCAGATGATGCTCAGATTTACCTATCACGTCCAATTGGTCTAATAGAAGATTTGTTTTTCCGAATGAATGAAGACCTAAAAGCAATTTCTCGGTGTGCAAACCAGAATAATTTGATTTTAAATGCAAGCCAAACTAAGTCTATAGCTATCTCTTACTCACCTCAATGAAATGAAATGAATGAAAATCTTTTCCCACTTTTACGTTTGAACAACACAAAAATATACTTCGAAAGTACAGTTACCAGTCTCGGTTTTAAAATAAACTCTAGTTTCGAATGTTCGAGTCATGTTAACTACACCGTGAGTAAAATATACTATGTTCTGAGGAAATTGTGGTTAACTGCTGCTTTTGTTCCTCAGGAAATGAAGTTGAATCTAGTTAAAACTTTTATAGTTCCTCTTATTTCATTTAGTGAACTTGTGTATGGTAGCTTAGATTCCGTTTCTCACAGAAAATTGCAATTAGCTGTAAATAATTCAGTCAGATATGTTTTTTCAAAACGTAAGTTTGACCACATCTCTCCATTATGATATTTCTGCATAAGCTTATTAACACTAAAAGTCCCTTATATCTCTATAGTAAACTCCATTTTACGCAATCACTCAGAACAAACAACCTGGTCTTACCCAATTTTAAATACGTTACATCATCTAGAATGTTTTTTGTTAGTGTTGTCAAACTGTGGAACTCTCTTCCCAGTACTATTAAATGCCAACGTAACCCAAGGTGCTTTGAACGTGCAGTTTTTGATTTCTTAACTAATCTATAAACTTGAGTAATTTACTTTATAAGTATTAACTATAATATTGTATTGAGTTGAAATATTTATTTTTATTTTAAAACTTTTGTTAAAACTTAAATTAATATTGTTGATGTACTTAAAAGACAATTGTCTTATATACAGCGAACTTCTTCTGAATAAATAAATAAATAAATAAAAATGCAATCAGAAGTTTCATCGAACATGCATATTAACGTGGCTCGATGGTAACGAAACTTGTCCAGAATGTCGACATGCAGTCGCATCCTCTGACGTAAGTATCTGTCAGCTAGAATCTGCTAGCTCAGTTGCACAAGCTTCTGGCAACGCTAAGGGGCCGTCCACAAATTACGTGAGTCAATATAGGAGGGAAGGGGTCCGGCAAAGTCTCACCCAATCTCACCAAGGGGGAGAGGGGGGTCAAGGTAAGTCTTACGAAAGGGAGCGGGTGGGGGGTTTCCCGCCAGAACTCACCGAATCTCACCAAGGGGAGGGACGGGGTCCGAATTTTCAAAAAAATACCTCACGTAATTCATGGACGTCCCCTAGTACTAATTTAAATAACTCACGTGGGAGAGGTGGAGCGATTCCAAGAGCTCATCCTCAAACAAGATCTTACTCTCGAAACCGTGGTTCATCAAACACAACTTCGAGAGTGTTTGTTAACCAGAATCAAAATAGTTCCGTGGGTGCGAATATTTGTCCTCCTAATGTTTTGATAACCGAAACAGAGTACGCTCCTAAACAAATTTTTAGAAGTCGTTACACCTCACAATAGGTTTGCGAAAAAAGGTGTGTAGTCTTTTTTTTTTAAATAAACTTACTCGTAGCTGCATTTGACTGAGCCGATAAACTGCCAATTCCACCAGAGGTCGCTATAGCAGTAACACCATTCGTAGTTGTTGTTGTATGCGATTGATGCGAAATAAGGTGATGGTGCTGCTGCTGTGACTGATGTTGTTGCTGATGTAGGTGGGGATGTTGTTGATGTTCGTTGTTCATAGCCGGCTCCGGAAAGTTCTCATTTTTATCTGCCGCAGTACAATCCATGCCAATTGTGTCCAATTCAGATTTTTCATCGTTGGATGTGTCCATATCGGTAACACCACCACAATTTGGACTGTGTTGATCGCCTGATTGGCTCTGTGTGGGTGTCGATGTTAATGCTTGCATTTCCCACATTTGTTCCTGTCGTATATCATCATGATAGTCCTACAAATAGACAAAACGTTTAGTAAAAAATATCGTTTTTTCTAGTTTGTATTTCAAATAATGATTAAGCAATAACCGTTTGATAATAAGCGCATATAGCTTTCAAAACTAATTATTTGAAGCAAAGTTTATTACCGATAACTTTTTCAGTACCGTTGGTGGTACAGAAAACTAGTGACAACAATTTTGTAAAACATTAAATTCTCTTCAAAATTTGCTATTTGCGTAACTTTACAAAGTTAATAAAATACGCAACAAACGTAATTAAATCTTACAAGATTGTTTTTATAAAATTATAATCCCAAGCTGCTGTTAAACACAAAACTATTGAAGATTCGTAGTCGAAGGTAAAACTTTTTTTCTAAATAATACTAGCTTGCGCTAAAAATCCACATTGATAAGAGGTTACTATTCTTATATACTTTAACTTGCTGAATTTAAAAATTAAAATTAAAATTGTTTTTATGGTACAGACTTTGAGATAATGTGGTTTTTTAATTTTTTCCATAGGATATGCTCTCGATGGGCTTTGGCATCCCATTTGCACATCGTTTTTCTGTTTCACTGGTGCTGAATAGAACATCGCGTTATCATGATAATTCGGTTTCAAACCGTACAATTACTTTGTGGGCCAATCTTCCTTTTCTAAACACAACTGGGACAAGCGATGGTTATAAAAAATAGCATTTGACAAAATGATTTGTTAAGCTGTTTATCTCATTTCTTTGTGCTGTCTTCTTTTTTTTACTAACCATGTTACCAACAAATTGCACGAAAAATAGAACTTGTTCAATCGGCTCAGCGATAAGTTGTGTACACTTATTGTACACGATTGAACAAATCCTATTTTTCGTGCGATTGGTTGGTAACATGGTACGTAAGAAAAGGAAGACAACACCAAGAAATGAAAACCAGCAAGACAAAGAGCTTCAAAATTCGTTTGTCAAAAAGCCCAGTTGTGTTTAGACATTCACTTACAAAATTTTGACATTTCTGGTCAAAAAGCTCTAAGTCATATCTCGCTCTAACGTATAGGAAAAATCATGTTTTCTCGTATTGTTTTTTGACACCATCGCTCTCGTCCCAGCTACGACTTAAGAGTACGTTTCTACACAGTTACTGCTCCAATAATGTATAACAATCTTCTATTGCATGTCAGATGCCTTCGGAATAAACATTATTTTTTAAGAGAAGTGAAGTCCTGGCTTTTTGGTTTTTCGTATGATGAATTAAACACGCTTACTGATGGGTTATGGTAAGTCAATTCAAATTTTTTTGTTACATTGCAATATGGAACATACCTTTTTTTTTCTTTTTTCCTCAATATTTTCAATATTTTTAAAATTTATAAATAAACTTGATTAAATTCAAAATTATTTTAAACACTTCATTATGTTTTATTTATTTTTAATTTTCGACCCCACACTACCTAGCAATCTAATTATAAATTATATGTACGTATGTATCTGCAATCCGTCTCTCGTTCAAGGAACTACAGGATGAAGTTTTTCATCATTAGTAATACATATGTATATGAACTTAAAAGTTGTATTAGTTATAAGTAAATGTACTATAATGAATGAATGAAATAATAAATAAATAATAATAAGTTGTGT
This sequence comes from Tricholauxania praeusta, assembly GCA_949775025.1. Lineage (NCBI taxonomy): Eukaryota > Metazoa > Arthropoda > Insecta > Diptera > Lauxaniidae > Tricholauxania > Tricholauxania praeusta. Next base: position 80,304,681 of record OX459031.1, read on the forward strand.
TTAGACATTGACATTGGTAGATTTAAAAAACATATTTCCCTGTAAGAAAGAACAATACAAAAATGTAGGTCCAAAGTGAACCGCTCTATTATAAATGCTTGCTTGCATTCGATTTCAATAAAATTTGTATGTGTTACAAAAAAAATTCCATCAGTTAAATTTTATATTTAAGGGCCGGACATTCTTACGCCAATATTCTTACGTAAATTTATAACCATACATATATGAAATAAATCTGTGACGGTCGGCTAGACGCCAGACCACGCACATTATATAGGACATAGATTTAAATCATGAGTTTTCAGTAACTGTATGAAAATGATTTATGACTTTTTAGGGATAAAATAGCCAAATTTCTTTCGCACGTATTTTTATTGCTAAAACGTCTTAAAAAGAAACATTCATGCGTGCAAATAATAAAATTTATTGATGATCCCAACATACGGTTTTAACTGTAGAAAATGCTTAGGAGTTATCCATAAGCCACGTGCTGTCCTTGGGAGCTTAGTAAGAAGCTATGTTGAGCCACGGGGGGTAGGGAGCTGGGTGTTATCTAATTTTTAGATTTTTTTTAATCGACATCCAAAATGACGGAATGGCATACAAGTTTAAAATGTGCCCAAAGGACCTTTATAAGGTCATTAAAATACAACTTAAAAATTTTACAGTTGGCACCACCCAAAAAAGGAATAAACTTAAATACTATCAAGTCTTAGCGGAAGATACCGGCACGGTGACCGAAAAAGTTGATAACAAAATGTGAAAAGAAATTATAGCTTTAGCTTTGCTTGTAATCTTTAATTTGTTTTAGTCGACTGAATGTTATTAATTAATTTGAAATTTTTAATCGAACTTTACAGTCAATTGCAGTAACCAATGTTCTTGTGAAATTTCACAAATCGGTTAATGCTTTATAAACAAACATGACAAAGACAACAAATGGAACAATTTAACCTGGTAATTGGTGACATATGTTTCGGCTATTACCACATATATACACATATCCATATGTATATACATAGCCTCATCAGACCAGTTTTGGTTAATTTGTAATGTGATTCGAACCCCCGACCATTCCACGAATTATATGTGGACGGCCGATTTGTGAAATTTCACAAGAACATTGGTTACTGCAATTGACTGTAAAGTTCGAATAAAAATTTCAAATTAATTAATAACATTCAGTCGACTAAAACAAATTAAAAATTTCTAAAACCGGAAGAATACGTCCAACAATTATTCGGAGAATAAGTGGCGGAAGCCCGAAATTCGAAATAATAAAGCTACATCATATAGCAAGTCCTTAAACCGATGGTTTAACAAAGCTATGCAGCAAACGAGAAATGACAATAAAATTACAACAGATGGCGCAATCGCATAATATAAATTGCACTTTGTACATGTCGTTCAGCACAACCTCCGTGGCTCAAGTGTTAGGGCGGCCGTCCACATATAATTCATGGAATGGTCGGGGGTTCGAATCACATTACAAATTAACCAAAACTGGTCTGATGAGGCTATGTATATACATATGAATATGTGTATATATGTGGTAATAGCCGAAACATATGTCACCAATTACCAGGTTAAATTGTTCCATTTGTTGTCTTTGTCATGTTTGTTTATAAAGCATTAACCGATTTGTGAAATTTCACAAGAACATTGGTTACTGCAATTGACTGTAAAGTTCGATTAAAAATTTCAAATTAATTAATAACATTCAGTCGACTAAAACAAATTAAAAATTTCTAAAACCGGAAGAATACGTCCAACAATTATTCGGAGAATAAGTGGCGGAAGCTCGAAATTCGAAATAATAAAGCTACATCATATAGCAAGTCCTTAAACCGATGGTTTAACAAAGCTATACAGCAAACGAGAAATGACAATAAAATTACAACAGATGGCGCAATCGCATAATATAAATTGCACTTTGTATATGTCGTTCAGCACAACCTCCGTGGCTCAAGTGTTAGGGCGGCCGTCCACATATAATTCGTGGAATGGTCGGGGGTTCGAATCACATTACAAATTAACCAAAACTGGTCTGATGAGGCTATGTATATACATATGAATATGTGTATATATGTGGTAATAGCCGAAACATATGTCACCAATTACCAGGTTAAATTGTTCCATTTGTTGTCTTTGTCATGTTTGTTTATAAAGCATTAACCGATTTGTGAAATTTCACAAGAACATTGGTTACTGCAATTGACTGTAAAGTTCGATTAAAAATTTCAAATTAATTTGCTTGTAATCTATATAATAGTTTTAATAATTTTGGAGCAAATTAATCTTCTACTTGGTGTCATTAGTAAAAACTATGGTGACATTGGGAATGGTGGGATGGTTTAGCAAAAGATAAGTAGAGCTGTGTGCGTGGCGAGGGTAAATTGAGCCCCGTATCTTTTGGATAAGACCACATTTGACAGCAGCAAGTTCACAAGTTGAAAATAGAATGAGTTGAATTTGATTATCACAATACTGAAAGTTTCATTATTATTTTCAATGTTTTTATACACATCTGGAGACATGGTAAGGAAAGAAAATATTCCAGATTTTGACAAAGCTCAATTTTACATGGAATCGGCCACAATATCAAATTTAACGGAAGAAAATGACTACAAAAATGAGCCATATCGTTTAAACAGCCGATATCAAACCAAAAAGTTTCAATGAGATAAATTTTTCGTCTCTCACTATGCTCAGAAATATTACAGCCAGATTATGTAAAACGCGACGCGACGCGACGAGTCACATTTTCGCGTCAGCAACCAATTTCGTATTATATAAGCTCACTTACTCACATCATCGTCAAAAAGTGACGAATAGCGTGTTCCCTACGTTTTTTTGGTATTATGCACAGGCGCGAAGAGGCACAAAAACGCACTTCAATTGTCAAAGTCGTCACTTGCCTTTATGCTTGCGTCGACTTTTTCTAATTTGATTTTCATTATTTTATTCAATTTTTTAATAAATATTAAACTGTGATATATTTATTAATTTGGTGTTTAAGCATTATTATACGAAAACAAAAAAAAAAAAACAGACTTCAACGAAAAAAAAATTTTGTTCTGCATCCACTGGGGTTCGAACATAGGCATTTTGTGCTGCTAGATGCGCAGTTTAACGAGATCAGCCAAACTCATTGTTGGTTTTTGGCTAGCTAAAAGTTTAATAGTTTTTTTAGCCGAGTCTTATTTGAATTGTCATTTTGTCAGAGTTCCCAGACTTGGGAGTTTTTGTAATTTTAGGTATTTTTTTGACATAATTTTCCTATCAAAGTGAAAAATAGAATTGAAAGTTTATTTGCTACTCAATAATTGGAAGAATATTTGAAATAACATACATACAACCATTGTAGCAACGGCTTTTTTTTAATTAAGAACAGTATTGCTTCAACATATTTTTAATACCAAAATCTTTTAAGCAAAAAAGGCTTCTCAGGTCAGATTTAAAAAATGCGTAAACGCAAGTTGTTGTTAAATAAAATGAAAATTAGAGTCGATGGAGTGGTTAGACGGCAGAATTATGGAGTGACGCATTTTTTAAAAATTGCAGATTTTATTTATTTAGCAAAACTATCACAATTATAAAGTAAATAATTGTTTTTGTAAGATTTCATTGTATCACACACACAATTTAGCGTTTGCACACCAGAAGATTTTGGTCATCGATAGTAATCTAAGCTTTAATTTATTTCAGGTTTTTACTTATTACCTAACACATGATTTTTAACACAGCGATGTCATAGCAAAACTAGTGCGCGATACTTTCTTTTAGGGGGCGTTCAAGTATTACGTAACGCAATTTTTAAAGATCTTTGAAAGTAATGCGCTGTTATTTATTTATATAATAAATATAATATTTATTGCTGTAGCTAATCTAGAAATCGTTTCATTATGCACACCTAATTTCAAACCACCCGTTGTTCGACAGCACCTCCCGCCCCTGTGTCGCATCGTATCGTTTTACAAATTGCGTTACGTAATACTTGAACGCTCCCTTACTCAGTAATTAAACTTTCCATTGATATGAAAAAAAAAAAAAATACCTTACCGAGCATCTATCTCATGAACTATTATTTTTGAGCTCACAGTCCTAACCTATTATTTTACAAATATTTGTGTAATTTTACTGTGATTTTGATAATTTGCTTATTATATTACACCTTCGCATTGTGCATTATTTCTAAATCAAAGTGTAATGTAAGAAATCAACGTTTACAAAATTAATGCATAGCCCCGAAAACTAGTAGGGTGTCTATTTTGTAAAGCTGTATATGCATATGAATGAAGACTATTCTCCAAATGTGATCTTTTGGATTTTGGTCAAGGGTTTTATGTGGTAAATTGTGGTTTGTAGCTTAGTTTGTCTAACATCGACTTTTCTAGGCACATTATTGCATTAAAAATTTTAGCAATTAATTAGAAAAACCACATACTTGATCATTTTTACACACTAAGAAATTGTCTTCATTGGAGGAATACTAGATTCTATGTCATGCAAATCTTTTACAATTTGCACCAAAGAAAGGTGGCATCATGAAAACGTAAACTGTTACGTTAAAAGTTGACAACTCTAGTGACAAAATAACTGGACGAACGCCATGACGTAAACAATTATATAATACCAATTTGTGACGCATGGTGACTAAAAGTGTCGCGCACGCGAAATGTCACCGCGTTTTACATAATCTGGCTGTTAATCTTAGAATCTCTGCTTTAAGGAATCGGTTGTATAAAGTATGACCTTCGTCTTTATACGATCAATACTGAGGCGAAATCGAAATGAGTGTCGATGTGATATAAAAGCAAAAGTTCTTCTTAAAGTCCTTTTCCACCGAATGTCAATTGACAATTCACCTGGATGGGAAGATATTGCTTGATTTAACTGGCTGTCTCACCTTACATCACCTCTTATCACATCACATCACTTCTTTTAAACTTATCTTTGGAATTGCATTCAATGCACATTTAAATTAATCTCAAAACAACAGTAAAATTTTCATTATCACAGCCGAATTTCGACGAGCTTTTCGGTAAGCTCACTGAAGGTAATTTTTTTGTGGTATCGGAACAGAAAATAAATTATTATTATTTTTATTGAGATTACTGTTCTGCATAATGTGTGTCAACACCAAAATAAAAATACTCAAAACAGGGACGGGGCTAAGGCTAGCCATAACAAGTTTCATCCATTGCTAACTGGAATCATCATGTGATCATTTAAGATTTGTAAGCATTTTTAAGCCTGATATGTTTCCATTTTGCAGGGCTCAGTTATAAATTACTGTAAATTGCATACAGTCACACACAAAAAAAAAGTTGTGACCCAGAAGGTAGAACCTATTATTCCTACGTTTTCGAGGTTGCTGATACCAAATATGACTATAAAAAATGATCACGCAAAATAGTGCTAGTGTTTGTTAATGACTGGGCAAATATGAAACAATAAAGTGACATGTTTCAAATATGCCAACCTAGCTTTCAGAGCTTCTCCACCCTAAACGGAAAATACGGTATGTACCTGCAAGGTAACAACAATCAAGGCATTTTTATTTCCAGCGCCCCTAAATAAAAAAAAAAAATATAAATGCATTTCCATGCAATGGAATTTCGCCCTTTTCTGGGGGTAGTAAAGGGGGCGCTAGGGGGTGATGGAAGGATCGAATTTATTTTTTGTTATTATTTTTGGTTTTAGCATGCCAATCAACGTATGAATACACATCCATTGCAGCTTTGCTTGAAAATTTAAATTTCGACCCTAGGAGGGGTGGTAAGGGGAAGTAACGGGAAAATGGACAGTTTTTCATTAGGAATTTGGACCACTCCAACATACATTCATAAATATGTATTTCTGAAGTTGGACAGCTACACGCTGCAATTGTGTACATACATAAGTAAA